>CM044436.1:38963195-38979515 GCA_024363595.1 Xenopus borealis
GTGGGCACATGTGTAGGGCAAAATAACAACTATATTTTATTGTCTGAAGGTTTCCCAGGCTTGTGTAGTGTAATGTATTTGTGGCTATATATACGTCCATTGTACTTAAACTTTGCGCCGTATGCAGATTAGGCATCGCTAGCATAACTTTGTTTGACGAAGTAACGCTAGTGCAACTTCACTACCTTTCGTCTCCCTGAGAGCAACTCCAGAGTTTAGCGAATTAGCGGCATCCTGGCAAAACTACACCTGGCAAGTGAGGTGTAGTGAGGTGATTCTACGGAGGTTAGTGAATTTGCCCTAATGGGGGAGATTCATCAAAGAGTGAAGTTCCGCCACTAGAGGGAAATTCCACAGCTCTCAATTCATTTCTATGGAATTTTGAAAGACGTATTTATCAATGGGTGAAGTGAAAGTTCACCCTTTGATAAATACGCCTTTCAAAATCCCATAGAAATTAATGGAGAGCTGCAAAATTTCCCTCTAGTGGCGGAACTTCACTCTTAACTTTACTCTTTGATGAATCTACCCCAATGACTCCAACCTGATTGTGTCTCATGCATAATGAGTGTTTGTTTGCAGAGGTAAGGAGGGGAATATCTCATTATATTTCTTTTTGGTTCAGAAATTCATGCCCAGATTCCTTTTATTGATATATATAATATATAAAGTCGACATTAACCAATCACTTGGAAGCATTTACTTTTTGGTATACTTTTTGATGCTTGATACTGACCCCCTTCACCCTCAATGCTTATTTCTCTTGCACTTGAACCAGGGCAATGGGGTCACACTACTAACTAACTCTGAACCCGGTGGAAGTTGAAAGAATAGGACACCTATGGGATGGAATTAACATCTGATTTGTGTTGAAGTGAACGTGCAATAGTAATAATCTTTACACATCAGCAACAACTTATTTTTGGTGCCTGCAACAATGCCGGAATTCTTGGAGAAACTGATGCATTGTAGGGAAAACACATGGCGATTGCATCTGAATTTGCACTTTGCTCACGGCACTGGTGGTCATAAACAACCCCCTTATGTGTTGGTGCATAGCTGCTTCATTTGGCAGTCATTTCCTTGTCTCATATTGTCATTATATTTAAGTTGAATGGTAATAAACTAACAAATTCTGTAACCAAATATCAGCCCTTGTTTATACTTCATAGAAGGCAGGAAACACTTACATGGATCAAGCTTCATCTTTTCTACATGTCAATACATTTCTGTCTGTTTGCAGACCTAGTACTACACATGAAAGGAGATTTGAGGATGCAGTCCTGTTGCGTTTAAATCTATAGGTTTCATACTCAATAACTTACTTTTATATAATTATTCATAGCTTGTATGTGCATAAACATAAGCACTAATCATTCGACAAGTCATTCTGTGCCCCATTCATTTAGTATTCTTACCTCGTACTGATCCAGGACTAATGCCCATCTACTGAAGGTAATTTTCTCGCCAGTATACTCATAAATCATTAATAACATATTAACAAAACCATGGAAAGCCTTAATTATACTAGTAAGGATTTTACTTTGAAAAGACACAAAGGAAAGGTCTGACTATTATAGGACAATGCATTAAAAAGACTTGACTTCAATAGTGTCTATACTGACAGCAATACTGCGGCACAATAGTGGGGCTGTCTTGGTTGGTTGGCCATATGGAGATGAAACCTTTCTGGTCTGTCCAAGATAGCTTTGTAACATGGGATGCAAAGCTATTTATTTCTGGTGTCCAAATCATGATGTCTAATCATCTGGGAACAATGAGCTTCGAACTACAACCAGGCTTGCTTGTCTACCCATCCCCTGTGGAAGAATTTTTTTTAAACTGGGAACAAAAATCAATTCATCCGTCATGACACAATTCTTTTTATAGCATGCAACTATTGTATCTGTGCATGCCTGCTGACATTACCACCACTACAATAGGGCCATTCATCCATCAGGGACTGAAACAAGCTGAACCATCCAGGTCAAAGGCCATTGAACTTTAATCTAAGGCTTCAGTCTTGGCAGGTTTCTAAAAAGTCCCTGCTTCAGTTAGTTTCTTCATTAACTTAGAGGAAAGATACACAAGGAGGGTTGTGATCTTACACTGCATCTGATTAGCTGTCTACAAAAAAAATGCAATGTATAATGCTGAAGAGCAGAAATTGTGGGGAAGAAATTACTCTTTTGTAATCACATGAAGCACACAGAATTTGAAAAGAAAAGCCTTTTGGGGGAATGTAATAAAAGTTGCAAAGAGAAAAACCATTCACACCAATAAGAATATAAATTCACATCTGACAATGTAATATTCTTCCTTAAACTGTTGAATGTAATTGCCTATAGCTAATTTTAATTGCAACTTTTACAAAGTGCTTGAAGGTGTCGTAATCTTTTGGAGCAAACATAACAACTTTTTCAGTAATTCAGTAATTCCATTGACTGCGCATTGGCGCAAGCTATAATATTCAAAAAGTTTCTACCATTGTCAGAAGTGGTCGCTAAACAGTTTCCATTTTCGTAAAACCTATATTAAATTCACACAAAGCGAATTGCGCTTGCGAACAGTTTTTCTGTTACCAACTTCTATTACATTCCCACAAATTTGTGTTTTGTAGGTTTATTTTCTTTATTGTTTTGTAGAGTGGAGAATATTGGAATTCTGCTCTGCTTTGCTCCACCCTACCATGTGATTTGTCTATTAGCACAGAATTCAAGAAGCAAAGTAGTTCATATTGTATTTGTTATCTGGAAACCCGTTATCCAGAAAGGTCAGAATTAAGGAAAGGCTTCAACCATAGAAGCCATTTTATCCAAATAATCCAACCTTTGGAGATAACGGGCGAAGATGATTTCCTCTATCGCTGTAATAATAAAACAGTACCTTGTCCTTCATCCAGACTAAGATATAATTATTTGATTTTCAAGTAGACTTAAGGATGAAAGATCCATTATCTGGAAAGCCCCAGATCCTGAGCATTCTGTATAACAGGTTCCATACCTGTAATTGTTTTACAATTATTCAGTTATTCAGGTATTATTGAAATAAATCAGAGAAGAATTCAAACCATGAAAGTAGTAACAGTTCATTTATTGGCCTGTCCAGGTGCCACTTGTGACTGGGAACATCCACAAAGTTGCTTAGGAGCTATGCAGGTATACATAAAATTAAAGCATGTCTAGAACTGCAAAGTAGAACACTGGGCATCTATTATATCTCCTGTGTCTTGCTCCCAGTCAGTTCTGGCCTTGAAAGAAGAATTCTAGAAAGAATTTCTGTGCATTTTTATATTATAAAGGAAGGTATTCACAAGGAGATTCGGGGAGATTACTTGCCCCAGCGACAAATCGCCTCTTCTTTTGAGTGACTTATCTCCCAGAACTGCTTCCTCCTGTCTTGTGCCGGCTAAAATGAAAATGGCCTGCGGCAACTCACACGCGGTGCTTAGTTTTCCGAATTTGCCCAAAGTTTCCTTGTGAGACAACTTCGGGTGATTTCAGAAAATGAAGCGCCGTGTCTGAATTGCCGCTGGCAATTTTCATTTTAGTCGGCGCAAGACAGGGGGAAGCGGTTCAGGGAGATTAGTCGCCCAAAAGAAGAGGATATTTGATGCTGGGGCAACTAATCTCCCTGAATCTCCTCATGTAGACCAAGCATAAGGTGACTTGGTAGCCTACATGGGGATTGCATGGGCTTGTCTCTGTAGCGCTCTTTACACTCTGTGACACGCTAACCACTTTAAAGATTGAATTGTTAATGAACAAAAATCAGCCCCCCTTCCAACTGTCATTTATAATATGGTTCTATTCAATTAACTGGAAATTAGATTTGATCTTATTTGAGACAGTGTCAGGTTTATTAATATTCTCTTTTTTTTACTGCTGCAAAGTAGTTAGGTTGAGGATATTGGGTTAGTCAGTGAGTTCCACTACTGTAACTACAGAGGAGGGGTGTTGAACAGTGGGGCCCTGGCCACATCTCTGCTTCCTCTATAGTTAAGAACCCCCCCCCCCCAGCCACTCACGTTTTACAATGTGAGCTGCTGGAGGAGCCATGGTTGCAACTGGGTGGGTGGGATCTAGGGAGTTCCGGGCCCTTCTGAAGATGTTTTTGTTTTGGAAGGTTGCCACAACTTTGTAATGCCACTTTGCCACTTTGAATGCCTAACTGCCAAAAAGATTGCAGTAAGGAAAACAAGTCTGGTTATGGTGGTAAACTAGAAAGCAGTTGCATAAATTATAAATATTATTTATATTTACTGTAGATCATAGTATATAAGAAAAAAAAAACAAATCTTTGTAGCTGACTGATGTTTTTCTGATTATATTGTCTTTATAGTATAACAACTGAGCTTGGCAACAAAGCTATATCAGTACAGATATTTCATCTCCAAATCTTACCTCTATATTTATTTCCATGTTTCCTCATATCCTCACAATTCTCAAGTAGACTTAAGTATGATGGCTGTTACAATTGTTATTAAAATTTCTTGCTTTAACTTCAAAAGCACAAACTCTGAATTAACCATAGTTCCTGGGACTGAACCCGCATCTCTCAAAATCTCTCCTGGGGACTTTACTCCTGATGAACTGGATTTAATCAGAGATACAGAAGATCCGTCATTATGTCTAAATTCTGCTTGAATGTCTTACTTTAACATGTCATTGCCGTTTAGGTGTGCTATTTCTCAAATCTTTATCACATTGAGAAAACCATTTAGTTCTGCCAGAGTAAATACAATTAGGAGGGGGATTTATATTGCCATGAAATTGGCCAATATAAACACCCCTACCTTTAAATGTCATTACCAGCAAAGTCCTTTTTTGGCCATAATGGGAGCAGGTTACTGGCCTTAACTGAGAACATTGGTTACTTTGCAAGAAGGTGTCAGTGGTGCTTAGTTAGAAAATCTACAGCATTCTAAATCTGCAAATGTAATTGTTTCTGGATTGAAAAAGGAAAACAAGAAAGTGAACATTGCTAAATGTACCTACTTTCCTACTATTCTATATACTGTATTTCTATTTCCTTCAGTTTCTCATTCCTTTTTTACCGTCTCATAGCCTTTTATGATTGTTCAGAACAGAACATAATGCAGTCCAAGGAGAGAAATAATTAACTTGATGACAGGTTTTGTCTTTAAAGTCTTTATTCTGAAAAGTTCTTTGTTTCACCTATACTTTGCATTAATACTCCAGGCAATGATGCTAAATTGAAATTTACTCCAAGTATCTCCCACTTTGTAGAAATAATTGTCACAACATGACAAAACAAAATAAATAAATTAAATGTTACTTGTTCATTAGTCAATAATACAACCTTTATTGTTTACTAAGCCATAGGCCACTGTAATAAGATTACTAACACCTGTAAATACGTCAAAATATCTTGTAAACCACAAAAGCCATGCATTTTCTGTACAATATACCCTTATCAATGATGCAAGGTGAAGTCATCAGTTATAATTGGTACTTACTGTTATTATATCCTCATGGGAAAACCTGCTTTTTACAAAATACATCTGTCAATGGTACTCCTCCAGAAGAATCCTGCATTGAAACCAATTTTTCAAAAGAGAAAACAGACTTTTCAATATTTAATTTGGAAATCTGACTTGGTGCTAGCCATGTTCTTAGTTTCCCTGGAGCCCTCAGCCATGTGACTTGTGCTTTGATATACTTCAGTCATCCTTTACTGCTGCACTGCAAGTTGGAATAATATCATCCTCTCCCTTCCTCCCTGAGCAGCCTATTAGCAGAAAAAATTTGAAGTTAACAAGATAACAGCTCCATGATCTACATTGCTAAAAATGCTTTTATGCCACTACCTACCACCTAGAGGTAGACATAAGAGTAGCACTCAACAACCCACGTTTGGATCACCCATGTCATGGCTCCTCCAGTTACATTAAGTATGAGAAACAATAGCCTATCTAAAAGCAGTTCCATTGTGGAGTGCTGGCTTTTTCTGAAAGCAAAGGATCATACACAATGACCTGTGTGGTCTACACACCAATATTACAACTAAATATATACAGCTAAATGGGAATTCTTTAAAATGCTGCTTAATAAATATAAATCTCAGTATATCCGCTTGGAAACAAAGAGCGTTGTTGCAAAACAAAACCTTTTTGGTTCAATAGGAGTGTTGGTGTTGAGGTGGGTAAGAAAAGAGCTGGGACATCTGAATCATTTATAAGGTACTAGGAGGCCAATAAGTCATGCAGAAAGTCAAACAGGCAAGCTAAACCTGCAGTTTCTTATCCATTTTAGTATTATGCCAAGTTTTTAATTTGCCATGGCCATGTAAACAATAATTAACTGATATGCCCTTCTACCTTAGATATTATGTTCAGGATTTCCTATACGTTTATATATTTTTCATCCCCTTTTCATATTCATGTTGCTTTAGTGCCGTGTGTGCTCTTACCAGGCTATGAGGAGTGAGTTTGACAAATGACAAATTTCCTTTCACTATAATAATAAAACAGTATTTGATCAAACTGAGATTCTTATTGGAAGCAGAACCAGCCTATTGGGTCTATTTACATGATTTGTTTGTATGGTTTTCTAGAAGGTATGAAGATCCAAATTATGGAAAGATCCATTATTCAGAAACCCCCAGGTGCATTCTATTCTTCTGTTTTCAGTAGTTGTCTCAAAGGTTTTTATAATGACCCTGAATATTCTTAACACATTATATACAAAATACAATACACAGTTAATAAAATATAGAGCAATAACAAAAGATACTACATAATTTTGTGTCTATTTAATATGTTTCAGGTCTTTCTACTTATGGTATGTAGAGCCCCAAAAATTATTTACAAGAAGGACTTGATTTAAAAGGAAAGTTAAAAGGCAATCACAAGCTAGCACATAGCAAGAGCTAAAATAAAATACTATGGGGCCTATTTATTATATATATTATATATTATTATATTATATTATAAGGGGAAAAACTAGAATTTTGAGCACGATTCAAACTAACAATTTTGTTGCAAATTTTTCTAATATAGATTTTTTCAAAATGTTTTAATGGCAAACTAAGGAGATTTAGGTATGGGAGTTTGGCCGAATTTTTTTTAATCATAGTGAGAAAAAGATGAGTTTTAGTAAATACCCCTCCTAAATGTTACTAAAATTATATTGTACCAAGGTAGTTTAAAAGATTTTCAATTAATGGCAATCAATTCACTAGCCAGAAACCATTATTTAATTTATATGCAGGTTGAAGATATAACTGGATTTAGCTAGTGTAGCCTTTACCTTTTATAATAAGATATGTATCATGTAGAGTTGGATAAATCTACATATATGAGCAAAGAACTGCAAAGTAGAACACTGGGCATCTATTAGATCTCATTTGTCTTGCTCCCAGTCAGTTCTGGCCTTGAAAGAAGAATTCTAGAAAGAATTTCTGTGCATTTTTATATTATAAGGGAAGGTATTCACAAGGAGATTCGGGGAGATTAGTTGCCCCAGCGACAAATCGCCTCTTCTTTTGAGTGACTTATATCCCAGAACTGCTTCCTCCTGTCTTGTGCCTGCTAAAATGAAAATGGCCTGCGGCAACTCACACGCGGTGCTTAGTTTTCCGAATTTGCCCAAAGTTTCCTTGTGAGACAACTTCAGGTGATTTCAGAAAATGAATCGCCGTTTCTGAATTGCCGCTGGCAATTTTCATTTTAGTCGGCGCAAGACAGGGGGATCACCCATGTCATGGCTCCTCCAGTTACATTAAGTATGAGAAACAATAGCCTATCTAAAAGCAGTTCCATTGTGGAGTGCTGGCTTTTTCTGAAAGCAAAGGATCATACACAATGATGTGTGGTCTACACACCAATATTACAACTAAATATATACAGTTAAATGGGAATTCTTAAAATGCTGCTTAATAAATATAAATGTCAGTATATTCCGCTTGGAAACAAAGAGCGTTGTTGCAAAACAAAACCTTTTTGGTTCAATAGGAGTGTTGGTGTTGAGGTGGGTAAGAAAAGAGCTGGGACATCTGAATCATTTATAAGGTACTAGGAGGCCAATAAGTCATGCAGAAAGTCAATCAGGCAAGCTAAAATCGATATGGAAAAGGATATAGCAGTAAACAGTAAAAAGAATCCAAAATTATTTTTTTAAATATATTAATCGTAAAAAAATGAAACAGGAAGGGGTAGGACCTTTATTATCAGAGGGGGGTCAGCTTGTTGATGAGAACAAGCAAAAAGCTTAGATTGAATGAATACTTTTCATCAGTCTACACAAATGAGGAACCAGCTAATGAAGGTTTCCTTGTTAATAGCCCCAATTCTAATGCATCCAATGATGCATGGTTCACACATGAGGAAATTCAAAAGAGACTAGAAAATGTTAAGATAAACAAAGGTCCAGGGCCAGAGGGGATTCACCCCAGGGTACTTAGGGAACTTAGCTCTGTGATTGCCAAACCTCTATACTTAATTTTTCAGGATTCATTGAGGTCTGGCATGGTGCTGAGAGACTGGCGAATTGCCAATGTGGTGCCGCTTTTCAAAAAGGGATGCCATTCTCAGCCTCAAAACTATAGCCCAGTTAGTCTGAAGTCGGTGGTAGGAAAGCTTTTTGAAGGATTAATAAAGGATAGGATACTGGACTTCATAGCAAATAACAATACTATGAGTTTTATGCGTAATAGATCTTGCCAGACTAACTTAATTTCTTTTTATGAGAAGGTAAGCAGGGACCTCGATTCTGGGATGGCAGTGGATGTAATTTACTTAGACTTTGCTAAAGCATTTGATACAGTGCCACACAAAAGGTTACTGGTTAAATTAAGGAATGTTGGCCTGGAACATAGTATTTGTACCTGGATAGAGAACTGGCTAAAAGATAGACTTCAAAGAGTGGTGGTAAATGGAACATTTTCTAATTGGGCCAGTGTTGTTAATGGGATACCGCAGGGCTCTGTACTGGGTCCCTTGCTTTTCAACTTGTTTATTAATAACCTGGATGTGGGCATTGAAAGTATGGTTTCTATTTTTGCAGATGATACTAAATTGTGCAGAGCTATAGGTTCCATGCAGGATGCTGCCACTTTGCAGAGTGATTTGTCTAAGTTGAGAAACTGGGCAGCAAACTGGAAAATGAGGTTCAATGTTCATAAATGCAAGGTTATGCACTTTGGCAAAAATTATATAAATGCAAGTTATACACTAAATGGTGTTGGGAGTTTCCTTAAATGAGAAGGATCTTGGGGTTTTTATAGATAACAAGTTGTCTATTTATGGGCAGTGTCATTCTGTAGCTACTAAAGCAAATAAAGTTCTGTCTTGCATAAAATAGGGCATAAACTCAAGGGATGAAAACATTATACCTCTTTATAGATCCCTAGTAAGACCTCATCTGGAATATGCAGTGCAGTTTTGGACTCCAGTCCTTAGGAGGGATGTAAATGAGCTGGAGAGAGTGCAGAGACGTGCAACTAAACTGGTTAGAGGGATGGAAATTATGAGGGGAGACTGTCCAGGTTGGGGTTGTTTTCTCTGGAAAAAAGGAGCTTGCGAGGGGATGTGACTACACTTTACAAATATATTCGAGGACATTATAGACAAATATCAGGGGATCTTTTTACCCATAAAGAGGATCACCACACCAGAGGCCAACCCTTCAGACTAGAAGAAAAGGACTTTAATTTGAAGCAGCGTAGGTGGTTCTTCACAGTGAGGACAGTGAGGTTGTGGAATGCACTGCCGGGTGATGTTGTGATGGCTGATTCTGTTGATGCTTTTAAGAGGGGCTTGGATGATTTTTTGGACAGACATAATATCAAAGGCTATTTTGATACTAAACTCTACAGTTAGTATAGCTATGGGTATATATGGTTTGTGTGAAAGAGTGGAGGTGTGAAAGAGTGGAAGTGTGCTGGGTTTTTAATTTGGAGGGGTTGAACTTGATGGACTCTGTCTTTTTTCAACCTAATTTAACTATGTAACTATGTAACTATGTACGTTATATCATAAGGCATCTGTGTTTTTGTGGCCATATGAAAGCAAAAAGAAAAAAAGTAATTGCTTCTATTTTTTGTTCATCACTTTATTTTCAACATTGTAAAAGTGACCCATTTTCTGCACCCTCAGGGTTCTCATAAAGGTTTTTAGGAATCAGAGGTAACTGTTTTTATTAGGGGTGTTCAATGAATCTTTATTACTCCCTCTCTAGATAGTGGATTTCAGAGAAAAGTTGGAATGGCAAATTTGGGCAGGTCATATAGACTCTGAAGGTTTTAGGCCTCTAGCCTTTGTAGAAGCATTGTTTTTTCAGATCAGAGACTAAATTATAATACAAAATGATCAATAGTTTATTTCCCACATGTTTTTGTTTGAATTAAATGAAAACTGTGCCAAATAAATGCTAATTATTTTTTTTTAATTCATTAAGTATAATGTATTTTTTTCTTTTTGAGTGTATTAGTAAAATGTAATAGTCTGCCTGTCTCTCTGGAATTGTTTTCATACAAATATGTAATCAGGAAACTGAACCTGACAGGCAAATGTTAATTATTTATCACTTACAAGTTTCAGTGTATTATTCTTCTGACCCCCTTTCTTCTACTTAATACAATACAAAGAAATTAAATCCATTTAGTTATTGTTCTGGATGAGAATTGCACCATAATCCTCTGTCTAACATCATATTGGCACATAAGGAGTTCTATTATGACAGATAATCCAAACCACTTTAGCACAAAACCTTGCAACTCTTTCAGAAATCTGCTTGACCGAATCCAGTGGGCAGTTGTACACAATGCAAATAATTAGCTGTTTCAGAAGTGCGCTGAGGTGAGACACTTTAGAAGATAAATTGATTCAGCTTTTAAACAAAACCCATGACCTTGCACATGTGATCACCTTCCTGAAATTACCCACTAATCCTCATTCTTACACTTCCTTACTCTAATGGAGAATGTAATATGTTATGTTAGTACAAAAAACAGACGCAATGTTAGTGACTATGTTTTTGACCTATTACAGACCTCTAAGGGTGCCACCAAATCTTTTGTGAACATTGTGTGTATAATACACAATGCAACATAATATGTAACAAACTCCAGAGCATTTGTTCACGCTAACTTGCTTAGTTATGTAACTTGCTATGCTAACTTGCTTAGTTATGTAATATTTTCCAGCATGCATTGCATGCAGCTCTAAATATTCTCAAAAGCACTATTTTCAATTTTTAATTACATTCCCCCTTTACTCTTTTATTATTCTTATTCTTTTCTTACTCTTTTTTACTCTTATTACTATTACTCAGTCTTACACTTTTCTTACACTTATTAATTTCTTTTTCTTTCTTACTCTTCATTAATCTAATTTTTCTTACTTTTACTAATTTCTCTTACCTTTCCACAATACATTTAAAAGTCACCCATTGCTTTTACCAAGAACAATTCCCCACTCTTGCGAGTTAAGGTAAGGGCTGAAATGTCAAAATCAGTATTATCCATTTATTTATTTGCTGATTTTTCTTTCATATATACCCTTTTGCAATAATTTAGGGTGCATTTGCCATACTGTATGCTACACTTCAGATAAGACAGCTGCATAAACTACTGTGACATCTCATTCTGATGGAATGTCAAATGTTGTGAATCTACTTAGCTGGCAGTGAAAACATTGGCTGCTTGTCAAGATCCCTTCTTTAATTTTTTTTTTTACATTTTCCAATGGCTTGAATGAAGGTCAGTTCTTGAATGAATAAGCCTTAAATTATCAGTGACATCTATCTAATAATTTTATATCTCAAATCAGTGGCTTGTGTAATCTTGTGTAATTAAATTCTGAATGTGGAGAATGGGTGTCATTTCAGATTTTTGGGTACTTGGGCCATATTGAAATGATTTGAGAGCTGTATATAGTCAGTAAGTGCAGAGCTATTCTTATAGGTATTGGTGCTCCAAAAGCCTAAGATTACTGAAATCAGGGGTGCTAAAGACAAGCAGCTTAGTACACATCACTCTTGTATAATGGACAGCTCTGTAAACATAATTCAGATTTGAGGATTTTTATAAGGAATATTTGGTAGTTTACAGTACATGTTATCCAAATTACAGGAAGTCCATCTCCTGTAGACACCATTGTAATAAAATCATTTAAGTTTTGAAAAAAATAATTTCCCATTTCTCTGTACATGTAATAATAAAACTGTATCTTGTGCTTGATTCCCAACTAAGATATAAATTAATCCTTATTGAATGCAGAACAATTCCATGTTTAAATTCATGTTTAAAGTTGTTTAGCAGATTTAAGGCTTGGAGAAATTACAGAAAGACCCGTTATCTGAATCTAAAACATCCCATCAGTTAAAGGACTCTTTCAATAACTGAGGACATAAATATTTCTTTGCAATTACCCTGCCTCTGCAGACCATCGCACAACTTTGCATGCCCTTTGAACCCTCAATATTTTACTCTAGTTAAGTTAACAGCTCCTGCAAACAATCCCATAAGGCCTAATTATTCTACTTGTTATACGAAGCAGAGAAAAATCTCTATATTCTTCAGTAGCCTCTCTAAGGCTGTCATTAACCCCTTTGTCTTTATATGAGCTGCTCGTGTTCTTTGGGTTCTGAAAGACACATTTGTTTTATGACTTAGACAAGAAACCAGCACTAAACAATAAATAGGGGAAAGCACTTTCTATGCAGGATGAAACTTATCCCTTGACTGTAGGAATACAAAGTACAATCATGTTATAGGGCTGGCCCTCAGTTTGGGGATCACTTCTATAAAGTAATTATAAAGTAATTGTACTTGTTAAGTTGAGTTTGAAGAGAAAGCCATATTTGCTTTAATACACACATCTCTACATCTTTTTTCAGGGAATTGCTGATGCGAGAATGCTGCATATCAGTTCTACTCCAATCTGGGGCCTCCTCATGCACCCTCATGGGCCCCCGGTGGCCCAGACTTGCTCCCCTGTCTGCACTAAAAAGGAAATCTGTTGCACTGCAAATGTGTGTGCCGTGTCCATTTTATATCAAAATGGAGTCAATGGGAGATGGACTTTCCATATTTTGGAGCTTTTGGAATAATGGATCTAATACCTGTACTATATTAGGGAGACTGTAAAGGTTAAGGAAAAATGGTTAACACAGTAAAACAGACAATGGAATTAGCTAAAGGGATAATGGGATAACAGATACCAACTGTCAGAGAAAGAGATGTACTAGTATACTACTAGTACTAGTATTGATAAGTGACAATATTCACCTGTATACTGAGTCAGTGGGGTCAGGGGTCATCGTAAAACAACTGAACTTTTCATTAAAGGAAATATATGGAGAGCCCACCAGCAGATTATAAGCATTGTCATCATATGCATATGTAGAAACCATCAAATTTATTTATTGATATTATCTATCATTGTGAGTGTTTGTTCTTAGCCACTTGAACATGAGTGCATGAAACTGAGGTACTCCTCATAGGGGTAATTTTTTAGGCTGTGCTAACTGACTTTGTTAATCAATAAAGTTTTCCTTTGGAGCAAGTTAATGATGAAAATGACTATAGAGCATGTATGTTTTCCATAGTCTATAGCTTCACCTCTGCAACAACTTAAAGGAGAAGGAAAGCTACAGAGGCATCTTATTTCCAAGAGATTGGCTGCTATAGTGCAAGCTAGAATGCTATATTTATACTGTAGAATGGTTTACAATACCTGAGTAAAAAGCTCTCTGTTTTTTAGGAAAGCAGCTGCCATATTAGCTTGGAGTGACATCACTTCCTGCCCGAGTCTCTCCCTGCTTATTTATAGCTCTTGGCTCAGATTACAGCAGATAAGAGGGGGGAGGAGCAAACTGAGCATGCTCACGCCCAGGGCAAGGAGGTTTAAGATGAAAGAAGGAAGTCTGATACTGAAGTCCATGTGTAAACAATAGAAGGGGAAAAAATGCAGTGTTTCTTTTGACAGAGGACTCAGAGCAGCATTACATTGATGTTTTACTGGTATATTTAGGTGAATCTTTATGATAAGGCTTACTTAGTTTTAACCTTTCCTTCTCCTTTAAGTGAATGCTTCAGTAGGCAGGGGAAGGAGGGTTCTACAGATTTCCAGGATAACAGAAGCATTACTTGCTCTGGTGGGATCAATTTTATGTTCAAAAGCTGTGAGAATTAGATAAATAAATATGAGCATTTCTGTACTGAATCTAATTTAAATGACACTTTACAATATACAGTATCCTGACGTTGCACCAATAAATGTCATATAAACTTGTGATACAAAGGTACTTAGAGTAAACTCAATAAATAAGTAAAATTATAAACTGATACAAACTAATAATAACCGCTGGTTGTATATAATACTAAGACATAAAAAGTGGCCTGATCGAAAATCACCTGTTTTGCTATGGCAGCAATACAACAGGGTTACCTGCTTTCCCCTCTCTCGTTATTTCTCCGTTTAACAAATATGTTCTGTTATTATCTTTTGATAAATCTAGGCCAATGTGAGGTGCATTCACCATTAACATCCTGCTGAACAGGCAAGTGTAATTCTGGGAAGAATCTGCCAAGAACACAAAGAACGAGTCATTGAGGTCTAATACCTTTTAATGTAGCAGATTATTCCATTCCTGTTAGCTATAAAATTTATCAAACTTTTTGGAATTAACTCGAAACTTTCCTTTGCTTAGTGACAGGTATCTTGGTATCTGTTACTATGGAAGCAAGAAAGGCAACTGTACAAACAGAGATGGTGTCTTAACAAAGAGACTGAAACAGTACTCATCTTTTTTCTTCCCCATTGCCTATGAAATGTACCATACCCTTATATCAGCACCAAAATACCCACAGCTTAGAGACAGCGATCTGGGTATCTGTTGCTAAGGAAGAAAGAAAGGCAATTGTACAGAGGTGGAGTTTTCAATGCAGAACTCCAAACATGAAACTTAAAGCTATGAACAAATAATTTAACAGGTTTCAAACTTCTACAAGTTGGCATTTTATTTTGACTGCTACAGATTTTTTTTTGTAACAGTAAAGTTTACTTTTTGTTTTTTGGGATAAAAAGATGTAACTGGATGGGATACAGAGCTTAATGCTTCTATAGAATGGTATTTTGGGGGCTGAAAAACAGCCCTGTAGATTCACACTACTGCTTCAGAGCACTGCTTTTCCAAACACTTTACTAAAGTAATAAACCCTAAAATCATGACTCAAAACTAGAGTAGAATGTTTTTTATTGTTTAAAAGCAGAGATGGAAAGTAATTATATTGTTAAGCAAGGCTGCAGTTGCTTATAATTAATAATATTCTCTGATAAAAACAGCTTCTTATAGCTCTAGTCAAATTACTTTATATTAGTATAGTTTATAAAACAGATATGGGGATCTTGTTGATAGCCGAGGAGGAGCAGAGTATGACAATGCTTTATTATCAGGCTTATGCAGCCATTACACAACAGTAACCTCCAACTCTATCACTTCCAAGCTGTACAGAAAGTACTGTGTATATGCATAGTACAAGTAATGTGCACAGTGACACCCGCAGGCCATTTGTATAAACACCACAGATCAGTTATCTAGAAACCCATTATCCAAAAAGTTCAGAATTATAGAAAGACTATAGATTCCATTTTATCTGAGTAATCCAGATTTTTGAAAATGATTTCCTTTTTCTCTGTAATAATAATAATAGTAATAATAATAATAATAAAACAGCACCTTGTACTTGATTCAAATAATGCTACATAATAAAACAGCACCTTGTACTTGATTCAAATAATGAATCCTTAGTAAGCCTATTGGGTTTATTTAATGATCCAAATTATGTACAGCACCCTGTACCTGATTCAAATAATGAATCCTTAGTAAGCCTATTGGGTTTATTTAATGATCCAAATTATGGAAAACCCCAAGTCTCGAACATTGTGGAGAACAGGTCCCATACCTGAATAGTATATTGCATCAGTACATGAAAAGGCCTCTAAAAAAGTCCCCTATTGCCTTTTCTCAGTAAGAGTCAATATAAAATAAAAATCTGTAGATTTGCTAAGATTCCCTGAAAGAGCCCCTGCCCCTCCAGCTCTAGCTATGATGCATAGAATGTATGAATAACAATAAATACATGCAATTAAAACTACTTACAGTATAGCAGCACAATACCCAAAAACAAAAATATAAAATTCCATATTTACTTTCTTTTAGGGGCTGATTTAATAAGGGTTGAAGGGTCGAATATTCGAATGCAAATTTAAAAATTTGACCATTGAATAGGCTACTTCGACCATTTGATTTGAATGGTTGAATAGTAAAATCCTTAGACTTCAAAAATCAAAGT
>CM044436.1:38985390-39011104 GCA_024363595.1 Xenopus borealis
ACTTACCTTTAGAGGGTTATTTATCAAAATCCAAAAAGTTGTCACAATTTTCTGGAAACTACTCCAACCAAACCTACACAGACTTTTCCCCCCATTTATCAATAAATGTTTCCAAAAATTTCTTGCGTTTGGAAAAAAAACTCAACAAAAATGTGAAAAGAATCCAAATCATACAAATTTTTTTAGGATTTGACGTCGAGAACTGTGACTTTTTCAGAATTGACGCCCAAAACCACCGACTTTTTTGGATTTGATGCCCGAAAACCATGAAAACTTTCAATGGGATATCAACGGGACATCTGCCATTTACGTCTACATGAACTAGGCAGGTCTAAATGGGAGTACTTTTTTATGCTGACTTTTAACACCATTTATACATTTTATTTATTTAATAAATAAAATGCTAGGTTATTTTGAAGAAAACATTGTTATTCCCCTTTAAATTCCAGCCAGAAAAAATCAGACATTTTAAAATCTGTAGAATAGAAAACACTGTGAAAGTACACATACTAAAAAACAAAGTCATCCTAATTTGTCACATTTCATATAATTCTCTTCTAGGTACCTTTTGTAGACAGTCTTAGGGGCAGAATGGGGGAATAGTGGGGAATTAAAAAAAATTAGAAATTCCATTTTTTTTTTTAGCGCAATTCAATCGATTGAGTAGGGAAAATTCAATCGAATATTCTAATCAAATTCGAATCGAATATTCTAACGATTTTTAAGTGATTGATTGAATTTTTCTTATTCGATCTTAGGGAATGATCCCCATTTTGGTAGGTTTAATCTGGCGAAGTAGGTGATCGAATTTAAATTTAAAGGGTAAGTATTCAACCATCGAGTTTGAATATTCGATGGTCAAATTTGCCTAATTTGCATATTCAAAATTCGAATCTTTTTGAATATTCGATCGAATATTCGAATCCCTCATGTGAATTTATGTGAATTTAGTAAATCTGCCCCTTATTGTCTGAGGAGTCCCATCCATTTCTTTTAGATTTTAATCTACAGTGTGCTGCTGATATCTACTTTGACTGGATTACTTGACCCTCAATCAGGAGTGGGTCCTTCAGTACAGCACCTGGTGCCGAAAGGTAATTACACAGGGAATTAAGCTCTCCTTACTTGATTCTCCAGTAGTATAAAGGAACATTAGATAAAAGTAGTAAATATTGCATTAATAAAAATTACAGATGTTTGAGTCATAAAATTTAGATTTGCTTGTGACCATGAGCTCAGTAGATATGCAATATCAAGCAGCCCATACACAGTCCAAGGTTCCTTATCAGTACTTTATTTAAAAAACGTGTTTACCTTAAAGGAGAAGGAAAGGAGAAACTAAGTAAACTTTATCAGAAAGGCATATATAAATGCACCAGTAAACCCTCAAAGTAATTTATTTCATTCTTATTGTGTACACATGGGCTTCTGTATCAGACTTCCTGTTTTCAGCTTAAACCTCCAGGGCCAGGGCTTGAGCATGCTCAGTTTGCTACTCTCCCCGTTTGTCCTCCCCTACCTAATATAATCTGAGCCCAGAGCTATGAGCGAGAAGCAGGCAGGAAGTGATGTCACAGCAAGCTTATATGGCAGCTGCTGTCCTAAAGAAACAGAGAGAGCTTCTGGAGCTGTTTGTTCAGGTATGGTAAAATATTCTACAGAATAAATATAGTATTATATCTTGCATTATTGTGGCTAGTCTATTGGAAATTAACTGCCTCAGTAGCTTTCCTTCTTCTTTAAAATTTCCCTTTAGTGTGGTTAGAGTGAAGAATTCTAGAATTCTAAGATCATTGTAATTGCTGTTCAGTTTTTATTTTTTATGGTTTTTAATTTATTTACATTTTTTCTGCAGCTGTCAGGGAAATGAAAATGGAAGATGAAAACTAAAGGGCAGGATAATAAAACAATAACATTGAAACCTCCAATTCCATTTATTATTTCTTTGGAAGGTTAATCATTTAGATATTTAAATAAATTAGAGATCAACTAAAAATTGCTTAGAATAGGTCCGTCTAACATACAGTATATTAAAAGTTAATATATAGGTTAACTTCACCATTATGTAAATGTCTCTATTCATAGCCAAATGTTTAAAAAACTGAAAGTTTATCACAATAATTTAAATATAGTGTACTCTGCAATGGTAAAACTGGAGTGTTTGCTTCATAAAGACTATTATAGTTTATATTAATAAGCTGCTCTGTAGCCATGGGGCAGCCATTAATGCTGGAAAAAAGGAGAAATCCATTTTAGTAAATCAGGGTCGGACTGGGGGTCCAGGGCCCCCAGCCCCCTCTACTGTACTGGCGTTGGCACCATCTGAGTGTGCATGCATGTGGCACCGTGTTAGTGCACATGTGCATGGCGCCGCATTTGTGTGCAAACTCTGCAAGATTTGTTTTTGCCACGACCTCCGACAAAGGGGGACGCGACCTCAAGAAGAAGGAGTGGGTGCGGATCTGGGCCAGTGGATCCCACCTGGTCTTTTCCCCACCGGCCCAGTCTGACCCTGTAGTGAATCCATTTTAAAATGGATTATATAGCAGATAGATAAAATGCCATTGCATTGGACAGGGCTTCTCTTTTTCCCAGCATGAATGGCCACCCCATTGCTGCTGCAGCTTATTTATATAAACTATAATAGTCTTTGTGAAGCAAGCACACAGCTTTTACCAGTGCAGGGCAACATAATATATTAAGTGTGGTTACATATATATATACATATATTGGTTGTGCATGAAACACAGAGGTTAACAGTATAATGTCACTTGAACAATGTGTCACATAATCCAAATAACATTTTTTAAGTGAGAACACTATTCATTGGATATTTGTGATTGATTTCCTGCTATAGGTTAAAGATTTATTCATTGTATTTTTTACATATGTAAATGTAAAATATCTCTATCTATCCATCTATCTATCTATCTATCTATCTATCTATCTATCTATCTATCTATCTATCTACAGCGCTACGCAACAAGTTGGCGCTATAGAAATACATGTTAATAATATCTATCTTTATCTATCATCTATCTCTCTCTATTTCTATCTATCTATCTATCTATCTATCTATCTATCTATCTATCTATCTATAACAGCAAGACAGTTTAAAATAAATTATGATTCATATTCCTGATATGGCCAATATCTTACAAATAAATGGGCATACTCCAGAACTCATAACCCGTAAAAGCAACCAATTCAGTGGTTATTATTTCAGCTATAGACAATACTCTAACTTGTTGTTCACCTTTAAATGAACTTTTAATATAAGGTGGAGGATAATATTCTAAAACAAATTGCAGTTGGTTTTAAATTTGTATTATTTGTGGTTTTTGCATTAATTAACTTTTTATTCAGGAGCTCTCCTAATTGCAGCAATCCAAATTACCTGAGAAACCATTGACTGATTTGAATAAAAGACTGGAATCATGAATAGGAGATGGAGTAAATAGAACGATGAGTAATAAAAAGTAGCAATAGCAATAAATGTGTAGCCTTAACATAGCATTTTGTTTTTAGAAGGGGTCAGTGACCCCCATTTGAAAGAGTCAGAAAAAGGCAAATAATTTAAAAAAAATAAATAACAAAGACCAATTAAAAAGTTGGTTAGTATTGATCATTCTGTAACATACTAATCGTAAATTTAAAGGCGACCCACTCCTTTAAGTGTTTCAGATAACATATAAATGTATTGGATAGCTAAATTATTTCAGTATATGAGTATCCTAGTTTGATGAGTCTATATATATATTTCTAGTTATGTTTAAAGAAGAAGTTCAACTTTAATTTTATTTGGTATGTTTTTGGTTGGCCCTTTCATTTATAAACTTTTTTACTGGTCTTCTTTTGTATTGTTCTGCAACCATAGCCTTTCCTATTCTGCCTCCCCCAGATTGCCATTTAAACTGCTTTTTGGTTGTCGGGTTACTGAACCCACCAACAAATAAATCTGATTATCTGTGAGTCTAAATTTTCTTAATTTGTTTTCATTGCTTATTTTTCTATAGATGCTCATTACTATCAGTTGTCCATTGTGACTTCCAAACAGCTGCTGGGTTGTAAGAGTAAGTGGGATTTCAAACTGGAGAACTGAGAGATTGTTTTATCAACTTGTTTTAAGTTCTGTTAAGTAATAATGATAGATTGCTTTCTGTATGGACATAACTGAGTCCCTTCTCCATCCATGTGTAAAGCATCAGAGATTCAGGATTCAAATGGGCAATAGTGTACAACACTTACACAGTTGAACATATTCTGATGAACTGACACTCTATCAGCTCTGCTAGATGTGTCTGTTTGTTTAAATTACCTGTCAGAAAGTCTGGACCAAGTCAAAAACAGATTGAACTATGGATCTCCCAATTCAGTTTTTGATAATTCCGCCCTTGAATGTTAAATAATTCAATAACAGCAAAAAATAAATAAGCCTTTGTCAAAGCACCTAACAGTAAGTGAGGTTAGCTCACTCCATGTTATGAAGTTATTTAGTATACAAGAAGTATTTTAGTGCACATGTCAGTAAGTTTTATGGTTTACAGATTATACATTATAGATTTCAGTGTGATGTTAAAAATTAAAAGTCTCTGGTCTTGTGACGTTGCATTCATTTCACCATAGCTGTTTTTACCGCCAGTTGCTATATATATATATATATATATATATATATATATATATATATATATATATATGACTATTAAGTTCATCTAAAGATTTACCTATCCCCATTAAATCTTCGTTTGGAAACTAGACAACAACTTTTATTAGGTGAATTACAAGTAAGGGTTAAGGAATCTTTCAGTAAATGGAACATTAAGTCTACTTAAAAATACTTTAAATATGAAATAATCCCAGTAGGATTGTGTTGCCTCCAATAAGGATTAGCTATAATTTAGTTGGAGTCAAATACAAGATACTGTTTTATTGCTACAGGGAAAATGTAAATCATTATTAAAAAATGTAATTATTTCCATCTATAGTATTTTCATTCCATCTAAATGTAATTATTTCCATCTATAGTAGCCTTCCCATAATTCTGGATAATGAGTTTCCAGATAACGGATCCCATACCCGTATCACTATTTCACTGAACATTATGGATTAAATATGGGTCATTGCAAAAATCCTCATTGCCAACTAAGTTACTCTGTACTGTTCATTGCTAACCATCCTACTAGAGGTATGGCACCTGTTGTTCAGAATGCTAGGGACCTGGGGTTTTCCAGATAACAGATATTTCCATAACTTGGATCTTCATACAAAAGGCTGGTTTTGCTTCCATTAAAGATGAATTATATCTTAGTTTGGATCAAGTGCAAGGTACTGTTTTAGTATTACAGAGAAAAAGGAAAGCATTTAAAAAAAACTTGGATTATCTGGATAAAATGGAGTCTATGGGAGACGGCCTTTGCATAATTCAAAGCTTTCTGGATAATGGGTTTCCGGATAATGGATCCCATACCTGTACAAAGAAAATTATCCTACTGGAAAAGACATTGGTTAGCATTTCCCCTCAAAGCATAATTTTTCTTGACATTTGAGTATGCCAGTGTTCAAAACAAAAAAAAGACCCCCCCCCATGTCCTAAGGCAATTTCAGCATAATCCAAAATTATCCTCACTCTCGGAAAATTGCACAGAGATTTGTACAAGGATAATGTTATTTTTATGGGTGGTGGTGGGGAATTCTTATTACCAGAATTCATCTTCTTTTAAGCCATCCTTCAGAATCTTATTCCTTGAGGTTATTAAATAAGGACTTTAACCTTTCGGGTTTGTGATATCAAGCAGTCTCTGCCATAGCTGATTCCTAGAAATTTTGCTCTATTGATTTAGACCTTTTCTGTGTCTCCAACTAAGTCCCAATATGTTCAGGTACTCAGTGTCCCTCTGAACCCAGTCTGACAGTACGGTAGGATTAGTAGGTGAGCTGTCTGTCGGTGAAATGCATTAGGCACGGGCTGTTTCTGCTCTTCATTGTGCTGTCATTGCTTCCTGTGAATGAAGAACAGTTTTGACAGATTCACTTTTTAAAGAAACATTTATCAGTCCATCCACGCATAAATCCTGACAGTAATTCTACCTAATTATCAATAAAGGACACAGTTATTTAGGAGGAAATTGAATTTGCTCAGTGAATAAGTAGTATTGTTTGGCTAAACCTAGAGAGTAATTAAATACAAAAGAGGAACAGGTGCCAGGTAGTATCTGTAATCATGGCATCTGCCAATATAGCAAAGGTTTTTGAATTGGAGAATATTTAGTGATAAAAGGAAAGATACCATTTTATTTCTTTGCAGCACACTCGGTAGAAACACAGGAATGTAGAAATGTTACAGAGCTATCAAAGGGATCATGCTGTTATGAAACTGCTATAATTTCCTTTAACTGGTAATAACTGAAAAAGTATATATAAAGGTATATATTTCAAATATAATTATTACAATGAAATAGCTCTTTAAAAAAATTCAGCAATAGCTGATATCCCCATAAACCTCATTATAAGTGAAATATAGCACAAAGAAAGATGTCTTCCAGTCTGAGAAGTGACATTTGAGGACATACGGCTGATGCCAGTCCTATGCTCAATTTTCATCTGATTCATTAAGAATTCTATTGCTTCCTTATACATTTTACAAAGGGACTAAGTTTTACCTGCAACTTACTTGCTGCTTTCAAAGTAAAACTCCCAATCTTGGTTGCCCTTTTATTAGACACCAGTGGGATCACCTGACTATAGCTGGGAAGGGTGGGGGCTACAACAAGGAGCTGGTCACTGCTCCAGTATAACTACAACACACAAGAAAAAGTTGTGCTCACCACTAATTTTTAAAACCATTAGGCGGGGTGCAATGAGGCTATGTATTTTGTGGACACAGCCTCATTGCACCCCCGCCTAATGGTCCCTTTGTAAAATGTATAATGAAGCAATAGAATTCTTAATGAATCAGATGAAAATTGAGCGTAGGACTGGCCAGATATGGGATGACTTTGACGTAGTTGGCCAGCTTAAATATATTGCAAATATGGACAAACAATCCCTGTTGTTTAAAGGGTAAGGCATTTTTTAGAAGCTGTATGCACAGAATGTCTCAATGTCTTAAGTATATTGATAATGGGTTGAGTGCAGAGGACCTTTTGTCTTTGTCTATGTATTTTGTGGTCACAGCCTCATTGCACCCCCGCCTAATGGTGAGCACAACTTTTTCTTGTGTGTGTATATATATATATATATATATATATATATATATATATATATATATATATATATATAGAACAAGACAAAAAAGAAACCGCACTCGTGGGACTTAAATCAAAAAATCTTCTTACTTGTTTATTGCAACGTTTCGGCTCTACACTCGAGCCTTCATCAGGATATATATATATATATATATTAATAGCGTCACAGCTGGATAATAGTTGAGTCAGCAGATGGACTTACAGACAGGTATCTAGCTTTTCCAAGTTATTGGAATGTGGAGCTTCAACTGAATTTTTTGTACTTTGAGTTAACTTGGTTGCATCCTTGCTTTCACTGTTAGGTGACACAATCCTTTTGCTCTATTAGCTACCAAAAGCCAAAGTCTTACAGTGAACTCCAACCAAAAGGAGCCCTCACACTAGCTAGCATTCTTCCAAGTCTCTCTTACTGAGGCCTCCCCTTGACTCAGGGTTCTGTCACCATACTGAGTTCATTGAGTGGAGTCCAAAGAGGACTATACATGGCTTTCCCCTACCTTCCTACCTTTAGGAATCAAAGGAACACCACCATACATCCCTGGGCCAATAGCAAATACCAACCTCCTACTAGATGATAAACATCTCCTTTTACCAAATCCTCCACATACCCAGCACTGTAAATTGGACTCTACTTGATGTTAAGTAAGGAAAGAACTAAATTGTCTCTAAGGCTTTGGTCTGGAAGTTTGAACAATCGTTAGCCATAGGGTCTGATCGCCTGGGCAAGTATTTAACCTATCATTCTATTGGATCACAGCTGAGCTTTCTAGTTTGAAAATGTAGTCTGACAATGTGTAGTACATTTGGCAGGAGTAGATGAACAATTAAGAGGAGCCACAGCTCCTTCTTTGATCTACTCGACAGAATGAACAGAGCAATACATAGTACAAAGATCACTTGGTTACCATGTAAGATGGACAATTTCTCACTTGTTTATTCTGATATAAAGAACCAATCCTGAACTTAGGTCACCAGCTTAATTTTTAAACTCCTGATCTTCATGTTAGAAAGCATTTTTGACTACACATACTTATCGTCATCTTTTTAGCATAAACTATTTAAAACATTTATTGTAAAATGACCTGCTTGCCTTTGAACACTGAGAAAAGTCCATTCAAAATGAGTTGCACAATTTTACTAACTGTCCAACAATTATTATCAGTGGGAACTCTTACCAATCCATACCAGGCTTTGGAGGAAGTGGCAAGAAGCCCAAATTGTGTCTGTGGCATGTTAATACGATTTTTAATATTGGATAATAAACAATGATTTTTTTTATGAATGGACATATGTTTCCTCAGTGCTCCATTTTTTTAAATGCACTATTTTACAAGCATTAGATATTTTTTTATTTAACTAAACACTTTCTAATTGGTAATACATTTTAAAACAGCAGTGGAATATTCACTGTTATAATTTCCTGTGTTCACCGGAGTCTAGAATTCCAGCTGCTGCCAAAAGATTTATGCTCCATGAGTACCACCCAAAAGCCTCTGCTGCCTTGCCAAAGTAAACTTCATTCACTTTGCCTTCAAACAAATAGGGGGGAATAGCCTGTGTGTCAGAATTCCTCCTTCTTGTAATAAACTCTACCATGTACTTCAGTAAGAATGGAGTTGGAAACAGGCTTTAGTACCTGCATGCCTTTTCAGTTTCCTAAAACATTTCTAAATCCTTTCAGTTTAATATCATTTAATAAAAGTCAAGACTAAAGATTGAGTTACTTTACTGAGAAAATAAAATCTCATATACAGCTCATTTTATTAACCTATTGTATCTATTATATATTGATACTGCACTTGTCCTTCCTTGGACGTCGGATATATCATATACTGCCATTAGGCCATCAGTGGAAGTTTCAGCTATTTTTTCCCCAAGTTTATGCAGTAAAATATTTTTTCTGGATTATTTCCATACACTTTGAGACAAATGCTATGGTTCATCTAGATGACCAGTAAGGTCACACATGTGGAGAAAGGAAATGGGAAATAGGTACAGATTCTGCCAAAGAAGGGAGCATTTGCAGGATCACAAGGGACACTGAGTAGAGAGGGAAATGTGTGTGTGATTATCTCTATACAGACTGTGAATACAGGGCTTCATTGAAGCTTGTGTCCACTAACGCCCCCTAACTTGCATTTCATGACTACATAACTGCTGAATGCCAGCATCTAATAATTTTACATTTTTTTATTTTTTATTTGCTTTTTGGCTACTGAATTAGTGCATGGGTGAGTGCATTTTTATAAGCATCCACTTGTGTGTCTGAGCAATACAATTGTATAACAAATGATCCCATTTTTATTTAAAGTACACATATACCATGTCAGCAAATCATTTCCCATTTACACACATTTGATTTCAGATTTCCCAAATTTTTTTTTACTGTCTGCATGTTGCATTCCCAATGTTAACAAAATAGTTTTTTTCTGATGTACTTTAGCTACTCCCCTGATCCATAATTTGTCTGTTCCCAAAACACATTACATTCTCCAGATCTTTAAAAGATAGCCAATCATTTTCCTCAAGTATATGAGTATATGAATCTGCAATGACTGGCAAATAATCAGAATAAAAGATAATTTTTAAAATGCAAAATTCAATACAAAAACCCCCCAAATGCTACCCATTTTCTTGTGTGATAATGGAAATGTGAAATCAAAATTCAAGCAATACATAAACATTTTGTTGGACTGGAAGACCCAATATCACCCAATATACTGCTCTCTTCCTTGTACATGATGTATCCATTTTGGTGCCAAAGTTTCATCTTTCATAAAAGAGGTGCAAACTGCATTGGTGCTGATGTGGGCACCTGGTTAAAGTAGTTATAAAGTAAAGGACTTTTGCATCAAAGTGTGCTGGGCTGGAACTAGGGGTAGCCAGAAGAGGCACAGAAGGCTTCTGACACCTTCCCCTAGTTCAGATCCTTCTGTCCTTCAGTTGTGACTGTAGTTCTTTGTAAATGCCAAGCATGCGCTCTTCTGTGCACACATACCGGCTGGTCCGTTCATCTGCGCATGTGCACAATTCATCTGTGCTTCCACTCGTGCACTCACTATTCCTTGGTGCTTCCATGCATGCGCACTCGCATCATCTGCGCTTCTGCACATGTATGTCCATTGGGGGCGACGTAGTCGGCCGGAGTTGCCTAGAGCACCCATCCGACTTGGCCCGACACTGCCCATTGGGGAATTATTGGCATATTAATAGGGATTAGCATTTTATAGTCAGGGCACAAGTTTATCTCCAACCCTATAGGTTTATAAGTCTCATTAACAAAACAAGTAAAACACTAATTTAACAAAATAAGTATGTTTTATACAGTTTGATATGTAAAAAGTTTAGTAGTTTTATCAATATTAGCAATTTGAGAGAATATATCTAAAGGAAAAGTAAAGCCTCCCCGCCATTTTTTTTCTTTTAGTTTTAGCAGCACTTAGATAATAAAATACAAATCCCCAGGGGTAATCCTGGCCCCTCGGCCGCCTGAGGCAGCTTGGTGTTGATGCCACCGCCCCTCCCCAGTGTGCTCACCTTGTTGGTCCAGCAGGGGTCCACAAGGGCGGCAGAGAGGGCCAGGACGGTAGCGCAAAGAGCATAATTGCACTCTCTGCTCTGGAAGAGTTTGAAAACCGGAAATTCGCCTCTTAAAGTACCAGAAGTGGCATTTATGCCGCCCCTGGTACATAGTGGGGCTCTGCCACCTGAGGCGAGTTTCTCAACTCGCCTCGTTAGCAGATCGCCTCTGCAAATCCCTATATTATGCAAAATTTTGTATTTAGACCCTTATATCTTGTTACTGAAGTGGAATTACGCAAACATGTAGACAAATTTAGAAAGCCCCAGTTATCTGGAAAAAATTATGTATAATTTTCCCAGGTAAAATAAACTCCCTGCTCCTGAAATTCCAATTTGATGGGTGACTGAGAGGTTCAGTAAGAGCTCAAGACAAAATGTTGTGTGAAAGTCAAAATCTGAAAATTGTCTGTTTAAAAGACAAAGTCACAAAAGTGGAGACATAGGTTTTTGAATTTCAAGGGAAATCTGATATTTTTATCTCCACTTTTATTTTGTCTCTGTATCACCACTTTTGTAAATTCCCCCCATAGTGTTGCTAAGAGATCACCTTACTAGACTTCATGTTAAGCATGGATAAAATAAAAACCGGTAGTTTATAGTAGTTTATAGTTTATAGTAGTTCATAGTAGACTTGTGAAATATATCACCAAAGTAAAACTATTTGGAAGGTAAAGTAGCACTGAAGCATTGTAGATGAACATAGAAGCAGGTCTGGACTGAGAATTAAAATAGGCCCTGGCATTTCAGGTACACAGAGGCCCAATCAGCCCACATAGAGGCCCAAACAGTCCCCACCAGCCCACTAAATACTGACTTTCTATAGGACCTTATAGCAGCCCCTCTGGCAATTGCCAGAACCCACAGATTGCCAGTCGGGCCTGGATAGAAGCACAAGTACTGTATATACTGTAGGTGTGCATGTTGTAGGTACAGGGAAAAATAATTGTGAACTGTGGTAACAGATGCCAGAACATCTTATATCATATGGGCTTCTACTTTGCTGAAGCACCAATAACTGAACAAGCTAGTATTTCAGCTATAGATAGGACTTGTAGATCAACAACAAATGGGGGCATCATCTTAGACACCCCAGGTGTAGATACAGTATGTTTTATTGAACATTGAATAGAGTCAGTGACATATACAAATTAAAGATACACAAGGTACCATTAATCATAACAGTAAAACTAATAAAATGTCAGCTCTAAGACTAAGATATATCACAATAGTTTGAAGTGGAAAAAATGTCAAAAAAGGCAAAATCTCTTAATCATACCACCTTATGGAATGCTGAATTTTTCTTAGTATGGTAAAATACCTAGACTGGTTTATAACATATCTGTTTATAAGCTAGAACACTCAGAGGTGGGTCAAACTAGCCTGTAAAAAGTCATAATCAACCATAGCTATTAACTACATGGCAACACAGAAGCCAGTGCAATTAGCATCAGAATGTGATAATCAGCTTTGTTGCATCAATTTATATTACAGGCCAACCTCATTTTCAGCTGGATAATTACCAATGACTCCTAAGCTTAGCGTCTCAACAGCTGCTCAGAGCCCACCGAGCATGTGAGTGTTACAAGATGGTGACCCCCTGTGACAAGTTTGAAGTCCTGGATCATTGTTGCTATTGACAAACTGGAACTTTGGGCTGGTGCAATGAGTTCAGTATAGAAATATGACATTTTTAGCCACATTCATTTTAGGGTTTTGTTCTCCTTTAAGCAATAGCCAAAAGACTATAGATGTCATAACCCTGTTCTAGGATACATCAGACATGCCTTTATAAGGATTAAATTGATGCATGCTTCTATTTATTGACAATTCTTCATTTGCTAATACGGGATTGATGTTTCCCCTACATGTTGTTCTGTTTCATATCATTACTTCAATATGGTTTGAACATATTCACTGGGGATCTTTAGGCTCTTTATGTCTCCAGATGTTGCTGAAATGCCAGTCCACTCATACAACTGATGCCTGCACTTGCTGCTTAACAACAGCTGGGAAGATACATGTTGAAGATCGCTGATATACTTGATTGCCTTTTTTTGCCTCCTTTTCTTAGTAGCATAAGAACAATGCAGATGGTGGAAATGTCAGTTATTAACACATATTGCTTTGCTCAGTTAATAAACAACTCTATGATGAATTATGTTCCCTGTGAAAGGGCCCCTTAAAAAGCTTTTTGAATCTGATGGCTTCCTTAGCTAATATTAATATGCAAATGACTTTAGATTCTACATTAATTTATGTATTTCTCAAGATTTCTTCCCACAATCTTTATTTTATAGTTTCTTTGCCAAAGAAATTTTTTCCTTTACATCTAGTGGAGGCATAGCCAAGAAGCCTAAGGGAAACATCTGGCATCTTTGTGGGCAATCCAGCCAAAAGCCCCTAAAAATGCACAACCAAGCAAAATAGCAATCAGAACAATTCCCTAAATATCCTGTGCATATTGAGATCATTAAACTATTCTGAACACATGCATTCATTTGTTCTGAGCATGATTCAAGAATAAGATGTTACAGCTTCAACTCTAATAAGCTTTAACAGTATTTGTTTAAAATCCATCTGAATACTTGGATCAAATTGAGTATAAGCTAAAATTGTATATTATGCCTTGTGGCAGCATTTTGATTAGTGTACCAAACAACTTTTTAAATGTATCCCTTACGCTGTCCAATACCTCCTTCAAGTTGCCTTGTTGATTAATATCTCTAATTAGAAAAACAGTGTTCTGCTGTAAATGGTCTCCTGTAACACTTGTTCTTTGGAAATGTTCTCCAAATACCTGTTTTTGAATAAATATACTCTTGTCTATATGCAATGAATTACTATTCATATGTAACAGGTGAATGGGTCAGGGTCTGCCTGAACCTCCCATTGGGTTACCCGGGCAAGGGGTCCAACTCCCAGTAACTCCCTATAGGCACAATATAATTAGACTCTTTATCTTTAGGTGGGGCCCCTGCGTATGGTATGGAGGAAGGGATAACCACTCGTGCATAAGCACACATTATTCACTCTTGATGAAATAAACTTTGGGTGCCAGTGGTTCTTTAAAACAGCAGAACATTTATTGAACTGATGGTACACTTAATGAAGCAAAAATGTCACCGTGCTGGACACTCCCAAGATAAGTGGCTACTTAGATGAATTCCGAAGCTGATGAGGCAGTGTAAGGGGCCAAACATAAAAAGCATTTTCATTTTTTTTGTTGTAAAGCTTAAGTTTAGTGCACAAACCAGCTTTACTTACTAAAACTAGTAGAATGCAAGTATCAAAAGTTCTTGAGAATTTGTGAGTTGTTGGATTTTCTCAAGTGTATTGCTTTTTGAGAAAATTCAAGCAACATCTGATAAACACCCCAGAACGAACAATTGCAATTAATGTAATTTGCATTATATTACTTGACTACTATACTATTCTCCCTCTATTTCTGTGTTCTGCCGGCTGTATCTATAGTTACTTGGTTGGGATACTTATTTTCCAGAGAAATTTGTCCATTTCCTGTTCAACTTCATTATAACAACTGAAAATTCAGATGTCTTCCTCTTTAGCCTACATCTTCATCTTCTGACCAGGGTTGATGTCCACTGGGGGGCTAGGACAACAAGGCTCCAGTAAAGAATGTGCCCTAAAGAGACAACCCCTTTAGTGAAGTTGGGGAACAGTGATCAGTGAATGAGGTGCTTAGACAACAATGGGAGTAGGTCTGTCGTAGACACTCTAGGAGAGTTAGACAAAAATGGGTAGAAAGAGCAGTCTTGTGCTCCATCATAACATTGAAACCCAGAACAAACACCAAAGTCTTGGCTCACATTTATTCCTATAACTGTCATTCACTTCTGGAGGAGCCCTCTGCTACTCGAATGCTGCCAGGTCTTAATTGTGAGGACCAAGGGTAGAGTTCTAGGCAGACAAAGGAACTGAAACATACAGTATGCAGGAAGGACGGGGAACAGGGACAGTAGTCGTGGAACAGGCCAGGTCAGTATCAATCAGCAGTAGAGGATCAGGAGGCTTAGTTAGGATAAACAGGCTGGGGTCAAACCAATCGGTAACACTGTACAGATGAGTGGTCAAAAACAGGCAAGGGTCAGGTACAGACAATCAAACACAAATCACACGCAGGAAGTATCAGGAAATAGACCTATGTTGAGTCAGTGCAGAGTAGGGAATTTTATAGCCAGACTAATGGCTTACACAGATAACCTGTGGTCAGACTGGCAACAGGTGAAACAAGCCATGCTATTTACAAGGAAAGTAATAGGAGTAAACCAGGGCCTTAGCTGTCTACTTACATGGGCTAGAGATACTGCAGACAGCTTGGAAACATCAGGTCTCTGGTTTGACTCCAGGCAAATAGTCAGAATAAGTCTGGAATACCCCAAGCATTCCCGATAGCTTCTAAACCAAACTATATTGCTAGTGGTGAATCCTTCTGCACTGAGTCGGCAGCTTATGGGACCCTCTAAAGAACCTGTCCAATGACATTTACCATTGTTTTGATCCCAAGGTTGGGAAAAGATCTGCTCCTTTGGTGCCAAACTAGCTGATCTGTAAGTGTATGGCCAGTATAACAGACATCATTAGGCTTTTATTACATTTTAGGGGGAATGTAATAAAAGTCGCAAAGAAAAAGAAAATTTGCACCAATAAGAATAAAAATTCACGTCTCGCAATGTAATATTGTTCTTTTAACTGTTATTGCATTGTAAATTTTAATTACACATTGCCCTCTCGGCAGGGAGGGGTTTTGCGCAGGGAGGGTAGATTTCTTCTTGAACACCCGTTTGAAGGTGTAGTAAAAAAATGTAATAACTTTTTCAGTAAAATTTACAATCGCTATCCTACTGCACTGGGAAAAGTGCTTGCAAAAGTAACATTTTTCACTTTGTGAACATTTATTTGCATTGCAAACAATTGTTTTGACCAATATTACATGCCACCATATGCCTTTATATGGAGCTTGCATTAATTAGTTAACCCTATGGTTGCTGAGCCTTTATTGAGCCAAAACCCTGGAATTAGCAGATTAATAATGCCAATATTGCAGAAATGGCTCAGAGCAGATAAGTCAAGTAATACCTTGAGTAGAAATACCATGAGTATTTATACATTGATTCAGTTTAGATCCTCTTTTAACTTTTTTAATATCTGAATAATTCATCATTTTAATTGCTAACTAACAATATAAGGCTGCTTGACTGAAATCTAGAACTTTAACCCAAACATTTGAGTTGAAATAACATATTTTTGAATTTAAATGGAATTGGGATGTACATTTGTTCTCCTGTTTTTAAGACAAGTACTATGGCTTTTATGTTGAAACATTTCTTGCAAACATATAAAACAAGAGAAGCCATGCTATAAAACCTTGTTGTCATGAGTTCCTACTACTTTAAGTGATATTTACCCTCTATTTTTCCTATAGTCTCAATTACTCAACTGATAGTAGCACATGTATTAAAAGGATTAATTTGCAGTGGAAATTGTTGTGTATTTTATTGCTGGTTACAATTCTGTGTGAAGTGTGCTTAATAAAAGTGCTACATGCATAAAGGAAACATTCCGCATAACACGCTGGAAAGAATCATCTGGCTGTTTTGCAGGAAATGAATCTCATTGAAATGTGAATATTTATTTACATTTCCCTTTAAGCAAGGAATAAATAATACATTCTTCACACAAGAAGAAGTGATGACAGTAAGCAAATAGCAGATCTTGCAAGTTCACGTAATTTTAAATGTTAAAATGCTGAAATAATTGCCATGGAAAAGCTGTTACTCTGAACAAATGTGTTCCAACCAAGAGAGTTGTCAACATAAGCACATCATTGGTGTTTATTTTCTCTTGGTTTCTGCTCCTATACTCCTGATGAGTTTAATGAGACTTATATTAGTGTATATAAGCATTGATACATAATTACCAAATAGTACATGTATGTTACCAACGTGTGTCTGGTTTCTCAGCTGTTTTGAATGGCCGTGGTGACAGGCAGAGAAGGGCATTTTGGCTGCCAAGACGCTCCTTAAATGGATGGTGCGCTTTAGATGCTATCACTTGTTATAGGAAACTAAGGCGTGACTCAATTTCTCCAGGTCTCCTGTAGGTCAAGCCTTCAAAAAGGCAGCACTGCAGTAGCAAAGTCTTCATTTTCTCCTCCCTAGATCTGTATCAAAGGCTATTGTGATACTAAACTCTATAATTAGTATATGGGCATATATATATTTATGTGAAGGTATGGAGGGGTGTGTGTGTGTATGGATGCTGGGTTTTCATTTGGAGGGGTTGAACTTGATGGACTTTGTCTTTTTCTTTATCTTTGTCCCTTTAGGGGTGGATTATTGGATTACTTCTGGCCCTAGTCTAACAGAAGTATTTGTGAATAGTGAAGGTGAGAATGGTGACCTTACCGAGTACTGGGAGTAACCTTCTCAAAACCTTATCACTTTGAGTGTCACTTTAAAAAAACCCAAAAAAAACCCCACACAAAACAGTAGTTTTAACTCTTTAATGCAGCATACAATATTCAGTGGGCTAAATGAAGATTCTGCATGCTGTGTTACCATTACAATATACTAAGATGGAAAGCATAGGGTTCATACTAACATTGTGAAAAGACAATCATTTGATTCATTACTATTGAAACTTTTTTTAAACCGCACCCCAGAACTTGGAACAAAGAAACAGTGTGTTTGAGGCACCTTGCTGTGCTTTTAAACACATCTGTGAAGAGGCACATCTATTATGTGGAAGATTTAAACCTAAGACAACTGAAAATTTAACGGAAACATAAAACACTGAATCCCTTGGCTCAGTTCATAGATCACTGAAAGAATTGTACTGGACAAAATCTCGCTGCGGAGCTACTAGTTTACTCTTCCCTAGCCCACAAAAGTTTAGATAGGCAATACAGTGAAAATTACTCAGAGTCTTTTAAAATCTTACTATACTCCCCTCCTTAATCCATTAAAGGGGTGGTTCACCTTCAAGTTAACTTTTAGTATATTGTAGAAGGGCCAATTCTAAGAAACTTTTCAATTGGTCTTCATTATTTATTTTTCATAGTTTTTTTAATGATTTGCAATTTTCTTCTGTTTCTTTGCAGCTTTCAAACGGGGGTCAATGACAAATGCTCTGTAAGGCTACAAATGTATTGTTATTGTCACTTTTTATTACTTATCATTCTATTCAGTCCCTCTCCTATTCATATTCCAATCTCTTATTCAAACCAATGCAGGGTTGCTAGGATAATTTGTACCTTAGAAACCAAATTGCTGACACTGCAAACTAGAGAGCTGCTGAATAAAAAGTTAAATACCTATAAAATCACAAACAATAAAAAATGAAAACTAATTGCAAATTGTCTCAGAATATCACTCTCTACATTATACTAAAAGTTAAGGTTATAACAAGTGCCAGAAATTATGCAACGTGCATCGGAAACGATGCAACGCTCGTCGGAAATGATGTGACGCATCAAAATCGACGCGATGCGCGTCAAAAACGTGCCGCAACTCGTTTCGTGAATCTTTCGCCAATTCACTAATTTCGCTGGAAATTCGCTAATTTTTCGGTGAAGCGAAACGGGATAGATTCGCCCATCATTAGTCATGCTGACAATTATGTTGTACCCTGTGTATCTATCAATCTTTGCATAAAAACAAGTTCTTTCAGATTCTGGCAGACTTGTATAGCTACAGTAAATGGGCATTATTACTTTACTAGAGGTGAAAACTGCCCCATTTGTCTTCACTGAATTTTTGAGAGAATTCGATGTATTGACCATATACATTGGAGTGAATGGTGTTTCTTGTGCTACATGCATTGGAGCTGTTGGGTGTTCTTTGGGTGCTGGATGCATGCCAAAATTCTGCTGTACATACAGAGGAATATTTGCTACTACCTGTTAAATTGTTATTTAGTTCAAAAACCTCTGGCGCTTAGCTTCTCATGAAGAACTGCAAGAAACAGACAGCCTGGTACATTCTATGTTGTGATTCATAATTCCAGGAATAAGTGAATATTTCAGAGGTTAATAATACATGCATATTTTCCTATTAACTCTGTTTAGAGCTCAGCCTTTCATCACTTTGTCTAATTATTAATAGCAGCAGCTACATTTGCATTGACTTCTGTAAAGGTTGAGGTTTGCAGTTTAACATTAATGTTAAAGTTAAAGTGAAAGGATTGAAGTACTTCCAATTGTAAACATACATTCAAATATATACAACCAACCCAGCCTGGAGCTTAGCCTCAGGACCAGAGAGGACCCAAAAGAAAGGCAGAGCTTCACTAAATAATACATCATTGTTGGTTCTCAACAGCAAAGGCATTTGAAACGATAAAGAACTGCCCCTATGCTGTACGCATGCATGTCATAAACTAATTAATGCTACAGTGTCACTTCCTTAATTTCTTTATAGAATTCTGGACTGGAAGCAGAGTAGAGCACCTTGTATTCCTTAACTGAAACCTTAATAGAAATATGTTGGTTTCTGACATATTTTCTGCTGCACCCATATTTTTGTAGGAGTAAGAAAATGCTGTGGCCCTTCCACGCTATTTGGAAAGATTTATCCATACCAGGGGGCCCCCAACCTTAAAGGTACAGCAACCTTAAAAAACAAATACCCTCCTATGCATTTAGATATTATTAGGAAATGATGGCTGAACAGGAATGGAAAAATTAGGTTGAAACGAATGGCTTCCAATGGGAGAGAGTTTAAGAGTGTATATAAGGTAGAACTGACTGTTGGTCTCTTTTTGAGGAGGCTACTTCACTACACCCTCTAAGCAATCTACCTCTCTCTACATTCAGCTTTCTGTCAGAGCCTTTTGTTTTTAAATAGCAATACATTATTGGTCAGTGCTTTCTTTGCCTAGACAGTATAGTTATTCTATGATATTAAAAAATCTGCTACAAAACTGCATGTAGACAGACCGATTGCTGAGCGGGAAAGGTAAAGAGTAACCTGATTATTACAGAAATGGTACAGAAAGCTACATTGATTAGGTTTAATCTTTTGGGTTCGACAAGTTGTAGCACATTATGTTTTCATTTTCATGATAGGTTCCTTTAAGCATGAATTGCTGAGCATCAAAAAAGCAGCAAGAGAATTCCTAAAATCCCTAGGAATCTTGATAAGTAATAAAAGACCCATCATATGTGTTAATTTTAAAAGATGCATTCTCCGATGATTTAACATGTATTAACCCATAGTATAATCATAATGCGATGTTCCCATAAGGGGTGCATGAAATGTTTGAAATATCTGTTCTGGGAGATGACTAGTTTAACCTTTAGTTGGTTCTGATGGCCCTTAAGGGCTTTGTGCAAACAGACAGAAATGGCAGGCAGAATGCCTTCTTTATTAGTTTTGGGAGATTGCCTCTGTAGTGCAGGATGCACTTTAATATATTATATATATATAATATATATTATAAACAGAATGAATAGCAGTTTTTTTTAAATAAGCAATGTCACCAAGGGACTGATTCTCTTAAAAAAAGTGTTCAGTAGACAATAGCAAGTGCAACACATCAGAAATTAGTTTAGTTCAATGTGTGGGAAATTAGAAAATGATAATGTAATGTAGTGTAATTCAATTAGCCTACAATAATGTAAATGCTTTTCATCTCATAATGTATATCAATCATTTCAATGCATGGGAGGGTTTAAAAGCAAATGTTTATAGAAAGTTCTAACTACAAAGTACTTATGCAGACATATAAAAAATTACAGTCTTAACAGTTGGCGAGTAATCAGGCCCCAGGTGCATCAGCAGCACTGAGATTCAATAAATGTTGTTACTTATTAATCCGGGGTGCTGGTTTGCAGGTACATATAAATGTACATTTTGCTGCAAGTATAGGGATGTGGTCTGGCAACTTGAAGTCATATTTTTTAATATATAGACATTCTACAGTCACCTTTCCCAGAATCTGTTGCCCTAAATGTGGCTCCTTGTATACCTATATAGAAAATATGTCCCTTCTCTCATCCCAAACTGTTCAAAATGAACCTGGGTAAATCTATAGGCCATGCAAAATAAATATTCTAATGATAATATAAAGTTAGTTGGCCGTAAATGTAATCTATAAAGCCATGCAGGCTCTGGGTCAAAAGTAAACTAACTGCCTCCCTTCCCCTTCTTCTTTATGTATCCCACATGCTTTTGAAAACAATAAACAAAGATTACAAAAAAAAAGCAAACTAACTGAACAGTTATGTCCAGTGTCGGACTGGGACACCAGGGGCCCACCCAAAACCTTAGACCAGGGGCCCACCCGAAAACCTTAGACTAAGGGCCCACCCAAAAACCTTAGACTAGGGGCCCAACAAAAACCTTAGACTAGGGGCCCAACAAAAACCTTAGACTAGGGGCCCAACAAAAACCTTAGACCAGGGGCCACCTCTCAGTACTATTATCCTTGCTCTCCTCACTCAACTATTCGATCGAAATAGGTCCATTTTCAATTTTCAACGTTTTTTTTCACTTCTAAAATTCGGCCCTTAGTAAATCTTACCCTTAGTTTTCTGTTAACATCATGCACAGAACAAAATCTGGATGAAGAATAATTTACAGCCATTATTTCTAGAATACATAGAATAGAACTCTTGATAGACCCCCGCGCTCTCTTGTGTAAGGTGTATTAAATGTTTGAGTTCTAAAGAACTGATTTAATGCCCTCGATAATACTGTATATCTTTTTTATTGCTAAAGTTGGCACACATTTTAAATGCCGGCTCCGTCTATGATCTCTCTTTGCAAGGGATACTGTGTGGGTCTTACAGGAAATACCATTGTTTACCATACAGAAAAGGATGATTTTCGGTCAGCACATTACTCATCGTGTGATTTATAGTGGACCTGAAATAAACCCAAGCAGTGATTGCTTCATTTGGAGCCATGGAAGGAAATGCTGTTTCTGGGATATTTCATGCAAGCTCGTGCTTTTGTAGCATGGAATTTTTTATTCACTTAGTCTGTGCTTTAGTTATGTGTTTGTACAAAACTGTTTATCGTTGAAAAACGTTACCGCATTCTTCGGCCATGTCTATGGAATATGTGATGTAATCCCATTGGCTTTGTATAATTACAGACATATAATCAAACAAGAAGCCTCAAGAAGTTGCCCTCCCAAGATTTTAACTTCATCAGCAGTTTTAAAGTATTTTGGTATAAGGCAGCGTACCAGAAATAGAGAGCTCTCGGAGGACAAGAGGAATTCTTAATGCATTCACTGTGATCTTTGTTAGCCTTATGCTTTTATATGTTTAGCTTTGGGAAATGAATGAGTTCTAACACTTTGTTTCTCAGGTTAGATGCTTTTCCATCACAGCGATGTTACCTTACAGATCAATACTCATCCTGCATCAAAGCACCACAACATATTGATCATCTGCAGCATCTCAGAGACCTGAGACAAAAAGTGTTAAATGGATTCTAGTCTTAGATATATTTTATATGAATGTTACAGACTTCTTCCATTCTCTATGTGACTTACGTCTTGCTAAATGTTTTAATCCAGCAGCAGCAACAACTGGAGAATTTTAGCCCTGTTGTACTTACCTTTTGTAACTTATCTCAGAGTGCTCTATTATTTATACAGACATTAATTGTGCTGCCTTCTTCTGTGTCATATTAAAGGGAAATCCAACTCCCCCAGGCACTAACCCCCCCACCCCCCATATGCCCCCCTCCCTCCTCCCCCGGCCTACTTCTCCCCCTGGACAATTGCCCCTAAGTCTCTACTTACCCCTCTGTGTAAGTCCCCTCCAGCGAAGATCACAGGGGCCATCTTCTCTTCCTGTATCCATCAGTGCTCGACGGCGCATGGGCAGTAGGACGCTGGTACTACTGCGCATGCGCACAAAGTTCACGATGTTTGAACTGAGGGAACTTTGTGTGCATGCACAGTAGTACCAGCGTCCTACTGCGCATGCTCTGCTGACGGAGCAGCATCCAGGAAGAAGTGGTTGGAAGAGAAGATGCGGGGTGTGGGGGGGAGGGGTTAGCGCCAGGGGGTTGGATTCTCCTTTAAGGGTTCATAGTTCATATACTTAGGGGCAGATTCATCAAGAGTCAAATTCAAAGCAAAAAAATTCTAAATTTGAGCTATTTTTGTGTACTTTGACTTCGACCATTCGACCATCTAAAACCTGCTGAATTGTTGTTTTAGCATATGGGGGACCTCCTAGACCCTATTTGGATTCATTTGGTGGGAAAATCTCATTTTTTGGGGCAAATCTTTTGATTAGAATTTGATCGAATGTGCTAAAAATTTTAATCCCCCCTCAATTTCGATTTTTTTAAATAAATTTCAATTGGTCTTTTTTCATACGAATTTCTAAGTAATGGGAGTTTTAACTTCGAAATTAGACCTTTGCTAAATCTGCCCCTTAAAGGTACATTTATCAAAGGTCTAGTTTCAAATTCATATGAAACTCCCCTAAACTCCAGAAAATTCTAATTTCGACAAAAATTTCGTCAAAATTTATTTTAGAGATCTAATTTTTTAAACTTGGATGAATACAATCAAAATTTTAAACCTCGATTCGAGTTTTTTCTCTGAAAAAAACTCGAACGCCAGTAAGGCTGCAAAAAACTCCAAATTGATCCCTGGACCTCTCCCATTGACTTAGGAGCAGACTTATCAAGGGTTGAATTAAGAAGTGCAAAAACTTCACAGTGCTTTTGAAAAAGTGGCTGTGACCACGAAACGCGTCAAGTGTGTTAACCATGGTGTGCTTCAACATTTTTAGAATTCCCAATTCTGGGACGGTGTCACATAGCAGCTCAGAGGATTTTTCTTAGGATCAGTGATTGCTCCCTGTTTGTTAAACCTTGAGCCATACCTGTACAGGTATGTGATCCATTTTCTGGGAACTTGTTATTCAGAAAGATCCGAACTATAGAAAGGCCAAATTTTTTAAAAAATATTTTCTTTTTCTCTCAAAGAATAGAACAGTACTTTGTACAAGATCCATACTAGCTATAAACAACCATTACTGGAAGCAGTATAAGCAGGTTTATTCAATGTTTGCATGATTTTATAGTAAGTTGAAGGTATGAAGATTCAAATAATGAAAGGATTCATTATCCAGAAAGCCAAGTCCTGAGTGTTATGGATAACAGGTTCCATACCTGTACTCCTTTCTGGGAAAACAGGTAGGCAAAATCTCTTACCTGTATGGTGTTTTAATAATCACAGCTTTTTATGATCAAACTGAAACTGGCCTTTTGTTTGGAATCTCTGAATCCATACCTTGCTATAAATTCTGTATATCGTTTATTTTTATATATCACAAATTCTTTGTGGTTCTCTGCAATACCCAAGGGGAGCAAATATAAAACAACAATGGTATTAGACAAGGCTTTCCTCTATACTTGTAGAGAAGCCATGATCCTTTCAAGCTTTGATTTTGTATGCTGGGTTTAAGCCTGCCATACTAAAGATCATATAGTGATTTTACAGGGAATGCTGTGGGGAAACATAAACCTGAACTGTAAAATATTTCCAGTACATAAAACACAATTGTGTCAACTGCTCTATTCCTTTCTCGCTATCTCCTTGCAAGTTAGATTAGACGAGCCAGGCCAGCAGTCTTCCTATAGTGTTTGTGCAGTTGTGATATCTGACCCTTCAATAGATTTCTGCACTTCAATATATCTTAATCACTTATGTGAAGGAAAACAACTCTACAGTGCCGACTCATATATCATATCACTGAAGTGAAGATCCCTGCTCTGCCTCTGTGGAATATCACCAAACAGCTGCTTCTGAGGTTAATAAGTGACCCCATTAGCTGCTGGTGTTGTCACATGATAAGGATGAGTGAGAGAGAGATTTGCAGTTGTATTTTCACTGTGGGGTTAGTTGGACTTGTCATTGGACCTATAAACATTAAGTAATAAAGGAAAGTATAATTGTCCACTCATATAAGAAAAGTAAAACCTTCCCTAGACAGGCCTTGCAACTTCTGTTTAATATGTTACATGGCAAAAAATGATCTTTCATAATTCCAGAGGAAAAGGAAATAATTATTAAAAATCTGAAATATTTGCTTAAAATGGAGTCTATGAGGGTGAATTTTCGCCTCGGAAGGATCCACCACACTTTGCACCACTTCCTCAGATGTTAATTCGCAGCGCATTCGCTTATTCATCAAAATGAGGTTACATCTTGGCAGATGAACGCTGGCGAAGTTTCGCCAACAAAAATTAATCAGTGTGAACATTTCATATTGAATTTTCACTAACGAAACTTTCGTAACTCTCTTACGCTTAGGTCAATTTGAATAGAGCGGATATATATAGGTCATATATATATATATATACATATATATGATTAGAGATTTTGGTGAAATTGCTTGAAGTGGCCACTTATTGATAAAAATGTCAAAGAAAGCAAAATAAAGACAAAAGAGATGTCCTAGACATGAACCCACCCTAAAACAAATGTGACATGACCCTCAAATGGTTAAAACATAGAAATATATATATATATTTAACAGTTACAACCTTTCAACATAATCCCACTTTAAAATATGAAAAAATGCCAGTATTTTGTCTTTTTTTATGACTTTTCAGCATGTGATGTCACTGACATAAGACTGAGGAGGATGTACAGCAGCTTCATCTTATCAGTTCGCCAGGTATAATCTGGGGTAGCAAACTCTGGGGAAAAGGCAAATTTTTTGTAAAGTTCGCAATTTAATGAATTTTCAGAGTAGCAATCATTCACTTAAGCAAAAGTTCACCTGGGGAAAGGGCACGAAACTTCATTAGCACTGAGCTCTTTCACTAGTGAACTCTCCTCTCCGCCTGTTGGTGATGTTCCTGCAGATTGTCTTTTAGGGCTAGGCCAGA
>CM044436.1:39013102-39037103 GCA_024363595.1 Xenopus borealis
CATCCCTAGTCGCCAGGCGACAAAATGCCCCCGAATCTCCCCGTCTGGCCTTAGCCTTAGCAAACTTTCGCTAGCGACGGCCACTTCGCCCTTTGGTAAATTGACCCTTTGTTAGATGGCCTTCCTGTAATTCTGAGTTTTCTAAATAACGGGTTTCCGGAAAACAGATACCATACCTGTAGTCATTTTATACACTGTATTAATATACATGCTTGGGCATATAAACTTAACTGCATCTAAACAAGGTCTAATGTACAGCTAACTTGCAAGCAGTTAAGAGCCATGGATCCATACTCTTCAGCAACATTAACTTTTCTTGAAAAAAATACCGGCCTTCCTATATATTTATCTCTTTTTCCTATTAATAACATTGGGATCAACCATCAAAAATACCGGCCAGGTGGCAACCCTAATGGGGCCCAATGACCTGTAGCACAGTGTAGGGAAGCAGGGCTTGACTGAACCCCTCCTAGTTCAGTCAAGCCCTGCTTCCCTACACTGTGCTACAGGTCACATTAGTGTTGGTGGAGGGGTGTTTGGAGGATGTTTTTTTTGCATTTAATTATAAGCAAATTTCCAAAGAAAATTGTTTACAAAATTTTAAATATTTGAGCTATTTAAAAAAAAAATCTAATTTCAATAGAAATCATTATTTATCTGTCCCTTGGAAAGTCCTTTACTGGTACTCACAAATTTTGTCACCAAAACAATGGTGCATTAAATGGGACACTAGTTGAGTACACAATGGATATGAAAAAAACATCACAACTTACTCATAATTCACTAAGTAAATTGGTAAATGCTAATTTGTTGCACCTGTATTGGTAAACCTCATTTAAATTGTAGTACATGTTAATTGTTGGGCATTTACTATCACACAGGAATTATCTATATTTATATATCTATATATCTATTTATTCATTTATTGTTTATAGTACTAAACCTTGAGGATCCGCTACTTTGTTCCTGAAAATACTTGTATTTGTAAGGTGCCCCATGTCCATTTAGGAGCTTGTGGCTTCTTTGGGGACACTCATGCACACCACAGTGAACAGTTATTAGCAGGCATTCCTGGAAATGGTTCTCAGCATGGATCCAGCTCTGACATTCAGCAACTCTTCCGATTTTGGGTGTTTTTCTGGACCACTGTATTTCCTTTCCTTCTGTTGGTTCTGGTTTCCTGGACTGATCTCCCCTGCAATGAATTGGCTGTCTCCTGGTTTTGACTGAATACTATTAGTCTGCCTAGCTCATTCATGCAACTGAATTTGTTTAAATTCTGTTTGTTTCCCTGCAAGACTGTTACTGGCTGGCTGTGTGACAAGACATCATGGGAGGCATACTTAGCATTGGGGCATCTTTAGGCTCATTTTCATAATTTATTTATTAATGTAGCACCAGCAAGTTCCAAAATCTTTACCACTACAATATTAGCAAAAAAGTGCTCAGAACAGATTAATAAAGGTTACAAAATTAGCTTCTACAATCACTTTTATGGGTATCACATTCTACCTATTGAGTGAGTAGAGATATTAATCCCACCAGTTCTGAAACTAAACCTATGAGCAAACACCAATTATACCGCACTCTGTGCTATACTTTTCTATTTTTATGAGGAACTAGAAGTATTAATTACCCCATTCCACAATTTAGCAGAATGATACACTGGAGTCCCCTTCCCTCCCTTCAATATTCACCACAAGTATATAAAAAAGAGATGTTTGTGGGAATACCTGTTGGTGGTAGCAAAGTTTATTTATATTTATAACAAATTGCAGTTTTGCATTCCTAAATGCTGATGACCCACAGGAAGGCAAAAACTCACCAGTGCCAATGACCAATTGGTGTTATAAGTAAAGAGCAGAAAGGATGGCAAAAGAGGCATAGTACAAGCAAGGAGCAGGAGCGATAGCAAAAGAGGAATGAAACCAGTAAGGTGCAGGAAGGATGGAAAAGGTGGGATGGTAAGATAAAGAGCAGGAGGGATGTAAAAGATGAATGGTATGCATAGCAAGCAAGAGGGATGGCAAAAGAAGGATGGGAAAATCAGGGCAGGAGGGTTGAGAAACATCAGGAAAAAACCCGGTGAGACCCGGCCCTAGTGGGCCCCACGACCCCCACCCACCCAGCCTGGTGTGTTTGCCTCAGAAACACAGCTATAGTTTATATAAACAAGTTGCTGTGTAGCCAAGGGAACAGTCATTCAAGCAGAAGATAACAGATACATTCTGAAGAATCCCATTTTATTCTACAAAGCTTATCTGTGCATAACATACCATGTTAATCACCTAACAGTATTAAATGCATTGCTTCGTCCAGGGTGCAGGCAGGCATAACGTATTTCAACTCAAGATATATTTTTAACTCGAGAATTTGCATTTGTTTCTGAAATCTGTAGCATCTTCCTGCACCCAGGCCGATGTGTAGGCACATCAATGAATGGAATAGCAGCAGAGGAGCAGATTCTCGGCCCCTCTCCACAGGTCAAGACACTAGAATTAAAGGTGTGCAGGTGATATCAGAAAGTGAATGAAGGGGTTAATTCATTTACCATCTTAGCCATAAGAACATCATATTTGTTTTTACACTTAACAATACCTGGCTATTAGATATAAGGTATCTACTGTATTAAAGAAAGCTGTATGAAAGAGCAAGCTTAGGGTTAGTAAGGAGAAAAATGTGCCATGTCCCTCGTCACCATGTGGAATTGCAGTACTCTGTTTTTATTTGCAGTGCTAGCAGAACGGAGCAGAGAAGGCTGGAGGATCAAACACTGATATCATAAGTCAAACATAAATCACTTAAACCTAGATTTATCAACTTTTTAGAAAATAGAGCAGTCAGTGAAAAGTCATTTCTATTCTGTGCATCCAAGTTCTTCAAGGTTCTTTATTTAACCCTTTCTGTCGTTATTTGTTTTTTACTCTTGAGCTAAGCTTGTGCTTGACTCTTTGTTATGGCCATTACACATGACGTTTACGCTTGCTTTACCTGGTGAGGTGACTTTTTCCATACTTTCCACTGCATGGAAACTCAAGTTAACAGACCCTATTCTTTTCTCTATTTCCTATACCCATGACACCATGCTGACCTGCAGAACTTAGACGTGGGATGTTGCAGTATACAGAAATAAAAATGTATTCTACTTTTTCTGTTCTAGAATTCAAAAAATATGTATTATTCCAAAAATCCCATTTACACGAATCTCTCTCTCTTATGCTGGCCATATAAGTAACAATTCCGATCTTTCTCGGAAAAGATCTTTTCAAGAAAGATTGTTCGTTTCTACACACGTATAGAGCTGAATCATCAGATATACAGACAGAAACAATAGAATTCTACCTTTATCTGATGATTCAGCACTAACAATGGGCGATGTTAAGGGTGCATCCGATCAAAATTTTCTGTCCAGCCCGATCAACCAGCCGACCGATATCTAAATCTTCTGACGATATCGGTCAGCTCATTTTCGACCATACACGCACCAAATATTATATGAAAAATTGTTTCATACGATATTATCTGTGCATCTATGGCCACCTTTAGTCAGTAAAATAGACATTATTTCACTGTGGTGTCTTTAACTTATTGTACCACAGTCTATAAATCTGAATCAATATATTTTTAGAATTAGAAATCTGACTTATTATACAGCAATTACTATAAAATAAGTTGCACATGTGGAAATACCTTCCTAAATTGGAGCACATTATTTTGTTTGTTTATTGGTTTGAAATGAAAAATGATAGGTGATATGCACCTGTTCCAAACATTCTTCTGTTTTTTTCTGAAATGAATCCCAGTTTTGGAGCTTCCGCATGTCGCCAAAAATGAAATGGAAAATTGTTTTTCAAACTGGACCAATGGGTTAGAGTTAGTGAAAACTTGCATTTAAAGCCAAAAGCTGTATAATAATACTGGATAACATAAAAAGAGACCCTTTTTAATGTTTCACTACATCAAAGATTACAAAAATGGAAAAATATTAGTTTTCTGCAAAGCTTCTATAGCCCCAGGTTTTCTTAAAAATAGATACTGTGTTTGTGAAGAGGGATCCTTCGTACACTGCATGGGTGTTTAATTTATTTGCTAAAGTGAAGAAAATCAAAAAGGAACCATATAACTGATTCCTGCATATGCAATATATGATCATAAGTGTCAATGTCAAGTTCCTACCTTCATGGTACCATCAAAAAAAACCTCCTAATCTTTAGCTTGGCCTAAAATTTAGGTAAAAAGGCAGTAATGAATTGAAAATAATATAAGCCCCTACAATGTAACATAGTAACATGGTAATTTAGCTTGAAAAACACACGTCCATCAAGTTCAACCTTTCAACTCTATTTCAACCTGCCTAACTGCTAGTTGATCCAGAGGAAGGCAAAAAAAAAAACATTTGAAGCCTCTCTAATTTGCCTCAGAGGGGGGAAAATTCCTTTCTGACTAAAAAATGACCATTGGATTGAAATGAAATAATAGATTCTTGATATACATAGTAGGCACACACAAAAAACAGAAAGGAACAATAGTGAGTATTGGGGTAAAATTTCAGCTCCTCAAAATCTGTTTTGAGTTTTTTAGATGCCATGGCTGTAAAGATACTACTGCTCATGCCATATTTATTGTCTTTTCGTCAGGACTGAAGTACCAAGGTTGGCTTACACATCAGAATGCAAATGATGTAATCTCAAAATTTTATATCATTTTATGAAGAAATCCTATGGACATCCATGTTTGCCATTGACACAGCAAATGTTGCAAGGATCCCACAAATTGTATTTGGTAGTACAACCTCAAAAATAACTATATATAGTGGAGCAAACATATGTAAGCTACAGCTAATTGTGCTGATTCATGAGGAAATAAGTTGTCCAAAGCACTTTTGCAAATGCCTCCCAGTAATTTCAGATTTTGGGCTCTTGGCCAGTTGACATCCCTTTGCTGAGTGGAAGAATTCTAAGCCATCGGTTCCTGAGTGGTAAGTGGTTAATGAATGACAGGACAAGGAGGTCTGAGACTTTACTGTTGATGTATCCCTTTGAGAAATCACTGGCACAGATTCTTAGAATGAACTTGTGCTGTTTTAAGCTTCTTTGGCAGCTAGTTACAGTTCTAAAGTAATTTAGCACAGTCCAATCCTTTAATTCTGTGAAAGCTTAGTAGCGCCGCTTACTCTCTTTCTGCTACTGTGCCAGTTGTTTAAGCAGAGATAAGTAGCAGCACCGGTCCAGAGACTTCTCAATAACATTAGAATGTACATTTTTCTTGCAGACAATGACTAGTATGTTAAACTGTAGATTGATTGCACCAGAGTAGATCTCAATTCACGTGCCAGCGGAATGCATTTATTCAAAACGAAAGGAATTGCATGTACATTCAGCCACAAAACAAAATATATTCTCAGGGTGCAAATTGACAGCTATTACCTTGTGTCCTCAGCGAATATTATTTTGATAGGGGGAAAGAATAAAAACCATGAAAACAGTATCATCTACATAATATGACTTTGGAGGTGCTCTATAACACTGCAGTGGGAGACACAACTATGAAAAACTTGAGAGGAGACAACAGCTTCATGCTTATTGCTCGGGTGTTTTTTTTAAGCATAGGAAATCGGCTCTACTGTGTGTGGGTGATGATGATTAATACACAGTTAACTTGGACGTAATGAATGCTGACTTTTTCAAATCATTTTATTATATAACAGACTGCTGAAATGTCACATGTTTGGTTTAGTCAGTCGTTTCTCCTGCTGCTGAGCCAAATGCCAAAGATCTGACATGTTTACTGTGTACAGTAACATATGCTACCATCCATTCAAGTCTTGCTACCTTATATGACCTTGTTCACTTCAACCCTCTGCAGTCTGTTGTTAGCTAGCTGATGGATCACAACTCCCTGTACCCCCAGTCAAACCAATGCCTTTGAGAAGGTGCTGGATATTGAAGATTAAATGTTGTATCCCTCAGTTCACATGCAGATCTTTTGAGTCTGTGGCAATGCTGAAGGGAACGCTAAGACTTATAAACCTGGCTGATAATAAAGAATCAAAGGGAAAAAAAAAGGGAAAAAGCTTTACTTCCTTGGTTAGGCTGGTGGAAGAAATATGAACCTTCCTGCAGTTCAGCCAATCCCCTAGAGGCAGGACAAGTCCCTGCTTGCTGCCATGATTTACTGTTCCTGGGTTATGTGTGTGGCAGGTTACCTTTGTTTCTTTAAACTTTAGCTACGTTTTAATTCCCTTCTGCCCCTTTCCTCACCAGCCTGGAAACAGTAAGAAATTGTAGCGCATGTACAGTATATCAAGTTAGGGGAACAGGAAGTCAGAGCGCAGAGATATGGGAGGGTAAAATGGGGTTAAAAATAGACTGTACAGGTGATGGTGGAAAGCAGTATAAAAAGAGAAAGGGGAAAATGAGGAATAGAGTAGTGGCGTCTGCAGATGAGAAACTAGTAAGAGAGAAAAAAAGGATAAAAATAGGCGGATACATGAGGTAGCTGATTGGGGAGGGGTTCCCTGAGTGTCAAATGCAGCTCCCCTACTTTCTCCTATTGTGTATAATGTGCCTGGAGTGTCCGTACCTACAGCCGCTCACTGTTATTATGTGCTTGTGGTGCCTCAACCCACTGGCTCTCACTATATGATATGCTTGGGGTGTTAGTTTCCCTTGTGCTTGGGTTATCTTTGTTGAACAGTGTGCTAGAGAAACTACTGATCTCATATTATTAAGTGGTGGGGGGATGATGTGCCTTTACTTATTGCTCTCAGCGTGCACAGGGCCGGATTTATTTTTTGGCCTCCCCTAGGCCGCAGGGTGAATCTCCCTCCCCCTCCCCTCGCGAGCATGCCCACCTCCCCCAGCGAGCACGCACTCACTCCACACTGGGGGAGTGCTGGCTGAGAACAATCATCGGATGCCACATCTAAAATATTGCCTTTGTGGCCTCACCACAAATCCAACCTGATTGTGCACTAGATCCCACCCAAACCCTGAACTTCAGTTACTTACATTATTCTACCTAATGTAGCGCTATAGTAAACTTGAGTGCACCTATCTCTACTATAGGCTCCACTCCCAATATATGTTGCTCCGGATGAGACCTTAAATCCTAGGGAGTAAGCCCTCGCAGCGAGGTGGAGGCAAGGTGTAGTGCAACTGTAACTATATTCAGGGTGCAAATAATTGGGCGCCAGTGGTTCTTATAACTTAACTATAGAACACGTTTATTGAACATACAATCCACATTGGAGTGTACAGCAGTAACATAGCACAGGCAGGATCAACAGTGGATAGGCAATACTCACAGCGCCTTTGGTCAGAGACTGTCCCCTTCACACATGGGAGACAATGTACATGCAGCATAGAGGAGGTACACCCAGCTTTCAGCCTTTTCCCTAAGTGGAACCTGAGGAGACACTTTCAATCCTAGGTCTGTACACTTAGTCCCTACTCTGGGCAATTAGTACCCGGGATCTTAATCCCACTCACAATCCTCGTAGGAGCCTCAGACTGCTCAGCTAAATAATCCTGTCTATCTGTCACTCCTAGAGCGACCTATAACGGTGAGTAGCCTATCCTTACTAAGCCTGACCTGCTTAGGTTCCACTCGAATACTCTGCCTGCCTGCTCAGGCCAGAGCTAGCACAAGATGGACACTGAAAGCATGGCTTACAGTGCTTTTATACTTTAACACAGTGCCATCTACTGGTCACTATGTGTAACAGCAAGGGGCATGGATTAGAGCAGGAATAGGAAACAGTTCCCCCTCCTAACTGTATTTTAGGACCCACATAGGTGTCCATAACACTTGGGGACTGCCTGCTAAATAAACTAGGAGGTTAATTTAGTAGTCCCCTACACTAAGAATAGAATTCTAATAATAGAAGTGTAAAGGGGAAATTGAAGATACTCCATATCTGGTCCTTGCTCTATAAATAATTAGATTCCCAGTTTCCCCTTTGTGTTCACTGTTCTCAGAGCAGCAGTCTATTATGCAGTAGGAATAAGCACTGCACCTACCCATCTTGCCAATAGTGAGAGGCAAAGAAATGTCTTGGCATTTATTACTGGGGTACTAGCAGAAAGTCATACAACTAGAATAGCTTCCATTACCTGCCATAGATATTCAGTTCAAGAGCCTTAGCTCTCATTGACCGCACAACAGAGTAATTCCTCTTTCTTCTATGACATGTCTGTTGATTACAGGGCATAAGCAGAGAGATAAAAGTCAAAACATTGTGGCAAGGAAACGGTTAAGTAATCTTCTCAAGCACAATAATCACCCTCTGCCTATGGTCCTAGGGATTATTAGAATTAAGGCATTATCTAATAAAAGGCATCACATTTACCCATGAGCAGTAGACATAGCAACCAATCAGCAGAAAGCATTTACTGGTCACCTGTTTATAAGCAAATATCTTATTGGTTGCTATGGGTTACTGTTCCTGGGCAAACACAGTGCCTTTTATCACATATGAGGGTTAAAGTGCAGACAACAATTGGCTGGAGGGATGGGGAATGATGCCAATTAACTTGAACAACTCTCACCCTCCCTCCATTCAGTACAGTTAGCCAAAGGGGCTATGTTAGTGGATATAAATTAATAAAGGTGTAGATGGGTTACGGAAAGGGGCAAGTGCTTTGTGTGATGCAGGTAAAGCTTAAGAATAGGTATTAAGGACATAATTTGGGGAGAGTTGGGTATGTGGCTGTAAACTAAAAGGTAAGGGTTAGCCTCAGGTCTTTGAGAGTGGGGCAGGACAGGAATTATAGCCCCCTACTACAGTCTTCAGCAGCTCACATGGTAATGATACCGTAAGTTAGGTCATGTTATGTACTTATGTGTATGGTTAAGCTATTATACTGTTTAGAAAATTAATAAACCATTAGTAAATTGGCCTGTGGCCTTTGCAACCCAGGATGTGGTGTCTGTAAGTTATATCAATGGGAGCATTTGGGGAAAGAACTTAGTAAGTGCAAACAGTAGTTTAAAGATATTTTATAAAGAACTTAATATTGATGCTGCAAATGTCAAGAGATGCATAAAATGTTGGTTCTTTATAAATACTTGTTAATCTTAACAATAATAATCTTCAGGAAAATCCTTTGTGGAAACTGCAGTGCTTGGATCCACATAAATGTTAGGAATTCATTGTAGCACTAAATACAGGCAGAAAGAACACAGCTGAGATAAGATATTTTAATATGAGGGAGTGAGGGTAGATCTTTTTCATCATCATCCTTTATGCTGTAAACTTCATAGCACACTGGTACTGACTGTAAGCGAATTAGAGGTAAAGTCTCTTTAGTCTAATTAAATTGCTCTTAATGTAAGCGTTTATCAAATACTATAATAAACCGTGTTCCCATGCTGAATGTTAGTTTATTGGCCAAATTATGTTCTTGGTCTTCTTGCTATCCTTATTTGTTTATTTTTTTAATTTTTTAATTAAAACCATTTATCATAATTCTGGCTTATTTACCTTATGCATTCTTTTTGGTCTGTCTCCTTCATAATCACATCACTGTGTGACATGAGTCATTGGCTTAATCTCCATCATGCTATTTTAAGCTACAAGGCAAATTTTGCTGTAAATTATGGACAGACAGAGAAAAGGGGCAGCGAAGGTCAGTGTGGGTCATAGAGAGAGGAAATAATAGTTCACTGAGAAGAGAGAGATTGCAGCAGAACTACATCTTAATACCATTGTACACCATTGTTTATATAAAGCATTTCATGGAAAAAATATACATTCATCATTTGCTGGAACATGATTCAAAGTCCTCTGTGGTTTGTAATTATGTTGAGAGATGGCGAGTGATGTTATGAAAAAATCAATAGTAGAAGAAAATCAATGTTAATGATGGAATTCCTCCACAATAACAGCATGAGTATCTTTAAAGATATGACTTAAGGTAGGTTACTGAACTCAGAGTGACAGTGAGATCCCCTTTTGCACTTCTGTATCATGAACGCTTACAAAAATTGGCCAGAGAAGCACTATCTTTTAATGAAAGTCATGTTGGCTGGAAATGATGTGGCTTTAAGAACATCTTGACTTCCTTTTTCTTCCATTGTCTCTAGCAACCAGACAGTGGCTTCAATGTCAGACTTGTGGATTGAAGAGAAGAATGAGGAACATCATACATCAACATTTAAAGAAAAATAGTCTTCCATTCCTTCTGTGACTTATGACAATACTAGCCATTGTATATTATTATTATTATTATTATTATTATTAACATGTATTTCTATAGCGCCAATATATTGTGTAGTGCTTTATTTGATATTTCCTTTTGGGTAGAAGTACTAGAAAAGGTAACAAGAATAAGTAACACCCCATTAGAGGATTAAATTCAAGTCAAGAGAAAAGGCCTCAGGCACTTTTAGAAATAAGCTTCTACTAATATATATATATATATATATATATATATATATATATAATCACACGCAGGTATATGCAGTGAAAAAATGTTGTGTGCACAATGAACTACAGGAAGGAACCATTGCTTTGGTGATGAAGCTTGCGGCTGAGCATCTCTGAATATTAGCAGAGGAATAGACCAGTCCTTTATCTTTGTCACATGACTTAACACAGTTAACAGGAAAAAAAGCCATACAACATCATTTTGTATAATTGAAACCTTATAGAGGGGGTCACATTAAATTTGTTTTTACCCCAGCTGCTAGATACAGTACTGTTTATTTCCTCAGCTGGGCCCTTGCAGATGTCTTTGAGGAAATGTCTTACAAGTTTTGCTATGAACACTTGGAACTGGTTTCTTCATAAAGAAATATTTGGGTTACAGTGGTTCATAACCCGAAAGGTAATTTTATGAAGAAACAATAACCAATACAATAACAAAAATAATATGTAAGGTAGTGTAGGTTTCAAACTGATGATGAGGCAATGGTCTCTTTAGAAGTTTACAGTACCCAAAGGCTTATACACCATTATGCAAAGAAGGTAAAGGTATAACCTCACCATTCAGAAATACCTCCCATGGCTACCTTAGGGCCTTCTGCCTCAGGCATCCCAGTACATACACCCCAGGTTCCAGGTAAAGACTATATATATCCTGAAACATCTCTCTTACAGGGCATAGGATACATACAAAGGAATCCTGAGCAGCAGGGGTAGTTACCCTTTGGCTCCCTTTCCGAACCTTAATCAGGTGAGGCTTATTAGAACAACACAATTTGTTGCTCCGACCAGAAAAATGGAGATGACCTATTAACACTACAGCCTCTCTTCGACCTATTAACACATCTTCATTTGTTCTTTAGGTACAAAGCAAAAAGGAAATACAGTGTTCAGACATGAGGCCCATGTACAGATCCAATTAGACAAAAGTGGGATCGTTCCCATATTGTGAGTGACCACAATCTGACTTCAACATTGGTGTGTACTGCCTTCTGTTATGTTTAGCACTGCAAAACCAAGAACTGGTAATCTAGTCTGTTTGATTAGGTCAAATGTGTGACATCTGTGACTGTGAAGTCTCATGCTCATATGGGGACAAGATAATGCTGTTCAACAGAATGCAGCTATGTGAGCTAGAGTATGCAGCAGATCTGATAATTACTGTAACAGACAAATTCAGGTTTCACAGACTATGTGGCATCCAGATGCTGTTCCCTGGTCCACTCTGTCTTGATGGTGTCTTTAAACAGACAATTTAGCTTATCCTTCTTATCCTTAATAATCAGATAATACAGTAAATCTGATTTATCTTGCTTGGACTGAATGCATAAATGCTTCCCTAGTTCATCATTGTACAAATAGCCTAGAATTGGATTCTAATCATTGCTGGAAGTAGCAGTGAAGTATGTATTACCCACTAATAATCAGCCTATCAGATATTCTGTTGGGCATAACAAAGCAGCACATCATTTCTGGGGTATTCAAGTGAAGCGATCATAATGGTTTGAGATAAAGGTATTATTTATGATAAGACAATGCAGAAATTTATTCCAACAAAATCAATATTTTATGATGCATGTAATGCTCAAGTAGATAATGTTTTAATAGATAGAAATATTTCACACTCAGGAGGTTACAGACTAATGATGTTATAAATATTCTATTTGTAGGCTAATGAGAAATGGGACATGGAATAGATCAGAGACTTTCCTGCATGTTCCTTATCTACAATGTTCATGGGACTGATGGTCACTTTTAATCTTGTATGTAAAATAAAATGTCTCCCTGGTAGTTCATCTACTGAGCTAAAGTTTTAATGGACACATCCTGCTATGTAATATAAAATAAAATAATCGTGTATGCAAAGACTGGAAGGGACAGTGGAGACAGGATGGTAATTAAATACAGACAAGCGAGTTTATGTGTCTTGCCTGAACATTTTCATATATACAATAACTTGAGCCAGTAAATCAGGCAAGTGTTTCCAGTTCTGATGGGTACAACATGCTGTGCTTTTCTCATCTGTGCCAAAAAGCCTTTTTAGAAAAAAAAAATCATCATCTAGTTTTATTAGAAAAATGTTGCGGCTTTAATAGCGGTGGGGAAAATTCTAAATACTGGGACTACATATCCAGAAAAGTATGTGATGGGTTGGAAAGCATAATAATTACAGATAAGCAAAATAATTCAGGGAGTTCTGAAATTCTGCAAATATTGGGGTTTTGTTTAAGAAATATGCAGATAGATGGATAATGATTCCAAAGTGCTTGCATTGCTTGATAAAAAATACTAATATGAATGTAACTCATAAGGCTTGTAACTCATAAGGCTCCTATATTACATTAACATAATATTGTAAATTTGCTCGTGGAATACAAAGATTTAAGAATATATATTAGGCCCCTAAATGGTATATATTATTTCTGTAGAGCAGTGGTCCCCAAACTGTGGGGCTGGCCCTTCTTGGGGGTCCAGCCTAAAAATAGCTAGAGTAAAAAATAGAGAGGTCTCTTTGGAAGCTGAGCTTGATGGTCATTTAGGTTGATTTGCTATGCTAGATTTTATTGGAACTATTGTTAAATAGCAGATAGAGAAATCTTTTAATATGTTGTTTAACATTGTTATGATATAATGGGGGCCCAGACCAAATGATGGATCTCAAAGAGGGACATGGAGAAATAAAGGCTAAAACAAAAGCAGAGCAAACCGAATAGGCAGCTACTTGGTTTTGGATTTTTATGAATCATACAACGGATTATCTACATTTTTAAGGTGGGTTATGCAATCACTTTCATATCAATTGTAAAATAGATCTAAAATACCCACTGATTAAATGAAGTCAATTACACTTTACAAGTATACTCGAATAGTGCTGCCCTGATGATAATTGTGAAGTCTCAATCAACTTCATAAGCATATGATTGGAGGAGCTGAGCAGAAATGTGTACATGGTTTTGTTTCTCTTTTATTTATTTTTTTGCTTTTATGAGTCACAGATGTATGACTGTCTTTCAATATCCAGAAGAGAGCATCTGTGAAAGATTTGTTCAGGATGTATGTAAACACCATGTCTGGCTAGCTGTTTAACATATGCTGGAACCAGCCGAGAGATAAGAGCTAGATTTCAATAGTTTCAGTATGAGCTGGCACAATCTTGCATAAAGAGGATTTCATGTCCCCAGGTTGACTTCTGTTATGCCACTTAGTGTTAACAATAAGGCAATTTCAACATACATGGCCCACAGCAAAAATATTTAATGGAACTGACTAAGTTTTCAACAGACTGAGCGACATTTGGAGTTTTTTGCTGTGGAGAATAAGGAAATATGGTGGACATATCAAATGGATACCATAACTATATGAAAATATGAATATAAATGCAGGCTTCATTCATGCATATCACTCTTTCTTCTATTAAATGAAAGAATTTTAACTAAGCAAAATTTCCCCTCTTAAAGTTTGAACTTATTGTTGAAAGCAAATACTCTCCATCTATAACGCGTGAAATGTTCATCCAGCAACTGTAGAAATATTTTTGCTAAGCTGGCATTGCTATTAATTCAGACTTTCACAACCCTTTCACCCCCTCCTCTTCATCTGCCCCACTTGCCAAACACCCTAAGATGGAAATGTAAATGGGCATTAGACAATAGGAGAGGAAACACAGAGGGGGTTATTTATCAGAGGTGGAATTTCGAAGTTATGTGAATTTTTTTTTAACTCTAATAAATTCAATGTACTCACAACTCGAATGCGAGGTTAATTATGAAAAAACATGAATGTCTAACATTCGATCGCATAGGAACGAGCCGAAAATCCGACTGAATTTTAAACAAATTGAGTTTTCCTCCAAAAAAACGAAAATGTCAGGAAGGCTATCAACATCTTCAAATGGTTCAATGGGCCTCTGCCATTGACTTTTACATGAACTCAGCAGGTTTTAGGTGGTGAAATATTGAATTAGAACTGTTTCCAGGGTTGAGTTGTGATAAATCTTACATTTGAGTTCAATTTTAAATTGTGAGTTTTGACAAAAAAAATGTAAAATTTGAATTTACCAATCGAACCTCCATAAATCTGACCCATACAGTATGTGTCGCCCCTAGTCCACGTCTCATAAATCAGCACAGATCTTAAGAACTAGGTAGCTCTGCATTCAGGGAATAAATTCAGGGAATAAATGCAATGTAAATGAGCATTCCAGTCCCACAACATTTAGATCAGAAATTACAATATTCAACCACTAAAATGTTTACATTAAAAAGTAACTTAATTGCTGACTGCAGTTCCTCCCAAAATTTGAACCCCTGTGGACCTGCTGTCACCTACTGCTGTCCGGTGGGTTTGGATTCCATTGACAGCACCAAGAAGTGTAAAGCATTAAGTGGATATATGCGCTGTACAGCAACCCTAATGATATTGTCAAAATCATGCAGGGATGAAATGCAGATCCCAGGACAGATCAGGATGCTTCTATTATGTCTGTAATCCGAAGCCTGTTTTACCAGTGCAAGTGAAGCAAAGTACCACTATTATAGGAGCATTAGTCCTATATTTATTCCCCGCTTCACTTTCCTTCTTAAAGGAAAGCTTGACTCCCAGAATGAATATATAACCAACATTTTATGTCACTTTAAGTGACATATTACATAATCTTACCAAGCTGGAATATACATATCAATAAATATTGCCCTCTTACATCTTTTCCCTTAAGCCCTAATTTTATGATATTCTCTGTGCTGCCTCGGAGATCACCTGACCAGAAATACTGCAGGTCTGGACTGAGAGCCAAAATAAGCCCTGGAGTTTCAGCCCACACAGAGGCACAAACAGCCCCCCACCAGCCCACTAAATACTGGCTTTCTATGGCACTTTTTAGCATCCCCTCTGTCATTTGAAGGAACCCACAGATGGCTAGTCTGGACTGCAGCTCTGACTGTAACAGGATTAAGTATGGGAGCTAACATGCAGAATGTTGTCCAATAATTGACTTATGTGACCTAATATACAATATGGGGGTTATATAATAAAATCTCAAAATCTCAGTCCTCACCCCCTTTACCTCCCCACCCTGATCCACCAACCCAGTCTCAATTAAAGGGCACCAATCATAACTAAATTGCTTTACTAAGTAAATTCACTGTGAAAGTTCAAGAAATCCAATTTTTAAAACAGTTAGAATTGTTTGTATAATGTGAATCATCAGTTCACTGTATCTTCTGCAAAATCTCCACTGCAGTTCTAGCTGAGGCAGGCATCTTGGATTTCACTGACTCCTCCTACCTATATCTTCACAGCCAACTGTAGCTCTGAAATTTCGCACATGCTCAGTTGAAATTTCTTGCTTGCCTAATAAACCTTCTAAGCTATTTTGAAATCTGCCAAACTTCTGTGTTAGTGCTGTCACCTTGTGGAAGTTGCTGTGTGCACTTCTCTTGATATTTCTAGAGTTTACTAAAGCTAGGCTTTCTGGGTAGAATACTCAGGGCAGTGCTACAATCTGAGCATGCTCATGAACTCATTTGTATGTTGTAGTCACAGTATGGACAGTATGGACTCCCTCAGTGATAAAACATTTGACAAAGTATGGGATTTTTTTTAAAAACTGCTGTTTTTCCAAAAAACTGTATATGTAGTTTGATTAAACATGTTTAGGTTGTACTGGTCAGGTTGTTAATATGTGTTTGATTTTGGCTGTGATTGGTGCCCTTTAAAGGCCTTGCTGTAAGGGAAAATAAGCCTTTTTTGACAAAAAAAATGCTGATCAGGCCAATAGTTTTGTGAGACTATTACTCAGAATCTGAGTTTAGTTAAGTCAGGTCAGCCAACTTTTTATGGCTTAATAGAAACATTACATAAATGTATCATAATGGAATATAATTATTTTAGCATAATTAAACTAATGTGTTTTCTCCAAAGTAGCCTAACACAACAGAGGTGCTAAAAAAATCCCTGTTTTACTTCAATGAAACTTGACAAGGAAAGAGTATTATAATGCAAGGGTATTAAAAGTAGTACAGCGGCAAGAAAATCTAAGACCCCTGTGTCAAGAAGGTTGCAGTTCAATTGACTGTATTGGAAACAAACATGTGGCTGGCCAATTTCTTCACCTGGTATAAATCTGTCATCAATTTCTGGGTCATTTATCTCCATTTTCATCTGTACTTAAAAAACTTTTTATGCTGGATAATTGGCATCACTTTATACTGGCATCCTTTGTTTCAGCATTCCATGGCCAGAGTTCAGGTTCTGTAGCTGTTTCTTTAATGTTGGCTCATTGTTTCATTAAGGGATAAAATGTTCATTAGCAGGTTAACTGGAATGTGTTGTTTCTCTCACTTTTTTCCTTTCATTTTTTATTGTGGGCTTCTGCAGGAAAAGCACAGAGGGAACAAAGACTGAAATAAAAGCAAATGTCTTTATGTAATGAAAAGGGCGGTTTGTCAGTGAAATGTTACATTCTGGATTATTACAAAGAACAAAGGGCCAAGAGGCTAGGCTCACCGTGTCTTGTTTAATTAACTGCCACTATGAAAAACAATGAACCAGTTACTTTTATATACACTCTGCTATTATCATTTCAGCTTCTAGACACATTCATGAAACTCTAAGAAATATACACTTTCGGTTTTTTAGGAAAACAGGCTATTAACTTTATACCCGTCAAAATTCACTTTTAAAAATGCACATATATTATTATTGTATATACAATACACAACAACCGTGACTGTGAATGCCCTGTTAATTATATCCTCATAAACAGTGCTTAGTGATGTCATCTGCAATTATCGGTACTGATATTATTTGTGTCAAATGACACAATGAAACGTATCCTTTTTATAAAATAATGTACAGTTCAGCACATTGATTGATTCAACACTTGGGGCCCAATTTAAGAATATTTAAGCATTCAGGATGCAAGAGTTCCTTAACTCTTTTTTCTGAGCATTATGGCCGCAAGAGTTCCTTAACTCTTTTGTGGTTTCTTCCTTGGAATACTTCACTTCTTGCCAATTGGGTTTTTTCCCCATCTGAAATCTCCACCAACCAACCTCCAGACCTGATCCTACTTTCCCATGTCCACTGTTTGCTGCTCCCACCATTTCCCCCACAAAGTGCACAGACCTATCCAAATTGTACCCTCCCTCATTTAGCACCCTAGTTATCTCCTTTCCCCCTAAGTATCAAATATGCATTTTGCAATAGTTTGCAAGTTCATTTTTGGGGGGGGGTGGTCTACAGCCAATCATGGTACTTTGCCAAACTATAGCATAACATCTTTTTTTCCCATTTTTGAAGTTGATTTGGGAACTGATCCAACTACTCTTTTTAGGTTCAGATGGGGGTCCTTTCATCATTCTCTGGATCATCTAAATGTTATTCAAGATTCAGAAAAAGCTGAACTTAATAGACATAAATATTTTCAACTTCATCTACTAAGCAACTACTGTATATAAAACAAACATGATTTTGTTATCCACTGATAATTACCCATATAAACAATGGAGAGCTTTTATTAAGATGATTATATAATGCAAAAAGTTCTGTGGAACTCACCTTTAAGGATCACATCCACAAACAGATTTCCATTGCGACAGGCCTTGATTTAGAGAGCATCGAGATATACCACAGTATATCAAGATGTAAATCTAATCTTTATTATACTACTTTAGAACAATGGTAGGCATCTGTAATAAATGTGTTTTCCTTTTGAAAACAGTCAGTTTAGCGTTTTTGTAATTTTAATAAAAAAATATATGTACCTAGAAATCTGTATAACAATGAAGAGAAGTAGTGCAAACGGTTTACTTGAGCGTTATTCAGTAGATACTGTATTAAATGCTGCACCAATAATTTGTATGATGCCATTAAACATTCCAGTGCATTTAAGAACCATTGCAAAAGATAATGTTTGGCCATTAGAATGTTATGCCTAAGTGATGTATTCCCTGGAGGACAATCAGGAGTACTTCTAGTATTGCTGACAAGTGCAGTATTTTGTAGAGTGCATATGTATATATTTATATGTATATTACAAAAAATATGTTCTCTGATGGTAAATCATTTAGTTACTAGCAAACTGACTCAGCTTTTCCTCCCTTTCTTAGCATAAGTTATAATATGCATGACTATATTTTTTCTGCTATAGGTTGTTTCCTTAATGTATTCTTATGAAGACGTATACTATTCTTTCATCATTAAGTTAATTAATTTCCACTGGTAATGGAATCGTCCCAATACCTCAGAGACCAGCTACAAGATCAGAGACCAACAAGGCATGCACTCCCCAGGAGCCACCTAACTAACAGGTCACTAGCCTCTTATCCACAAAATGGGTTTTTTTCTTATTTCTTTTGTTTGTCATTTCAGCTGATGGTTTATACTGTTAAATTAGTTAATATTGTTATTTTGGCATAAGAAACTAAATACATAATGTATAGGCTAATAATACAGAACTTTAATGTATACTCATGGCTGCATAATCATTATGTAAGAATCCTTAAATAAGAACAAGTTTAAAAATCATTTCACCACTATTTCTTAAATAATTTACAGTATTTGCTTTATCATTTCCAGGGCAACCTAATGTTCTATAGTATCAGTAATGCAAAACTGTAATGGTTGAGCATTCCTCTGTAAATAACTTTGTAGTTCACCTGTTATAGAATGTCAAAGCAAATTTTCAATTCATCTTAATTTTTTAGGGATGGCGCGAACTGTTCGCCCGCGAACTTGTTCGCGCGAACATCGGGTGTTCGCGCTTGCCCGAAGTTCGCGAACGTCGCGTGACGTTCGCCAATTTGGGTTCGCCTTAGTTGGCGTTTTTATTTTGCCATTTCTCCCCCAGACCAGCAGATACATGGCAGCCAATCAGTAAGCTCTCCCTCCTGGACCACCCCCACACCCCCTGGACCACTCCCCTTCCCTATAAAAACCGAAGCCCTGTAGCGTTTTTTTCACTCTGCCTGTGTGTGCTGAAGAGATAGTGTAGGGAGAGAGCTGCCTGTTAGTGATTTCAGGGACAGTGGATAGTAAGTTTGCTGGCTAGTAATCTACTGCTTGTTCACATTCTGTCTAAATATCCATAATATTACCCTCTCCAGAAAAAGCACCTGAGTGACTTTTTTCAAGCAGCCATAATATATTTTACGTAATCCGTATCCACCGCTGTAGTAGTGTATACGTTGACCTTGTAGCCATTATTTGCCCTGTAGGCATTTTTTGCCCAGTGTGTTCTTCATACAACTGCCATCTAGCTGTGTGAGCTTGTTCACATTCTGTCTAAATATCAATAATATTACAGTGTCCACAACCACCTGAGTGACTTTTTTCCCTTTACCGCACAAAACGCAGCGCTGTGTCAACAATGGATTTTTCAGATACATTTTTGCCCTTGATCCCCCTCTGGCATGCCACTGTCCAGGTCGTTGCACCCTTTAAACAACTTTAAAATAATTTTTCTGGCCAGAAATATCTTTTTTAGCTGTTAAAGTTCGCCTTCCCATTGAAGTCTATGGGGTTCGCGAACCGTTCGCGAACCGTTCGCAAATTTCCGGAAGTTCGCGAACATGTTCGCGAACTTTTTTTCGGCGGTTCGCGCCATCCCTAATTGTTTTCTGTATTTGCCTTCTCTGCTCCCTTCCTTTTTCAGCTTGGGCGGGGGGGGGGGGGGGGGGGGGGGTACTCTGACCCCAGCAACCCTACTATTGCTCTACCATTCATCTTCTAGTTTCCCATTAAAACTATTTCCTGGTTGCTAAATTCAACCATTTCCATGGGTTTGCCATTTCCGGAAAATGATTTCTTGAAAAAGATCACCGCCGAGATCTCAACCAGAGCACAGATCAGAATATGAAACTATTGCAGTAGCTGAATCTGTTGAAAACCTAATACTGAAGATAATTATGTTGTCATCTATTTTTCAGTAATGTTATCTTTTCCCCAGACATTGCAGATGTCTAAATGGTGCCCACATTTCTTTTTTGAGAAATTATATTTTTATTATCAGCTGATAAAAGCCCTTTCAGACAATATTTTTGCCACTTTGTTTGAAAGAAACGAAGAAAATAATAATAAATATTAATATACACATTCCTACAGAGAAGATATCTAAAAAAAGAAAAAGCATATGGATTTGATATTTCCAAATGTGTTTTATACAGTATGACTGTCTCTTAATAATGATTTCAATTCATATTATTTGTTACTGGTAACTACTGTGTTTGTTTAGAAATCTCTGATTTGCACCCCCCCCCCTATCTCTTTAAATCTAGGGGTAGGGGAACCAGGAGCACATTCAAGAAAGAAGTTATAAGGTTTTTACAATAGTATTGTATGCTTTCTATAGCAACACTAGTAACAGTCATCCATGCTTATGACATATATATACTCCAGGGAACATTTTTCAGAATTTAGCAAATAAAGCACTTAATAATTTACTGTTAATAATGTTACTGGTAATGTTACTCAATTCCATCTGCTAGATGATCCATAAATTTAGATTTTTGTGCTACTTTCAATTATGGCTTAACAGAAATAAAAAGAGTAAAATGAACTTTTTACAAAAATAGCTAGAGAATTGAGGAGACGCTATGATCTCCCTGTCTAATAACTTGTGTCTAGCTTTTGCTGTGAAATGTATTTTCACTAACTCGGTCTCAAATTATGACTTTTACAACCTTTAATATTCACTCCATAATTACAAGTTAATTGGAGAGCTCTTATGTTCACAAAGACAGGATGCAATTTATTGCATTTTACACTGCTACTTTATTATTCTGTCAGGGGTTACAATGATATGCGCTTGAATTTCTTTTACTGATCCCAGAGATGGAGCAGTTTAATTTGCATTACAAAAAATATTTTTGCCTCCAAAACCACAGGCTGAATTTTACAACATGATGATTAGGCACAGCCCTACAAATTAATGTATAAAATAGATTGTGTGTTTAAATCAGCCCAATATTGAATTACAGGAAATACTGCTAAACAAATATAACCTTGTTTTTTAGTAGCTCCTAAATGGAATGACAATTTCACAGAGGTGGTGCTGGGATACAAAATGCTTGCCAAAAGGGATAACACATGGAGACATTTCCCAAGGTTGGAGTTCAGATTCAGGTCATCAGTAATCCAATGATAGAAATGAAAATCCCAAATCACCTCCAAAACTAAGTCAGTAGTGTTTGGTTACTGGATTGTATAGTATGGTTTACAGATGCTGTGGCCCCTCAAGGGACAATTTAGCCCAAAAATATTCAGCTCTACCATAAAAAAGCAAATAACTTATTCTTTTCAATAATACTAAACATTGATGGAGTGTAATCTAAAAGCTATCCAGAATGAAGGTAAAGTAAATATATTCATAATGCAGCTTGGGGAAGGAACTGATGAGTTGATAAACATTTCCACATGGCACTGGAGAGAAGGTGAGTTGACTAAGTATGAGTTGATGCCATTTCGCTCCTTGGATTGATTGATTCTGGGCACTTTGGCAACTGAAGTTTCTAGTAACTCAGGAGATGCACGAAAAGACTGAAAGGACCCCATTGCCAACTATGACAACCACCTGAAAATACTGCTATGTGTTTGTCATTTGAATGATACTTGGAAACTACGATGTTTACAAATACAATAGATAACTTTCAGGCAATTTCTATAGAAGTCAATAGGATCTGGGTTTTGGATTTCAGGTGATTTGGTTATGTTATTGGGCTACTTTTAAAATTGGTAAAATACCAGATATTAGCTCTGATTGAATCCAGTGAAATACACTTTCTTTAAGACAATGGGTCCCAAACTGTGGAGATTGTTCCCTTAGGAGTCTTAATGAAGGCCAATCAGATTTAGGTGGAAATGTTTAATCTTGATTTTGAGATAAGGAGACTAATTTCATGTATTGGTATTAAGATTTTAAACTAAGGGTCCTTACCCAAATGTGACAAACATAGAACTAAGGTCTAAAGAATTCTCTAAGGTAATCTGCTGGTGGGGTATATATAAATGGAGACAGCTGTACCTGATTAACTAATACTTAATTAAAATTTTCTCAAAGTAACTGTAGCACATCAATTAGGAAAACCAGCGCACACAATTAACTACCAATTAACAGTAACACTTATATGGTTTATCAACAAAACAATAAATGTTCTACAGAGGCCCAGTTAAAGACCTTATCTTTATGTAATTGATAATCTAATGCACTAGTTCATCATCCAAGAATCATCCAACTAACCTGAACAGCCTGGATTAAATCTGCATGGAAGAATGGACCAAATTTACAACTGTCATTAATGAACAAGGTAAATAGTAAAAGGTGGACCCAATACCAAGCACTGAGGGACCCCACTAAGAACCTTACTCCGAGTAGAGAATGTAGCATTAACAACCACCCTCTGTACCTGATTCTGTTGGCAGTTTCATACCCATGTGCAAATGACTAGTGATGGGCGAATCTGGGGCGTTTCACTTCACCTAATTTTTTGCGATTTTCTGAGAAACGCGTCTCATTTTGGACACAGGCATCCGTTTTTGGACGTCGGCACACATTCGCAATGGAGTCCCAAAAAAAACGGGTGCTGGCATCCGTCTTTTTTACGCCGGTGAATTTTCACCAGAAATTTTTCACCACAAATTTATTTGCTGGCAGCCAATCACTGGAATTTGCCGCAAATTTGAGCCAGGCTAATAAATTTGCCCATCACTACAAATGACTTCAGACCTTAGTTTAGAAAGCAGCTGTTTTTGGGTTACAGTATCAAAAGCTTTTGCACATCCACTACTCCCCCACTGTCCACCATCTTACTTAACTCATCATAAAAAGCAATCAAATTTGTCTGATATGACCTATACTTCATAAACTGTAGAAAAAACACACCGGCACACAGGAGTTGAAGTGCAGGGACAAGTGGGTTGTCCCTGCACTTCAACTCCTGTGTGCCGGTGTGTTTTTTCTACAGTGGAAAGCTATAGAGGGTGCCGCATCCTCCAGGCACTAGGCACCAGGTCATTTGTTTATTTTTTCATTAGGGTGTGCGAAAGCTTTCTTTGTACGCTATACTTTGAATGCTATCCCTTAATAAGCCATCAAATAATTTGCCCATCACAAATGTCAAACTTACTGGCCTATAATTGCCACGCTCAGACCGTAAACCCTTTTTATCTATGGGATATGTTATCTCGAAACCCACGATCCAGAAAGCTCAGAATTATGTAAAGGCTGTCTCCCATATACTTTTTATATATAATTTTTTTTTTCAAATAATCAAAATTTTTTAAAATTGGCTCCTTTCTCTAAGTAATAATAAAACATTACCTTGTACTAGATCCAAACTACTATATAATTAATCCATATTGGAAGCAGAACCAGCCTATTGGTGTTATTTCATGTTTTCATGATTTTCTAGTACAGATGCAAGGCATGAAGATCCAAATTACAGAAAGAATCCTTATCTAGAAATCTTTAGATCCTGAGCATTCTGGATAACAGATCCCATACCTGTTATATATATTGATAGATATAGAACATACAGTAAATACTGTATGTTATATATATATATATATATATATATAATA
>CM044436.1:39039990-39053306 GCA_024363595.1 Xenopus borealis
TTGGCCCTCCCCCAGCAGCACCCCTTGCCCCTCCCCCAGACAAACTCAAATAGACACATTTTTTTTCTTTGAAATTTTCTTAAAATTTTTCATGCAAACAGTTTTGGGAAGGTTTAGCCTCCCCAAGCCTTAATGAAAATCTGCCTATGAGGGAGCTGTTATCTTCCCATTGTTCTGTTGTTGTTCTGGCTGCTGGGGGGGGGGGTGATATCACTGGTGATATCACTCCAACTTGCAGTACAGCAGTAAAGAGTGACTGAAGATTATCAGAACTCAAGTCACATGACTTGGGGCAGCTGGGAAATTGACAATATGTCTAGTCCCATGTCAGATTTCAAAATGAAATATAAAAAAATCTGTTTGCTCTTCTGAGAAATGGATTTCACTGCAGAATTCTGCTGGAGCAGCACAATTAACTGATGCATTTTGAAAAAAAACATTTTTCCCATGACATTATCCCTTTAAACTAGGCATTAAACATTACATGCAATGCATCAATTACCTTATTCTGTGGAATGCAAATGTGCTACTATACAGTAGTTAAATGCAGATAAAGATGTTAGAAAGCTATGAACATTACAAGAGTAGGGAATAATTGGTATGTAATGAAGCTCTTATAACATGGTTGGTGTGCTTATAGAGCTGTGTAAATTGATTCCCATAAGGCTGTAGCTAAAAACTGATTTTATTCTTTTAGACTTTGATCATAAGCATTAATTAATACATCTTCATTAACTGGCATAAGTGAGAAATGTAGATTTATTGTTGAAACCTAGCCCTGGTGTATGGTAGCTGCATTCTGTGATTTGGAATATCCTTAAATATGTGATAGCACATGGCTAATTTCCATTCATGAGCACCAAGTTATGACTCAGAAGTCCTTCATGCACTTGGAAAATGTAATTTAAAACGGATTCTGAAGCAGATAGCTGAGATTAGAGAAGATTAAGCAAGACAGGTCATAACACACTAAGTGAAAGTCTTGCTTTTGTCCCACTTCACAGATGTCCTGTGTTATCTGCAAAATGCCTATTATTTTCCAGTGTGCAATACAGGCAAATGTGAAGGATACAGAATTTAATGAAACTGAAACAGAAAATAAAACAATTAAGCTTCAGGCTTACAAATCATTGTATTATGATAGCGGCTGTTATGACTACATCATGTGCCTTAGGACTGTGGTGATAATGAAACTGACATTTCCACACTACTTGCAGCAGGCAGGCCTGGCTTGCTTGTATATGCCATAGAGAATGGCAGTGTCACTGTCCATCACATTATCATTCATTAATAAAATGCCAAGCATTTTCTCTAGGGCTATAAAAGAATAAAGAAAATGCATTCAAGGACATACAAATAATATGTGTATAATACCATAGACGTTTGTGCCCTCATGTTTACAGTCTCACACTCGTTAAAAGCTGAATCCATAACATGCAAGTTCAGTTTTCAGTGTTAAAACATTTATCAATAATACATTTATTTCGGATCTAGTTTGACGGTGGTAGGAACCCATTGGTACTCAGTTGTTGTTAGGCTCTGCTGCCCCGAGATTAGTGTTGGATCCCATCAAAGTGATCATTCCAAAGTGATTGCATATGGTGTTGATAGACTGCATCATGAAGAAACAGAAAGTCAAAATACCCTTTAGTGATGTGCTGGTTCATTTTGCAGAAAATATTAAAAACCGCTGGTAAATTTTTAATTCATTTTGAAGGAACTGGCATGTTCCGAGAGCTTGCTGTTATTATCATTCTAGTTAGCCAATAAAAATATCACATCACATCACATTCACCACTCCTTTCTTTTAACTCTTTATCTATAATTTTCAGAAAAGAAGAAGGGGGGCTACAGAACGGAAAAAGGGGAGGGGTGCCAATTTCAATAGTTATTCATGAATAAACATAGGCAAAGCATACAGTACTGTCAACAAGTTATAACTAACCATTTCAAATCCACAAAAATATATTCTGTACATTTATGCAGTGCAGTATGTTGTGTTATCAATCCTAAAATTATGTTATAGGATAATAATAATAATAATATAAGCCCTTGTTCATTTCTTAATTTGCCTATTTAACAAAGTTTATCCAGGGACACCACATTTTTCCAATAACTTGAGCTGTAATTGTGCATTATAGCAGTAATTTCCACCATTACTCTAATTTCTTCAGAATTCCTTATTGATTCTGCAATTGATGGGGGGTTGTATGTTTCCATTTCTTAGGAACGATTTTTCTGATTGCAGAAGGTGCAGGGTTAGAGGGTCTGATTTAGTTTTATTGGTTTCCATGGAATAGTTCAGTAGAATTAGCACTTGGTTTTCAATTGTATAGTTACTTTGTGTTTACTTATTTATAATGTCAATGACTTATTTCAAGTAGGTGTCTAACGTGGGGCACATCAACCAAATATGGTTGTGAGTCCGAGTTACATCTCCAGCACTTGCTTGATCAATTGGGTATATTTTATTTGGTTTGGTTGGGGTATAATGCCATCTAGAAATAAGTTCTCAATGTGGCTTTGCGTGTTGTTTTGAATATTTTGTGCCAAGAGCTTTCTGTGAGCTCTATGTTTAGTTCTTTTCCCAGGTCCAGCAGAATGGTTTTAGGTTCTGTGAGTGTACATTTATCATCATCTTGTATAATTTAGAGAGGGGGTTGTCTAGGGTTGGATTATTAGGTCTGTTCCTGTTTTGTTAAAGGCCTATTCCACTTAGATTGATATGATTGGATATGAAGATGAAGTTGTTTGCAATTCCAAATGTCCCAGGGGTGAGGGCCCCACTTTCTCTGAATCTCTGCAAGAGAAGTCCTTTATTCTGGTGTTCCTATTACCATTTGGACTCCACCTGATGAAGGAGCCTTTGTCCATATTAGGCAAAAACGTGGGTTGTACACAGGACAACCTTCAGAAATCACGGGGCCCTGTAAGGCAATATTTTCTGGGACTCCTGGTCCCTGCCCACCCTCAAGCCCAACCCCATATCTCAACCACCCCACAGTAAAAAGGCCACACAGACATCAGAGCTAAAACATTAAACCCCCCCTAAGCTATTAGCAAGGCCCCCCTGCTTTCATCGTGCTGCCAATTTCAGAAAATAGGACAGCAGCTCCATGCATGCAAGTTTTTCTCCTATTCATATTTTCTGTACACTTATTGGTCCTTTAAGAATAAGTCCCAGTAAAGCTGCTTTGTGATTGGATAGGCTGGAGGGGAAGTTCCTACGTCCCCTATCCAATCCCTGTACAGCTTTACTGGTACTTGAGGGTATAGCAAATCTGAATAGGAGAAAACCTATTAATTTGCTACAACTACGCATATTCATCAGAATACATCAAATGAATGCTGCCATACTTTCGCTGTTGCACACCTCGCACCACTTTGTCAGGCGCAAATTCGCTACCACTACGCTAATTCACTAATATGTAAAGTTGCATCCTGGGCACCAAACGCTGGTGACTTTTCACTAGCGTTACTTGCCAGTCCGAGCATTTCATAGCAAAGATGCGCTAGAGTTCTTTGTGCAAAAATTTGCTATTTGAATTGGTTGGGTACCTTACAGTTTTATGGACATCTATTAGAGATGTGTGTGTAAATGCTTGAAATGGCAACTTTTTATTACAAATGTTCAAGGAACCTGAATAAAGACAAAAGATTTAGGGGCAGATTTACTAAGGGTCGAATTTTCGAAGTGAAAAAACTTCGAAATTCGACCCTCAAAGTTTTTTAAAGGGCTATTTCGATCGAATAGGTCCATTATCGATCGAATAAAAAATCGTGTGAATTGTTTGATTCGATCGAACAATTGGAAAGATTCTCCACTAAATCCTAAGAACTCTTGGAACTTTTCAGGACAGGTTCTATGAGGTCTCCCATAGGCTAAAATGGCAATTCGGCAGGTTTAAGCTGGCAAATAGTTGAAGTCGAAAGGCCAGTACTTCGAAATTCGAAAACTCTAATTTTGGGCTATTCGATAGTTGAAGTAGCCCAAAATTACTTCAAAATTCGAATTTTATTTGAATTTTCACTTCGACCATTAGTAAATTTGCCCCTTAATATTATGCCCTACAGATGAGCCCACTGTAAAATTAATGTTCCATATGTCCCATATGTTCTCAAATGTCTGGGGAAAAATGTTAAGCCAAAAAAGGTTTAAGTTTGGACTTTTGCAGACAGGCTTAAAAAATGGAAAAGTCGCCTGAATTTTTTTAAACTTTAATGCATTTTCAGCAGACTGGATAAGATGTCACTGACATAAGAAGATGTAGCTGAGTCTGAGGTGGCAAAATCAACTCTGGCAAAAGAGGTAACGTTCAGTAAAATCCACACGACTGAATTTGTGGATCAACGACCATTCGCCTGAGTGAAAAGTCATCTGTGAAAGAGCCCTAGCGACGGTCCCATTCGCTAGCGAATTGTTGTCTGCGCTTGTTAGTGAGTTGCCGATGTCCCTGCGGATTGGATTTCTAGAGAATTTTCACTAGTGAAAGCCACTTCGTTATTTAGTGACTCTGCGCCTTTGGCTAAAGGGTAATGTATTGGAAAAGTTTACTCTTTGATAAATTAACTGATTAACAATCATTCACCTGATGAAACAGAACAAAAGTCTTCTAGCTCTGCGCTTTTTAACTAGCGAATTCTCCTCTTTAACTTTTAGCAAATTGCTGAATTCACTTGGGAATTGTCACTTTGGAATATTTTCAACAACAAAAAATTAATTTGTATCCCTTTATTTCTCTCCTTAATTCAAGAATGAAAAGAGAATTTTGTTTGATTTGTGCTTATCTAACATTATGTCCTAGACTAGGTACACACTGTGTTTCTACCTGGCATATGATGTTTGGGTTTTCATTTCCACTTCTGCAAACAATTTCTCTATCTCCGGCCAAATTTACTTCAATATCTAATCCCCAAGAAAGAAAATAAAATGAAAAACCATTTCAAGAAATGATTAATTGTACCAAAAAACACTAAGAACCATGTTCCATTACCTGCTAAAAATAAACGTTATTATGGCTTGTCAGTAATTTAAAGCAGTGTGTGAAGCTATTATCAGAATAGGAACTAGAGTACTGGATTAACGTAGCAACCCCTGTGGAGCAGAGCAAAGTGTGGGTAGTGAGTATTGGATCAGGCAATACTTCAAATGGGCTACCCCACTGTTCTGCTTAACCATAAAGCAGTGTTGCTCTCTAACAGATTATTGTGATGATACACAACATTGCTGCCCTACAAATTACCTGCCAACAAGCAGCTACAAACTGCTGCATCACATTTTTATCAGGCAGACAGATTTTGATTTATGACGATGCATACAATAAATTTACATTGCTTCCTGTGCAGCCTGCAGAATTATTCTTCTTAACCTGTCTGACCTCCTTACATTTACCATAAACATTAAAATATACTGTTAATTGCTAATGAATCGTCCAGTATAATGCCTGGCTGACTCTATAACCCTTTAAGCACCACAGAAAATCTACTGCATCAGCAAAAATGAGAGAATAGTATATTCCATGGTTTCTTGCTTTATTTTGATATGTCCCACCCAACATGTCCCATATTCAGTGTCTCCAGGTAAACATTATTTTATAGAGAAGAGCCTCTTTTGAAGTACAGGTATGGGATCTGTTATCCAGAAACCCGTTATCAAGAAATCTCAGAATAGACTCCATAATAATCAAATGCTATAAATTTGTAAAATGCATTTTCTCTTCCTGTAGTGTTTGCAGTCTATATATATTTTTTTTTCAACTGCATTTTTATTTGCATATAAAAATAAGTATATAACGCTTTTTTGGGTTATAATAACCACAAATAGTTGAAGTGTCCAGCTATTGGTATGAGCATGGTTACACTGCAACTTACACAACAGGGTTTGGGCCTTCACCAGGTTGAAGCTTCCCTTTAGGGGTAGTATAACTACAAATTCCAAGCTTCTGTACATAGAAATGGACGCCAGGAGGTTCTTTGTAAAAGCATAAAAGGTGCTTTATTGTTACAAGCACAATGTCCCCAGGTATACTCACACAGGAGTTGAGGGAGTAGCAAATGTAAATGAGTCAGGCAGATAAAACACAGCAGAATAGTTGAATCCCCGCAGTCAAACAGTACTTTCAATTCCCTCAAGACCGAGGTAACCTCTTTGGGGATCGGGATCAATCAATGTAGAGATCAGGCAGTCCTCTGCTAACCTAGGTCCCTATCACTGAGTTCCATGCACTTAAGGCAATAACAAGGGAAGCCTTGTGGGAAGCTACTCCCTGCTATCAGTCCTTGGTGGAGCGATAACTGCTAATGCTGATTATGCTATCCCTCTTTCTCTTCTAGAGAAACTATAACAAAACTATCTGTGCTAACTATCCCTCGTTCACGGGTTGCCTGGTCCCCGACTTGGATCTCTAAAGCTTAATGTTCCCTTTAGGAAACGTGGCTTTACTGGGCCTTGGTGTACCCAGGCTCAGTGGAGCACATCCAGATGATATGGACACCAGCAGCCAAAGAGGAAGAGGCCACTCCTGACACACTATAAGGCAATGTGGCAGGAAGTGGTTATTACGCCCCTTGGCCAATAACTAGTGGATATGTAAATACTTAAATGGCAGCATTTCTTTTGCCTAAGGATTGGTAGGGTTTGAACTCTATAGGTGCTGTAAAATCTATAGGTCCCTACAAGTGATACATATATTTAAAAGACTATTTGTATTAGGTATACTTGGGATCAAACCTACAACATAACAATTGAACTTAGGTAGTGACATGTGGTACCGCATGGAACTTGCGCTAAAGGAACTCAGGGGACCTGTGTACCTGTTGAACAGTCTCTGGCCCTCCTCACTCCTTGCTGTTTTGCTTTATTTCTCCTCTGAGTCTATGAGGCCCATCTGAAATCACTTGTACCCAAAACCATAGTCATAGTTATTTTCGATCCTGTAACTCACTGTAACAAGTGTTCTACATAAACCAATCCTATTCTGATGCTAATGATGTGCCATGTGCTAGAACTGTTACTTATTCCATCCTTCTAAAATGTTCTATTCTATTTATTAGATTATATGTATTTATTATTAAGAGATGGGGGTGATGGATCTTTCCATCGTGCAGCTGTCAGACCTTTCTGCTGTAAATATACAGCTTTGGATTTTTCATGTTCTTTCCCCAACTCCGGGAGAATCGGGTGTCTTAGCAAATGGGTTAAGGGGTCATTTGGAAGATCCAAACATGTGGCTTTTATTACTAGGACCTTCACTGTGGACCATAAATGGGCAGTTATGGGACATGAACAAAATATATGAAACAGTGCTGCTTAACAGTAGCTATCTGGGAAACAATAATACAGTGAATAGGGATCTGGGTGACTTGCCTTTGCAGACCTCAGAATAACATAAAGAATGTTGTACTATTAGTTACTTTATTGGGATATTCAGGTATGTTATAGAAGTGAGCATTAAGCCTTGGCTTTTTCACCAGTCATGATCTCACTTTTCTGGCTGATTTCCTACTTCAGAAATGGCCGATGCTCTGTGCAAAGGGCAAACTGAGGGATGAAAATGAGGAAAAAGGAGTTAGGTAGTGAAAAAACAGAAACAAAGCATATTTTTCATCCATACTTAAAGTCTGCTTTATTATGTGTTATAATGAGAAACAAGTGAGAGTAATGAGCAGCAAAGGCAGCAACTCAGCATTTATACACGCATATGTTTAGCGTGCATGTTTCAATAAGGAAAGCCCTGAGGATAGCATTGCAAGCCTGGTCTGCATCTGACTGCCATAATGTGAGACACATAGAACATAACCCAGCATGGTGTCTGGAGACATAGAAAGCAAATCCGGAGGCTGCCCTAGTTTCTTGCTTAAAATAGGTCAAAAGAGCTCACATAATCAAAAACTGCTATTGCATTCTAATTGGTAGACTGTTTTTGTCAGGGTAGGCCTAGTAGGCGCCCTAGGGGAGTAGTAGGGACCAAGGAGGAAGCCCAGGGGTTAAAGGTACAATAGCGTAGCACCAGCAAGGATCAGGCAGAAACAGGTCAAAGTCCAGGCAAAAGGTTGTATTAGCAGGAAAAAAACAATACAAGTCCAGGCAAGGTCAAAGATACAGGAAACAGGATCAAAAATACACCCAGGAACAATAGCAATTGAATCCTATAATTGGGCGCCATAATGGCATCCAATGCGCCTTTAAATATTTAAATTTTGCTCCAAAACGTTGCGGCGCCGTGACGTAATTACGCCGGCGCCGCTACCCACGTGGCGGCCATGGGCACCACAATTGTGGGAGCGACGCCGGAAGCAAGAGGACACGCCGCACGGAGCTGCAGGTAAGACTCCTGGCAGCGCGTTCCTGACCGTACCCCCCCTCCTCACGGGGGCCCCAGGACCACCAGAACTGGAACTGTGGAAAAACGTGGAACAATGATTAGCAATAAAACATGAAATAAACATAGGGACACAGGCAGGAACATAAAAAGTAATGGGTATAGGCAGCACATGCAGAAAATGAGACTCCTTGGAGACTATAAACAGCGGATGCTGTCGGGGAAAGTCCACTGGAGTCGTCGGCTGCAAAGGCTGCAGGGAAAGTCCCTCTGGAGCTGTAGGTCACGGAGACTGCTGGGGAAGCCCCTCAGGAGCTGTGGGCAGCGGCGGCTGCTGGGGAAGCCCCTCTGGAGCTGTAGGCAGTGGCGGCTGCTGGGGAAGCCCCTCTGGAGCTGTAGGCAGAGGCGACGGCTGGGGAAGCCCCTCTGGAGCTGTAGGCAGCGGCGGCTACTGGGGAAGCCCTTCTGGAACTGTAGGCAGCGGCGGCTGCTGGGGAAGCCCCTCTGGAGCAGAAGGCAGTGAAGTCCGCTGAAGACCCAGTTGCTGAGGGTTGGCTGGTCTGGGGGTAGAAACCAGCTGGGAGACAGGCAACACGGAGGAGTGGAGCAACAAAGAGGCAATGACTCTAGAAGGGAGAAAAGCTGAAGCTTGTTCCTCAGGAAGATGCTCCACCACGGCGGGCTGTGAACAAGGATATTCTTCCATCAGGGAAGCAAAGTTCTGGAGCGTAGGAGTTGCATGAAGACAATGCCTTTGACAATATGAACTCCAATGGGAGACTTGACCAGAGGACCAATCAATGTCAGGGTTATGTAAACGCAACCAGGGTAACCCCAGGATGACAGGAGATGAGGGACAAGAGATAATCTGGAAAGGCAATTTCTCAGAATGTGAAGTCCCGATCTTCAGGGGTAACTCACCCGTGGTTTGGGAAATCAAGGCTGAAGCTAGAGGCTTGTCGTCAATGGCAAATGCCTGTAGGGGTGAGGGCATAGGGAATAGAGAAATCCCATTTTCTTTAGCGAAAGCAAGGTCCATGAAATTCCCGGCGGAGCTGGAATCCAGAAAGGCTGATACTTGAACAGTCTTATGGGGGATCCGAATCTGTAAAGGGAGAAGCAATTGGTGAGTTTTTGCTTGGTGACCAGGGGTGACACTAGCCACTTGCGATGTCCCAAGCTTACTTTGGGGGTAAGGGTCTTTAGGCTTCACAGGACAGTCTTTGACAAAGTTATTATTCTCCCCACAATAAAGGCAAAGGCCTTCTGAGCGTCTTCTGAACTTCTCTTGCACAGAGAGACGGATACGGCCCAACTGCATAGGTTCATCAGCCAGGGTCACAGGAGGATTGGGAGACGAAGATACTGTAGCAGGAGGTACACTAGGAAACGATGATCTTTGGAAACGAGGAACTGAAGGAGGTTGGAAATTCTTGGCACGGTCCTTATCTGCTTGGTGCTCTCTAAGGCGAGTGTCCACCTTAATGGCCAAGGCCACAAGATCTTCCCAATGACTAGGTAGCTCACGGGAGACAAGATCTTCCTTCAGGCGGATAGAGAGGCCATTGTAGAAAGCAGCATGGTAGGCTTCGTTGTTCCAACCTGTCTCGGCAATCAAAGTACGGAATTCTATGGCATAATCGGCCACCGTCCGAGTCCCTTGGCGAAGCCCCGCAACTGATGTTAAAGGGGGAAAAAATCAATATAATGCTCTATTATCTTTGTACATTAGGATGCTTGTGGGACAATATAGTTTTCTGAAAGATAGTGGAATAACAGGCACACAACCGCAGATCTTAGCTGCAAGGTTTATTCACACACAACATGTTTCGAGCGTTGTGGCTCTTTTTCAAGTGTTCAAGAGCCACAACGCTCGAAACATGTTGTGTGTGAATAAACCTTGCAGCTAAGATCTGCGGTTGTGTGCCTGTTATTCCACTATCTTTCAGAAAACTGCAATTGCTTAGCTTCACGTTGGGGACAGAAGCAGTGGAACAGGCAAGTCTTTCGTGTAACTTGGTTTCAACTTTATCCATATCTGTGGGACAATATACACAGTGTCTCTAAAATGCACTTTTTCATATCACATTGTATTCTCTTTGTAATCTGCTTAATGAGGACAAGTCATTATGGTATATGAGGTTATCTAAACTGTGACACTCTGGCTTTTTATGAAATACAACTGCTAGCAGCTGGACAGCCACATGTGGGCCATGCTTGATATAAGTAGAAATGACGTATTTGCTGCGTGTAAATATGCTGCTGAATAAAGCAATGCCTAACAGTATCCAACAGTACCCATTGCTACAGAGATTGTGCTCCTGAGAAAGTTTCAGTAATTCTTTTCTTCATTAAAATTCTGTTGGGTGAGACAGGTTACCAAAATGAAAAGCAGTGGCCCAATAAATCAGAAGTCTTAAGTCAAATTTTAGGCCAGTGCTTCAACGGGAAGGGAAGAGTTGATTTCTTTAGCTTTGAACATTAACCTTCCATAGAAATGTAAGACTCCTCCCTACATTACTGCCATCAGAACACAGTCTAACAACGCTCAACAAGTATCACCAGAAAATTCATCATTTGGAATACAGCCCAAGCTCAACGTTCAAATCACCATGGACAAATAAGGTGACCTTTTGTTCTTGAAAAATAAATGAAAATATGCAGATGACTACATTTGCTAGTGCAGCCCTTGTCCTTGTGTAAAAAAACAGTTATAAAACTTCAGATTAAGCTGGATCATAGCCAACTACAGAAAAACACTTGTTCAAATAGATACAAATTTTGCCCAGGAGCAGTATAACAACTAAAGAGCTGGTGCCATGTACTTGTTACCTGTTCTCATCGTATTGGATGCTATGGGTTACTACTTCTGGGTAAACTTTGTGCCTTTAGTTACACATGGGGGTTAGTCTGTAAAAAGGTATCGTTTTCTTATACTCAAAAAGTAGCAAACCATAAACTTTGCTAAAGCTAAAAATAAACTTGCATTTTGCACCTTGTTTTCCTCTACCAGCTCTCATAACGTATATGAATGCTAGAGGCATTTGAGTAATTTGATACCACATTTTGTCATCCTTATATACTGCACACATATTCCAAATTGATTACCCCCCCATTGGTCCCTTTTACATTCCAACACACCATCAGTAATCTTATCAGGAGCAGCTTAACCAGGCTGTTGTTGTTGGAATGTGGTAGAAAACCAAAGTAGTACACATATCCTTGCATGTAATGTCCGGGGGGCGGGAGGATAAAACCCTCGGCCCCCGTGATAAGCAATTGCTCCACTGCACTGTCTACATATAAGATATTCCTCTATTTCTTGCATGCTGCCACATTTTCACAGCCACAAATGCAAGTTCTGTGCCGCTGCATATTATCATCGTATATGTACATATATATACAGATATATCAGTCCATGTCCCAGAATAGCATAGTCTCATTTTCCTACAGCAGATCTGCAATCAAACAAGTCAATTCATCAATCACAGTTTTACCCTTTAGTATGCTTTAAACCTTGAGAAATCCCACCCTAAAATGAGGGGAGCATGTTACTTGGACACAGGACAGCACAGCAATGCTAACCACCTCTGATGGAAATACAACAAATAATGCTTATGTGCTTTCTCCATGATACATTTTTATATACCTATATATTTTTTATTTGATCTATAGTAGCAGAGTTTGCCTTATGGTAGGAATTGGTGAGAATGGCAATTTGTGCTCCTTTATAAACTTGAAAGACCAGTTAGGCAGTTAGGGTGATGTTTGGGGTTATTATGCATTAGCTGTAAATTAAAGTAAATTAAAATAATAAATGATTTCCAAAAGTGAATAAATTAACTACGACCAGGAATAAATTCTCTCTCCTAGCAACAGTGTTCTGTCAAGGTAGAAATGAAGATCTGCATGTATATGAAGCAAGGCAACGATCACACAATTGAATGTTTGTTAAACATGTACAATTTCCTTGTGTAATTAATTGGCTTATGGCTACATGTATGTCACTGAATATACAACCCAATTTACAGGAACACAAGAGTCTGAGATGATTCACCAGCCCAGTAATGAGGGAGTGTCGCATTTCTATAACCAGACCATGTGGTTTTTATAAATATTCCATCTACTGCCCCCTCATTCCTTGTGCATGTTTGTCAGCAAATATTCCATGAAAGCTATCCATTCCCACCTAGTAAACACTACATTTTTACTCCTGCATGTATCTTTTATAAATGTATTGTGGAAAATTACTGTAATGAGTAATTTCAATTATGCTTAATTAGCACATTTGCAAAAATAATTATTGGTGAGGTTAATTATTAATGAGTTAAAATAAATACATAATTGTCCTGAGATGTTGTTCTGGTAGAGATTTCTATATCCAGTTTTCATACTTAAATGTGATGATTGCACATTAATTGCATATAATTCATTCAAGTCAGTAAAAAAAACTATTTAATACTCTATGCTGGAAAAAATTAAATCCAATGTATTAATATATAAAGGCATTTCTTTTTACAGCTGGGTCAGCCTGTTCTACCAGGATTTTAGAAGAACACATACAGCCCTCCCTTTTCTCTACCCAATATGCTTTGCTTTTTCCTGCCTACTCTACAACTGTCCTTCCTACCCAAGAAACATTAAGAAGGGACCTAATAGCTGATGCACAGCCACAGAATGACATCATGGAATTGAATGTTTGAAAGCAATCTGAAACATGGCACAAATCTAGGTGAGCAATCTGAAACATGGCACAAATCTAGGTGAGCAATCTGAAACAAGGTTCAAATCTAGGAGAGCAATCTGAAACATGGTTCAAATCTAGGTGAGCAATCTGAAACGTGGCACAAATCTAGGAGAGAAATCTGAAACATGGTACAAATCTAGGAGAGCAATTTGAAACATGGTTCAAATCTAGGTGAGCAATCTGAAACGTGGCACAAATCTAGGAGAGCAATCTGAAACATGGTACAAATCTAGGAGAGCAATCTGAAA
>CM044436.1:39056109-39116967 GCA_024363595.1 Xenopus borealis
AGGTGAGCAATCTGAAACATGGCACAAATCTAGTTGAGCAATCTGAAACATGGCACAAATAAGGTGAGAACAAAGGAGAACAGAAGGTAAAGAAGTTTGAAAAAAGGAAAGGAAGAATTATTTAGAAACTGATGAAACATTAGATCATATGCCTTCGTTCATCTTCAAATAGGATGAGGCATAGTTATCCAAAAATCAATATTTAAAGCCTTTTTACAACCCCAAGTGTGGTCTCTTTTGAATGTTCCTAAAGTTGTGAACATATTGACTTGAATCCAAACATATTCCTTGCACTTCCACTGCACCCATCCAGCCTCTTCTGATGAAGATTTGTTTGCAAGTGTCACATTGTCCTTCTTTCCTTTTTTTAAACTGTTTCCCTTTGTTCTCACCTTATTTGTGCCATGTTTCAGATTGCTCTCCTAGATTTGTGCCATGTTTCTTTCCTGTATTTGTAACATGTTATAGAATTGCCAGAATACTGGATGTGGCAGTAATTCCTGGGTTCCCATAATTAGCAGTGCCAGTAGAAGCTGCCTACGTGCACCCACCCAACAAAATGACTAGTGCTGTTTTTTCATGCATTCTGGAAGTGACATACAATTTGGCTGAAAGGATTTAAAACATGCCATTTTTACCAGAATCACATGGGTGGACTAAGTAACTACTTGGATGATTGGTACCAATGTTTCAGAATTATACATTCCAATTGTTTTAGACTTGGAGTTATATATACTTTTTATATTTTTTTTATAGGTGAAACTAATCTTCAATGTACCAGTCACAAACATTTATAAGAAATAATTCTAAGTTTAGTATGATGTTTAGTATGATGTTGTGCCTTTAATGTGGTTGCTAATGGTACATAGTACTATAGTAGATAGTGATGGGCGAATTTATTTGCCAGGGGCGAATTCGCAGCGCACCTGGCGAATATATTCGCAAATTTTTCGCCAAATTCGCGAATTTCTCTGGAAATTCGCAAATTTTTCAGCGCAGCGAATCTCGGGAGATTCGCCCATCACTAATAGTAGATTATAAATGGCTGGCTAAGTGGGGAAGCATTCATAGAAGGGCTGGTGCATTTAGGGCCCACCAGGTTCCAAATTTCCGGGGGCCCCGAGCGCAACTGTGCATGTGCAAATGCTGGCGCCCATACACAATCACCGATGCATGTCGTACATTGTTTGGTCCAGCAGACCAGGGGAGCGGGTCTGGGTTTTTTTCCCAGTGTCCCACCTCCGCAATCCGACCCTGATTGATAGAAACAAATATCTTCTGCACTAAGAATGGTGTTTCTTTCCAATATATATTATTTCAAAAATATTCTGTATTTATTGTTAGTTACTTTAGACCATTTGCACAAATGGCCCACAATGAATCTTTATATGTATGGTATTTATTTCCTCTAAATAAAAGGATATAGCCTTTTCACGGGTCACTACTGTATTCTTATAAGTTTGCCATGAAGAATGTTTCCATAATAAAACTTGTAGTTTATTTAGAAATAAGCCTTCAGGAACCAAAAATATTCTGTTCTTCCACATTTTTTTTTATTCTGGGGTCAATAATTTAGTATGCGTAGGCAGGAGATAGGATCATGTAGACTGTGAGCTGCTAAACAACTAGTTTAACTTTTAACAGCACGCATACGTCTAAAGCGAGCAAACTGAAGTGCTTTCATTTGAATCATTAAAGGGAATACCTGAGCACAGAGCCATCCAAACACATAAAATTGAAGTGTATTTGCTTTCCTTCTAAGAAATCTTTGACAGCAGAACTTTAAAAGTTTAGTACTTTAATTGACGAGTGATTTTTAAATAGAGAGAATTACTTGGGAGCTTTGTATTTAATGAGCTTGAGCAGCAGTTATGTGACTTGGCCATTTATGTGTGTGGTTGCACAAACCACTTAAATAATGGCAGTTGATGCCACTAAGGTCAACATAACCCTGGCAGGCACTGCTATTGTAGCTTTTGCTTTAATCCTAAAATAGATTGTACAGAGGAAAGTGGAAAACACAAAGAAATCCTCAAAGTAATAGACAAAAGAACTAATAATAAAGCAAATAAAAATAAAACAAAATAACAGTTTTTTTCCAACCCACCTGTCCTAGACATCAGAAACCCATATACAAATAAAACACAGTTAAGACTGATTAATATGCACAAAATATGACCAGTCATTTTATCCATCCATTAAAGGAAAACTATACCCCGAAAATGAATTTTTCAGCAACAAACAGATAGTTTATATAAAATCAAGTGACATATTAAAGGAACAGTTCAGGGTAAAAATAAAAACTGGGTAAATAGGTAGACTGTGCAAAATAAAAAATGTTTCTAATATAGTTAGTTAGCCAAAAATGTAATGTATAAAAACTGGAGTGAGTGGAACACAACTTCCTGCTTTTCAGCTCTCTAAATCTGAGTAAGTCAGCGACTTGAGGGGGGGCCACATGGGACATAACTGTTCAGTGAGTTTGCAATTGAGCCTCAGCATTCAGCTTAGATTCAAAAGCAACAGTTATGACCCATGTGGCCCTCCCTCAAGTCATTGATTGGTTACTGCCTGGTAACCAGGGTAACCATTCAGCGTAAACAAAAGAGAGCTGAAAAGCAAGAAGTAGTGTTCTGTTAGGTTAGGTTAGACTTGCAGACACTCCAGCTGTTATACATTACATTTTTGCCTAACTAACTATATTGAAAACATGTTTTATTTTGCACAGCCTATCTATTTACCCAGTTTTTACTTTTATACTGAACAATTCCTTTAAAGAATCTTACCTACCTGGTATAAATATTTAAGTAAATATTGCCCTTTTACATCTCTTGCCTTGAACCACCATTTTATGATGGTCTGTGTGCTGCCTCAGAGATCACCTGACCAGAAATATTTCAACTGTAACAGGAAGAATTGTGGAAGCAAAATACACAACTCTGTCTGTTAATTGGCTCATGTGACCTAACTTTATAGTTTGTTTGGCATGTTTGTGTGCACCATTGGATCCTAGGATCCAAGGAGGCTGTCCTTATTTTTTAAAATGGACATTTTCTATTTATGATTACCCAATGGCACATGCTACTAAAGAAGTATATTATTAGGAAAAAGGTTTATTCACATGAAGCAGGGTTTTACATATGAGTTTTTTTTATGCAATATCTGTTTATAGAGACCTACATTGTTCAGGGGTATAGTTTTCCTTTAAGAAACATTTTTTTATGAGATGTGTGTTTCTTATTTATTTATCATTACATTTCTTTATTGTTCTAGAAAAATCAATTTTACAAGAAAATATATAATTGCAGCAAACTTCTATTAGTCAAAACTTGGCACAATAAAATAGTATTGGCAGTTCTTCAGACATGCATAGATGTTTAAGACATGATATGAAAAGTAATCTTCAATACAGATGTTAAGTATAACTTTAAGGACAGGGAAGCCTTAATTCCCTATGATTTTGACATTGTTCAGTGAGTTTCATCCTTGGATTTTTGTTCTGTTTTTATTTTCAGGCTAGCTTTCCTTTTTTATGAAAAAACTCACCAGGAAACTTTATATTGCAGTACTGCTTTGCTTTCTTACTTGGTTTTGCTAGTCATCCCTATGGTCAGGGCCAGTCGACCTGGCCAGCCGTGGCGCCCCCTCCACTGCGTGCACAGGAAGCACGCGCATATGCGCACTGACCACCCTGTCACCCCCTTCCGGGATGCTCTCCACCTCCCCTCCAGTAAACAGGACTGAAGAAGAGAGGAACGCTCTCAGCCAGACCAGGGGTAGGAAGCAGAGAAACGTATGTGGCTGGAGCCCCCCAAGCTTTGCGCCTTAGGAACGTGCCTACTCTGCCTACCCCTAGTTCCGACATAAGACATAAGAGGCATAAGAGGTCATTTAACTCTGCAAGTGCAGTGAACTAAGTGCCATTTCAAGTGGCACCTGGGTTGCCGGTGTTTTTACGGCATGGCCGGTATTTTTGATGGTTGATCCCAATGTTATTAACAGGGAAAAAACTTAAATATATAGAAAGGCCGGAATTTTTTCCTAGAAAAGGTGGCAACCCTAAGTGCAATTAATGGGTTTTTTTTTAACAATGCAGTATTTTCTTCTAGAATTCAGCAAAATTAACATAACTGTATGAACATTAAATTGCAAATCGAACGCATTCTGTGAAAGTCCTCCTGACTTTTTATTGTTTGTGCATGTGACATCATGTGACATCATTGCCCAGTTTTGGCAATTGGCATGAACACATAGGAAACTTTGGAGCTACTGCCTGGTCAAGAGGTGGCTCCAGGTTTCCTTTTGTCAATGGGCACAACAGCACTTGATTTGGAACGGAAGGCAGGAAGGACTGAATGGCACCAAGCTCAACTATAAGGAAGTGCAAAGAGAGCATTAAAATGGGTTTAACATGAAACTGACAGTGGGGAAAATTGAATATCAAAGGATCAGCCATGATTGCAGTCATTAACAACCCCTTAAGCAAGGCCAGAACTTGGGTGTAGGCAGAGGAGGCACTTGCCTAGGGAGCAATGTTGTGGGGGGCACTGGCCCAGCCCTTAAGACTCAAATCTCTGCGGTAAAGTCTGAGAATTTCATTCCCCTCTGATTGAATTTGAGTTTCCTTGTCCTTGTTTCCTTGTGAGTGTTACCACAACCCCCAATATCAAATAACATTCACTCAAACCCAAACATTTGTTGAAAGGTAAAAATTCCACTTTCATATACACCTATAAGTCACCAAAGGGGCCAGTATTGATCACTTTGAAAGTAAAATAGATTTTATTACATAGACCAGAATTGAACAACCTTTCCAGCTTTTCTCAGCTCTTTTGAAGGATAAAATGACAAACAACAGACAATGCATGCTATTATATTTAATATTGGATGAACTTTGAGAGTAGCAACATTAAAGGGATGCTGTCATGGAAAAACATGTTTTTTATTTCAAAATGTAACAGTTAATAGTGCTGCTCCAGCAGCATTCTGCATTCTCAACAGATTTTTTTTATAATTCATTTTGAAATCAAACTGGGGCTTGACATATTGTCAATTTCCCAGCTGCCCCAAGTCATGTGACTTGTGCTCTGATAAACTTCAATCACTCTTTACTGCTGTACTGAAAGTTGGAGTGATCTTACCCCCTCCCTTTCCCCCACCCAGCAGCCTAACAACAGAACAATGGGAAGGTAACCAAATAACATCTCTCTAACACAAGATAACAGCTGCCTGGTAGATCTAAGAACAGCACTCAATAGTAAAAACCCATGTCCCACTGCATTCCATTCAGTTACATTGAGAAGGAAAAACAACAGCCTGCCAGAAAGCAGTTCCCTCCTAAAGTGCTGGCACAAGTCCCATGACCAGGGGCAGCTGGGAAATTGGTAAAATGTCTAGCCCCATGTCCGATTTCAAAACTGAATATAAAAAAATCTGTTTCCTCTTTTGAGAAATGGATTTCAGTGCAGAAGTCTACTGGAGCAGCACTATTAACTGATTTTGAAAAAAAACATGTTTTTCCATGACAGTATCCCATTTATAAGCCCTTTTTCATTTTCAAGGCTTTCCCGAAGACCTAAATTGATATGGTACAGAAGTCTGTGAGAAGATTCCTGCAGCTGCTTGCACTCTCTGGGGTCACTGTGTAATGACTGCTGCATTGATGACCTTTCATGCTTGAGAAAAAGCAGGTATTGTCTGATGACACAGATAACCTCTTCATGTAATTTTACCACCATTACTGTGATTGCACAAGAAATTCAGTGTCAAGTTCCGAATCCCACTCATTGTCAGCATGAAACTAAGAACATTAAAATTAGATTCCTTATTTCACTTATGTAGATTAGTGCCATATTCCAGCATTTCATTTAAAAATGTCAAATCACTAAATAGAAGGAAAGTATATGGAAAAATATGGAATTGATTGAGCAGATAGTCTTGGCTGGGGATCCCCAACCTTTTGAACTCGTGAGCAACATTCAGAAGTAAAAGGAGTTTGGGGAGCAACACAAGCATGAAAAATGTTCTTAGGGTGCCAAATAAGAGCTATGATTTGCCATTTAGTAACCATATGTGGATTGTCAATCTACATTGAGGCTCTGTTTGGCAGTGCACCTGGTTTTTATACAATCAAAACTTGCCTCAAAGCCTGGAATTTAAAAATAAGCACCTGCTTTGAGGACACTGAGAGCAACATCCAAGGGGTTGGAGAGCAACAATTGTTGCTCTCGACCATGTTTAGTGGTTACTGGGCCAGAGGTTTAAAGTACAGGATATCTTAATCCGTAATTTGGATCCTCATACCTTAAGTCTACTAGAAAATCATATAAACATTAAATAAACACAATAAACTGGTTTTGATTCCAATAAGGATACATTATATCTTAGATGGGATCAAGTGCAAGCTACTATTTTATTATTACAGAAAACAAGGAAATCATTTTAAAAAATGTGGATTATTTGATTATAATGGAGTCTATGGGTGACGGGCGTTCTTTAATTCAGAGCTTTCCGGATAACAGGTTTCTGGATAACAGATCCCATACCTGTACAACCAGAAAATATATTGCGTGGTGGGGTAAGTACAATAACAGTAAGGCTTTGCTGAGTTTTTTTCATCAAACAGAGAAGCATTCAATGGTCTGCCATGCAGCCTATCATTTACTTGAATGGATTTTACCTTACGCTAATTTGAAAGTTAGATTTCATCCAAAAAATGAGCATTTGATAATTCCCCTTCCTATAGCTGCTCCTACCTACAGCTTCCCCTACTTATAGCTGCTGTTGTGGAAGTTCACTTATCACAGACCACTTAAGGTAAAGATAAAGTTTGTTTGACACGAGCACTAGGGATTCTGAACTCTCAAAGAGTCAGAACCCTGAACAAAGAAATTTGTATAAACTTGGAACATATGGCATAAAAATACAGATGTAAAGGGGTGTTACCATTGTGAGAGCATAGAGATGTCTCTTCACAGCACACATAAACAAAGAACTACTTAACTAACCAATGGAATTGTTCTTCCTCAAGGTCAAGATGATGAGCTTGAGAACAGAATCCATCCAAGTCCGGGGGCCCCTGGGGAAATCTGCATACACAGAATTTTATTCTCTCTTATCACCAATCAGCAGGTATAATTTACTGGTTGCCTGTTTAAAAGCAGATGCCTCTTTGGTTGTTATTGGCTATGACACATGGGCAAACATTGTGCCTTTTAATGGGGAAAGCCATGCCGCTCTACTACAGTATAAGTTTTATTCCACAGCCAAAGTCCCTTCCCAGAAACTATTATGCCACTGCTACTATAGGCACCAGCTCTCCCTACTATACCTGCTGTCCCACTGTCCCTTCCCAGAGACTATTATGCCACTGCTATTATATAGGTGACATCTCTCCCCATTATATCTGCTATTCTCAGCCACAGTCCCTTCCCAGAGGCTATTATCCAACTCATAATATAGACTCCATCTCTACCTACTGTACCTGCTATCCCACAGCCACAGTCCCTTCACAGAGAGTGTTATCCCCATTGCTACTATAGGCCCCATCTCTCCCTACTATACCTGCTATCCCACAACCACAGTCCCTTCCCTGAGGCTATTATCTCACTGCTACTATAGACACATCTCTCCCTACTATACCTGCTATTCCACAGCCACAGTCCCTTCCCATAGACTATTGCCCCACTCCCACTATAGGCACCATCTCCTCCTACTGTACCTACTATCCTACAGTTGCAGTCCCATCCCAAATGCTACTATTGCTTCTATATACATCCTATCTCTACAATACCTACTACCTCACATATATATCTGGTGTTTTTTTCACTATCATCTTACATTCAACAACCCTGTCCAGTCTATTACCCCTCTAAATATAACTTTAGAAACCATGTTTTGGGAAGAGGGGGATGGATAGCAACTTGAAAGGTTTATTGTGAATCTAATAAAGAAAGATCATCTTACGCCAGTTTGAAGCTATTATTACAATTGTTAATGATTACTTCTAAAAAATACTATTATATAAAATCTCTGCAATCAGTGCTAATCTCTTAGGCACTCCAATCTCCACTGATACATTTTCCAAACAAAGCATAGTCTGAATTGTGCATAATTAGCCTCTATTCTTACACAGTTTTAATTGCTGTCTTTTTTTCCGACAAACACATTGTGCAACTTTCTGAAAGTATTTTTTTCTCAAGATTATCACACATTTATTTGAAAAATATAGATGCACTTGTCTTGAGGTTAACTAGGGGAACGCTGCCGAGTTAAGTATTTAATCACATATAAACAGTTCTATAGGATTATGCAAGGCTCATTACTAAAAGCAAGGTTACAGTAATAGTGTTAGTAGAATGCTACCTATTACATGATTCATTTGAACTGTAATGAATATGTTGAGGATTTGCAAGAAATAGATTATAATATAATAAACATTTGCCTAGAAACAGACTAGCACAATGTGAATGTCATATTAATGCTAATATATAAAACAGTAATGTTAAAGGCCCTCCTGGAGTCTTTACTTTTCATTGTAAGCCTATATAATTTTGATTTAGGTTGTTTAATATATAGTTTGAGTTTCCAAGAAAATTATCGAGGAAGTCCAAGTTAGTTGTTGGTTTATTTTACTAAGCACTTTTGTCAAGGTTGTTTTCTGAATCCAGGTTAAGTTCTGAAAGGCCTGGATGTACAGTGTACAATGTTATTGCATTTATCCAGATGTAAAGATTATGTATCTTGAAGCACAATTTCACTACCTCTGCTAGATATGGAACAGACAGGCATACTAGCTTTATAGCTATAGCTTTATTTACCAGCTATATGTCTCTTAGAAAGGCAAATAATATTTTGAGTTTTCCCAAGATACGAAAGAGTTTTGTAATAAAATTAATTAACAACAGAATCTAAATAATAATGTACATGACCTGATTGGTACTAGCCCTTTTGTAAACAATAAGCATTATTGAACATCAAGGTCTTTGCTTTAAATTGAATGTCTTTAAGGTTTTCTTCTCCTCTAGAGACAAAGTGGTAGAAACTGCAGTTTATGTATGTTTCTTCATGTTGCTTTGTTTACAAATTAAGCACAAGGGAACTTGATGATTGTATAATTATGTGCACATGTAAAGTATTATGTTTCTGCTTCTGCATCCAGAAATGAGTAAAGCAACCCTCAAGTCAAAGCTCAGGCCCATGCTGTTACACTTTTTCATGTTAGAATGTGTGTATATGCAACAACATGCTTTCCCATAAAGAATGTTAATTTATACATAGGCTAATATTGTTTAGAATTTGTCCTCTTCTAATGAGTGTTAATATATATAAACAGCATGAATAAAAACCACTTGCGTTTGGAGCCCAATTATACTCAGCAGAAAATGTAAAGTGAGTAAAAGTTGTGTCAGAAAATATCTGAAATGTACAATATTTCAGGGTAACAATATGCTGCCAGAAAGCCTATGGAAGTTTAGGAATGTCTTGTGCCAAAAACAGTTTCCTAAAACTAGACTTATGTTTAATAGTTATTGCTTTTGTGAAAAACACTGCAGATAACACAAATACACACAGCTATATATTTATTCAGACTGTCAAGAAAAACCTCCAGTAAACAAAAACACAAAGATAATAGTTGGTGCCAGCCCAAAAGGTTCTTGGTGGTTCATTTGTAAGCCATAAAATACAGTGAATAACAGCTATAAATGCAAAGAATATGTACCTGTTTGGTATAGAAAATGGGACATGCCAGTGCTCTTCCTAGCTGAGCCACAGGAGGTTTTGGTGGTTTAGCTGTGTGAGTAATGTTTATGACTACTGCCTCTGCTTCCCATAAATCAACCATGGGGTCTCAGTAGGTTCAGCTGCAGGCGGCTGCCCAATTAAGGGGGTATTTAAGCTTGTCCCTTCCCGTATTATTTCTACTGATCATCTAGTTTGATCTAGTTTGAAAACAGACTAGTTTTGCCTGCCACACCTTTTGCTAGCTTTAAGGAAATTACTATCTACAGTCTGCATTGATTATTAGCCCTATTTCATGGACTTACCTTTCTCATAAAACCTAGTCCTATTTATCTACTTGTATTCCTTATTTTTACTTAAAAAATTCTGCTTTCCCTGCATATTATTTCCAGTGTTCATACAACTACTACCATGCAGCCTCAATGTTGCAAAGTATATAACTGCTTTCAGGAAGTTGCACACCTATGGTATATCCTAACAGATTTACTTTTGATATATTGTCATATATTGCCATTCAATTTACATCATTCTAATGATACTGATTCTGTTCATGTACCCCAAGAATGAATCTTGCCCTGGGTAGGAAAAAACATAACTAACCTAATATTATGTTTCTTGTTTGGACCAGATTAAGTTAAAGGAATCCTGTCATGGGAAAACATCAATTAATAGTGCTGCTCCAGTAGAATTCTGCATTGAAATCCATTTCTCAAAAGAGCTAACAGATTTTTTTATTTTTTTATTCAATTTTGAAATCTGACATTTTGTCAATTTCCCAGCTGCCCCTGGTCATGTGACTTGTGCCACCACTTTAGGAGGGAACTGCTTTCTGGCAGGCTGTTGTTTTCCCTTCTCAGTGCAACTGAATATTATGCAGTGGGACATGGGTTTTTACTATTGAGTGCTGTTCTTAGATCTACCAGGCAGCTGTTGTCTTGTGTTAGGGAGCTGCTATCTAGTTACCTTCCCATTGTTCTGTTGTTAGGCTGCTGGGTGGGGGAAAGGGAGGGGGTGATATCACTCCAACTTGCAGTACAGCAGTAAAGAGTGATTGAAGTTTAACAGAGCACAAGTCATATGACTTGGGGCAGCTGGGAAATTGACAAAATGTCTAGCCCGATGTCAGATTTAAAAATGAAATATAAAAAAATCTGTGTGTTCTTTTGAGGAATGGATTTCAATGCAGAATTCTGCTGGAGCAGTACTATTAACTGATGCATTTTGAATTTTATTTTCCCATGACAGTATCCCTTTAAGTGAGGAAAAAGTTTTATCGTGTGAAAACCCATGGCCAAAATTTAATTTGAGATGCAATTCAATTCAGAAACATTTATCCCATTATTTATCACGTAAAAACTCTATTGAAGTCTGTGGTGGAAAACTGGAACTGAATTAGTTCCTTGAATTGAATCTCATCCATGAGTTTTCACATAATAACCATGAGATAACTTTTTCTCACTGAATTGAATCTGGCCTTTTGTCTGAATTCTTGATTGCATATAGATAAGTAACTAAAGGACTAATTTTGCAGAAGATTGGTACTGATGCATAGGGTACTTTAAGGAGAACACTTCCTGTTTCTTCATGAAAATGTATGACCCACACACGTCCATGGACAAGTATATGCTCTACCTACAATAAGTGGAAGCAGTTCCAAAAAGCATTCCTGTTTAGTCTGTTAATAATAGACACCACTGTAAGAATTTTAAGAATAAATGGGTTAGTGAAAGTGAATTCTGGTTCAGTGCCTACTACTTGATGCCTTGGGTGGTCACTAACTCTCCCAGTGAGTCGGCAACCTTATGCACCCCAAAAACCTTTATTTATTGCAAAAGCCAAAGTGACCCAGACCTATGGCAGTGTTATAATGGGGTCAGCGGGAATTATTGACTTTATAGTGTCAACACTACTAATTTTTAATTATGTTGAGTCAAGATTTGGCTAGATTAGGAGACATAGTTAGAAGGGTTAATAGCTAAAGATAGAGTGTGCTCCAAAAGCGGATTCAGCTCCGTGCAGCCCCGGGTGCCAGCCGTACCCCCTGCCAGGGTCAAGTACACAAGTAGAAAAGAAAGCAGCAGCACTCCGGTATATTTGAAAATCTTTGAAAACTTTACTCAAATGCCAAAGGCAACGTTTCGGGCTACGCAGGCCCTTTGTCAAGCCATTTGTCAATGGCTTGACAAAGGGCCTGCGTAGCCCGAAACGTTGCCTTTGGCATTTGAGTAAAGTTTTCAAAGATTTTCAAATATACCGGAGTGCTGCTGCTTTCTTTTCTATAGTTAGAAGGGTTGAGATGAAATATTTTCTGAAGGTTTCAGTGCACCATCTTGCACGATGACCTAGCACAACTATAAATTCACAGCTGTTGCCTTATTACAACATGTGAGTGCATCTCTTGTCCTGAATGTAATAGCATAGAGTAAGCATAGAGTTAGATCATTCTGAATGCACTTTTTAAAACAGGTTTCTTTGAGTTTAGTCTAGTTGACTGGCATTTATTTGTCTGTATCTGTTTCCTAAATATTTACATTAAGAAGTTTATCATACCATCATGGGGGAAATTCACTAAGCGGCGAAAATTCACTAGCGCTGGCTTCGCTAATGTTTGCCGCACTTCGCCAGGCGAATTGTCGCCAGCACTACACAAATTCACTAAAGTGCGAAGTTATGCTAAGGTCGGCGAACATACTGTAAGCGAAGTAATGCTACCGATAGTCCGCCAGGCAAAGCGCATTTACACTAGCGATGCCTAATTTGCATACGGCGTGAATTTAAACATATGATAGAAGTATATGTTACAGCCACTACATTCCACTACACAAGCCCAGGAAACCTTTAATAAATAAAATAAAGTTGTCCTATTGCCCTAAACATGTGCCCCCTGTGTAGTTGAGTTGCCATATGTTAGCAAATGTAGGGGGGAAGGAGGGAAACCCCCCCAAAAAAATCGATCTTTTTCAGACTATCACTCTAGAATGGTAAAACGCCTGCATTTTTTTGGGACTTAGAAAAATTTTCCAATTTTATTTTCAAACTCCTATCTATTGTATTGAACGACCTGGCAAAGTAAAGTCTAGCGTAAGTGGTAACATTCAAGAAAATTTCCGAAGTTACGAATTGACGTGACTCAGCGTTAGCGTTAGACGCTTCGCGCTTTAGTGAAATTCCCCTCATGAATTAATATTTTAAAAAATGTATGGTTCAAGTCATAACGCTACTACTGTACCATGAACATTTTATCTCTTCTCTATAACATGAGCTGGTGCAGTAATACAAATGAGTCTTGCTCTATGTAGTATGCCTTCTGTAGAATGATTAATCTACAGCTATATTAGGAATAATAAATGTAGAAAACTGCTGTGACTGCTCAAATGACAAATTACTGCCTCACAAATTTTAGAACACTGACCACTACCTTACAACCTTCTGTTATTTTCCCAGAACCAAGACTTGATTGGCCACTTCAGCTGTGTCCTACAAGAAGCCAGTGGGAGTAACAACTGCTCAGATACTCTGAATATTTGTGCTCAAACAATGTTCCTATATATTTATATCAGGCTACTCCCATTCTAACACAGCTACTAAATGTTAGCAATTCCAATAAGTACATAGTAGGAAAGCAGCTTGGAATGTGGATTAGAATAACTGAGGGGCTGTTAATGTGTTTGCTTTATTGTGGTGGCAGGCTTTTTATTTTTTACTCGAAAATGTATTATATCATAATTCATTCATAACTGCCATTCTAATATTCCAAGCCTATCCCTATTCTAATTATAAAGTAATGGTGTATGAGCATTCAGAGTATACAACATTCCTTACATTTTTGATGGTTTACTTGTATATATATATATATATATATATGTAGGGACCCATAAGTACCATGGCCCTTATGGCTTCTTCCCTTGCCCTTTCACTAGCTGCCTTCTATTGGACTAAAGTCCAGGTGGCTAGATTGTTTCATATTATTGGCTACAGGTTGTGATCCACCCCTGCAGTGCAGTAATAAAGGTGCTTGCAGGGAGTGGCACTTCCTCTTTGGCCTGCAGCAGAGGAGGAGGGCAGTGCTCCATTGAGCCTGGGTGCCAACCGGGCCCCAGAGGCGCTCTACCCTAAAGGGACAGCACACCTTTAGCGGTACTACAAATATTAAGTCGGGGAACAGGGCCCCGTGAACGAGGAATAGTCAGAGTTAGGATATTCCTGTCATAGCACTCTCTAGGAGAGGTGAGATAGAGAGGAAAGAGAGAAAGGGCAGCTCAAAGCCCCATCAAGGAGGATAGTAGGGAGTAGCTCTCCCCCAGGCTCTACCTTGCCTGAAGTGAAGGGACCTCAGACATAGGGACTGCAGGAAGAGTATTTACCCCTGAGTCACCTGAACCTGCTGGTGGGATCCGGACCACATGGGCATTGATAACCTGGTTGGTGCAACTACAACTCCCATCCTTATATCCTACCTGAGGGCATAAGCTACGCTGTACCTGTGCTAAGCATTTGCTGATTTAATACCACTGTCTGTGAGTATATGATACCCTGTGCTGCTATTGTAAATAAACTGTTCTATTTGTTTGCACAAAGAACCCCTGGCGTCCAACAACCTTTATTACACACTATATGCAGTATCGAGCTGTAGTTCAACTACCTCACACGTGATTTTCCATTTAGCGAAAGCCCTACCTGAGAGTGAAAGAGTCGCGTGTAACCAATGCTCTACCTATGCTAGTTGGTTTGGTTAATTATAGCCAAGAAAGGGTTACATATATATATATATATATATATATATATATAGGGTTGGCCTTTATGGGTTTAAGATTCTACATATATGTGCATTTATATATATACAAAAATGATTTTTATATGTCTTAAAAACTTGCCATCATTCAGCACTACTAATCTGACAAATATAAAGAAAATACATACAAATGTCACAGATATTATTAATTTATTGCTGGTATGTATGTTTTTACATTTGCTTTGCATCAGAATTAATTGCAAGGTTAAGAGATTAAAGTAGGTCTGCCTTGAGCTTTGTTTTTAGATATTTTTAGCATTAAAGTTAATATCTAGTTAAACATTTTAATTAATTTAAATTATTAGTGTGGAGTCGGTGTGTATTTACTGTATATTCTGAATATTTATTACATGGGGTAACTCCAAGTTTATTTGCCCAGAGATGCATATCACTGAATAATTATGTCAGGCAAAAAAATTGTTACACACACAGTCAGCATCCTCTTCAATACTGCTTTCTCTTCTAAGCTCTTGGTTTCTCTCCAGAGAAGCTGTAGGTGCAGACATGCCAGCTCCCCTGTATTTGACCCTTTTTTATATAGTGAATAAGAAGCCACAAAGTTCAATGTCCATATAATATAATACAAGTCATGGAACTCATCAGTGATAAAGACATTACACACAAGAGCCATGCATATCCTGTACAATATATACTTACAAATGGTGCTTAGTGATGTCATCTGTGCTTGATAATTATTATTATCTGTGTCACATGACTCTCTTAAACTTGTATATTATAAAAAAAAAACTGAAAAATATGTATAATATTTCAGAATCAAACCCAGGACCTTATAGCTGCAAGGCAGCAATGCTAACTGCTGAACCATTGTACTTTTAGTTTCATGTGTGAGTAAAATCTCCTGTGGGTGTTATTGGCCCCTGTTGATTAAAAACTCCATTATTGGAAAATGTTGTGTGTTTAGCATGAAAATACATATGCAAAATACATACCTTATACTGACTAATATACAGCTTGGGTGTGTTATCTGTTTAGGAAGCTATGAATACATCTGGCAAATGTCTAAGAGATGTGCTAAAAACTGCAGGGAACCATAAACAGCCCACAAAAATGGAAGTGCCATAGTTCTTCAAGAAGATGGTTCTTGGTAATACCTTTTGAAAGCCATAGTGAGTTGGAAAAGGGGAGTAAGGAGTAAATTAGTTGTGCACAAACCCAAACAGACAAGAATCTATGGGGAACCCAAGACAGACAGAAGCTGATACAGAAAAACTTCTTGGGGGGAGCCCTGCTCCAAAGGACCAGGGGCTTCGTCATAGAAGAGATGTCATAAGTAAATAATAAGTTGTTAGTAAGTTCTTAGATTCTTAGAAAGGGTTACACAGGTTATTTTTACTGACCAGCCCAGTTTTGCTCTAGTTCTAGTCAACTGAAAGCCACAAAAGCTTTCCCATGGTGCTCATGCAATAAACACTTGGAATCCAGTGTCTGGATGTGCTCAGCACCTACTGCCAGAATGGAATAATGATACTAGGTGCAGAGCAGGCCCAGACTGGCAATCTATACATTCTGCTGCTGTAAAATGCCATACAAATGATTGACCATAAACCTGTGGGGTGTATTTGGGCCTCTGTGAGCAGAGGGGATACCTATATACCTCCTCCCCCATGAATGTAATGCTGCTGAACATAAACACACAGACCTCATTTGAACAATATTCAAATTTTGTATGGGGATAAAATCTATGAAACAAAATTTTAAAGTTAGAGTTGATCACTGAGACAGAAAATGATATACACAAAAGCTGATAAAGGAAGTTCTAAATTGACAATAACATGGGGGGCATCAGTAGAGAGAAGACATCACCCTAATGGAAGTTACTCTAGGATATATAGAGTATATTGGCAAGGAAATTACTAATATAGGCAACTGGACAGATTATCTAAATGAGCACTTTTGTCGGATTTTAACTTTTTTCATCCATCTATCTCATAATAATAGTAAATTTGCTGAATAGAATAAGCCGTCAAAATGTCTCATTAAAATCTGAACTTTTGGCCAAGACAAACTTTGCTGTTCTATATGACATTTCATCCTCAAAACGAACCCTGTCCTAATTATCTATTGTCGTTTGCTTTCTGAGAATGAAAATCCCTGTGACAGTGATTAACTTGGATGGGTCAGCATTCAGGTAGTAAAATTGGTCTAATGTGCGCTGCTCAATAAAGTCCCAGCAGGAGTACTGGTCAAATACATAGGTAAGTTGAAATAGAACTAATCAATAAATGGTTTTTGTTTTATTACATAGTTTCTTGCAAGATTAGTTAGATAAAAATAAACTGGTAAATTTATTCACCCATCACTAATCTCCACAGTCAATTAAAAATCATATAAACATTAAACTCCAATAATTATTTGTTATTTGGCCTCATGTACAAGCTACTGTTTTATAGAGAAAATAGAAATATATTTTAAAAATTAGAATTATTTATTATTAATAATAATTATAATAATAATGGAGTCTTAGGTGGATTCATAATTTTCCAGACAAGGGTTTTGCCTGTATAGTAAATTTGTTTCTAGCCACAAGCTCAAGTTCTCCTTCATTTATGATTTCATTATGGATCTTTATATGCTTTTAGAAATACTTTCATGTGTTTTCATTCCTTCACTTACAGAACACATGGGGCTTTAAGAGTTTTTCTGAGAGCACGTAAGGTATCCTAAAACTAGGGAATTCATTAATTTATTAATTTGGGGTGGATAATTCACATCTGCTGGGAGCATAATTAGTGACTTAATGAGTAGACAGGAGTTTACATAACAGCAGGCAGCAGGCCCAATTGGTGTTCAGCTTGCAGAACCACTTTAGCTCTAGAAATTATACACAGATGCAGTATAATAAAGTGTGTGGTATGAAAATATGAAAAATCCATTATGCATATTCTGCTCAAATACAGATCAAACAAGCTTACATAAAGCTGAGGAATGTGTATACATTTCATTTTTATGCAGCATAAAAAAAGTCTATAGAAATTGGGTGCAGGAAGCATAACATTTTAATGAGGATTATGCTAACTGAAGCGTCCTGTGTTACAGGAGCATGTACACAGCCTCTCTTACACAGGTAATTATGAGGTGGCAGGAATAGGTTGGGATTACCGAATTTATTCTGCAAAGGGACAAAGAAGACATCTTGACGACAATATAGAGGCAATCCCACAGTTCTCCTTTAATTTAATGCAGACCTAAGTTTGAGATCAGCTGCAACTTTTTGAAGGCAATGAAAAAGTTTCAGACAAAACTGTACTCATAGCCAGCAAATCAAATTATATCAATATCCAAAAAGCATTGCTTTAATGTAGGACATGCACTAAGCATTTCTCAGTTTTGGGCACCAAAAATCCAAAAAGTCACAGGTTTCGGGCATCAAATCTTAAAATCCCAGGGATCGGCAATAAATCAGAAAAAAATAGTACAATTTAGACTTTTTCCCGATTTTCATGAGTCTTTTCCTGCTCAAGAAATTTACTTGAAAATGTATTGATATGTATAAAGGGGGAAATAGTTTGTTCAGATTTGGTTGGAGTGGTTTTCAGAAATGAGAACATTTCAGATTTTAATAACTAACCCACTTAAAGTCACCTCGGACTCCCATAACTTGTACATGGTCATAGAACTCCTCAGTGACTTATAATATCCTTACATTTTATAATAGGGGTACATTATTCCTATATGATGTATAACGCAAAGACAAAAATATTATAATTGACATTATTATTGACATTGTCCTCCCCTTTCCTACTGCACACAATCAACCTTCTAATAAGCTAACCGTAAAATTTCTTATCCTGCTGATAGCTGCTATGGGAGGAGTGGGCTGGGCAATAATAATGCCATAATTAGAAGCACTATATGTCTTGATCTTGCATCATTAGATGTGAAACTTCACACATTTGACATCACTGAAGGCTCAAGGATCCAATATTCATTCACACTGAGAAATGTGACATCCAACGTAGCACTTTGTGAAGTGATAACATGTAAGCTTAATATTCATTTGTAAGCAAACCACCTTATAAATAATGAGAATACACTAAGAAGCCTTCTAGACCAGGAAGTTGGGACTTTGTATAGAGCAGATGTGTGTGGTGGTGATCCAGCTACTTCAATGAATCAGAGGCCTGGACATCCAGGTTACAAAGAAGTGATGCTGCGATGTTGAGTGCTTCCATATTGGATGCCACACCCCGTATTCAGCAAATTCACCAGCAGATTACCTAAATAGGTAAAACTTTCCTAAAAGAGGTTTGCATATGAGCCAATGATTAATACAAAAAAGTCAGCAATGTAAAAAATGCAAAAAAAAAAATGCACCTGCTCTAATTACTCACTTTTTTACAGCATCCATTCAGACCCATATGAATATTAAAAGCCAAAAATAATTGTATCTTAAATTTTATGACAAGCCATGAAAGGACAAAAAATTTTATTTAAAAAAAATCTTGCTCCAAGCATTTAATATTGACATTCCAGATGTGAGACCCCCATTTATGATTAAATGATATAAGTGTTTGAGAGATTTATTTCTCTGGTTAAGTACTTTTCATACAGTATGTATTCATTCACAAGCAGATGTTTTAAACATGTGCACCCTAATATGAAATGTGCTTTTTATGAGGCTTTCTTTATGGAATTTTACAGTCAGTCAGAGCATTGCAATATGGCTAAATGCGATTTTCTACACGTCAAACTCTGCGCAGGGCCTTGTGAGGGTGTCACTGAGTCCCACTCATTATATCAACATTAACAATATATCAACTTCTTGACTGCAGAGACGCTCTTGGCTGCCATGGGGGGGGGGGGCATTATCTTTTATCCTTTATCTATTATACCAACAACTGAAACAAATAAAGGACACTACTACAGTTTACACTGGTTACACTTCTGCTTGTGAGCCTTTTAACACCTGGCCCATTACACACTCCTGTTTAATCACTTGCAGGTGAAAAAACCCAATGAACCCCCCACAGCCATGCCTTCTTTCTCTTATAGAGCTTGGAGAGTTAGCTTTCCTGTTCATATTGCAAGTAAACTTTTAGCAGACTGAAGGCAAGATCCATGTTTGGTTAAACATAATAAAAAAAATAGCCACATTTAATTTAAGCATCTGTAATGATATGTAAATGCCTGCACTGGATTATTTATTATTGTACTTTATTTATGAAGAGACATATTGTTCCAATCTTACTAATAACAATTAATCACATTTCACAAACACAACATGGCCAATTCTACTGTAAGGCAATTAATATGGGGTGTGGAAGGAAACTGGAATACATTTTGGAAGCCCACACAGACTGAGATGGGGAGAAGATCTATACTCCTGTCAGATAGTGCTCTGTTTGGAATCTAACCAAAGACCCTACTCTTGCAAGTCAGAAATGCTAAACACTGCCTCCATAAGTTCCAATTAAATTAAACCATATGGCCACAGTGTAGTAAACGGATTATATAAGTATTTAAGCTGAGTTTGTCAGCTACATCAAGTCAAATTTTAAGTAAATCTTATTTCTATATAACTTAGAGGCTGCAAAATACCTTAATTAACCAATTATGAGAGGGACCTTTAAAGTCACAGAAAGGATTAGTCGGCCTTCCAAAACCTGCAAACCTGAGTAAATTTGTACAGGTGGGAATCTGTTATCCAGAAATCTATTATCCAAGATTTGAATTATGAAAAAACTGATTTTCTTTTTCTCTGCATCAATAAATCAGTATATCTGTAGAAATAAGTCAAGTCAACTGGACTTGTGTTTTACTTGAAGATGTTTCACCAGTCACCCCACTGGATTTCTTAATTCAGAATGACTTGTAAATAAGATCTTTCTGCAATAAATACCCTGTAATGTTGCTTTCCAATCAGCTTAAACTTTTTATTATTAGCAGCAAGGATCTCATGGAGGTAAGGTGTTCATTGTATTAGCATTATTGAAGGTATGAGACATTATTAAACACCTCATAATTATTAAACCTCCAAAATGAATGTATGTTATATGTAATATATGTAAAAACTAAAAAAAAACAAGTTTGAATAGAGGTGGGGGTGTGACATCTGCCACTGTTTTGGCACCTCTCCCTGGAAGGTTTTATAACACCTCAAAGCTCCTATCTTGCTAATACAATCAATACCTAACTTCGTGACTATATGAATATGATAAACAGATTATGCTGATTGGATCAACATTCCTGGGTATATATTCCAGAAAGATCTTGGTTACTGAGAAAACCAGTTGGATGACTGGTGAAGCGTCTTCAAGAAAAACACAGCAAGTCCAGTTGATTTGACTTATTTAGACCATGACCTGGGTGAATGAGAATCTTCACAGACAATAAAACAGTTTCTTGTACTTGATCTCAGCTTATTGGATGCACAACAATCCTGTTAGGTTTAATTAAAGTTTAAATTAAGTTTAGTAGACTTAAGGTATTGCACATGCACACATACACACACACACACATATAATAGTTTGAATCAGGTAGGTAATATTTACATATGTAAACGTTCCTATCTATAATAAATAAATTGGTTAAGGCTATATTTCTGGATGGATCAAAACTTTCAAAATCACAGTGACTTCAGCAGAGTGTGTTAAATAATAGGCCTAATGGTTACAGCTTGTTGTGAGGATTTCATTCCTGGTATCCACATGACTCTATGAAGGTTGATTTATGGGAAGAACTTACACAGCTGAAAGTCCTTAAAGTTTTGTGGGCAAGTTATAAAGATATAGTAATTTGCCTACATACAGCCAAGGATGCTTTGTACATGTATTGAATAGAGATTAGTCCATTTTTTTGCCTGGTGCTTTGCTGGTGCCAAAAAATATATAATTTTGCCATGTGTTTTGTTTCACCACAAGAATAAGGTGTTTTTGTTTGGATGTGAGAAATGCTTCCACCCATTGACTCAGGTGTGTCCCCATTACTACCTACTGACCTTGAGCCCCATTCACAAGAGCAGACTGTTAGGGGCAGATTTACTAAATTTGTATGAATAATTTGAAATTTAAAAAAGCTTCGAATTTAAATAGGTTTTCTGGGCACTTTGACCATCGAATTTATAAAATTCAATCAAATTATTTGAATAGATCGAATAAAAATCTATTCAATTATTCGAATATTCGATGGTCGTACAACTTGCCCCTTAAATTTTTATTCGAATGCCTAGTTCGCCAGATTAAACCTACCGAATTGCTGTATAAACTTATGGGAAGCTCCCATAGGGGTTTTCCAGCATTTTAAGATAGAATAAATTTGATCGAATGGTTAAAATCGTTCGTTTCGAATGGTTTTAGCAATCTATCGAATTTTTTTAATTCGATCGTTTGATTTTTCAAAGTGCGATAAACCCTTCGAATATCGAATTCAAATGGAAAAAAATTCAATAGTTGAATTCGAGGGTTTTTTAACCCTTGAATTCGACCCTTAGTAAATCTGCCCCTTAGTCTGTTGATGGCTGCAGGGGTCACTCTGCTTTCTGAGAAAGTTGGGCTTCTACACAAATCTTAGCTTACAGCTCAAGAACAGTTGCCTGACACAAATATGTTCATATCTATGGCCCAATTGATACCGCACTGAATATGTTAAAATGCTAAGAGCAAACAATTCTATTACTGAAGCTAACCCAGTTTTCAAAGAATTGTTTCTGGCAAACTTCATTTACATGGACAGATAGAGCATAGTTATTTGAAGTTCCAAGTGTTTCATGAATATGCCTCTGTGTGCGCATGGAAATGGGCACAGCCATTGTTGATGTCCATTTTTCAAAGTAGAGCAAATAATGCATATTATTCTGCCTTATCTTTAATATTTAGTTAGATTCCAACTTACAAATGGACATTGTGGATCCAGTCATGGGTAATAGTAGTCTTTATTAATGAAGTCAGATTGCAAATTTCTTAAAGTAGTCTGGTAAAATGCCACAATTTTACAGAAAGTAATTTAAATAAGGGATAACACTATCATCAAGCAGGAAGAGTAAAGGGCTATAGTATATAGAGATTGGCTCTTTGTATCTCATGCTACTCTATTCCACACTGACTTTCATATTTACCTTGTACAGTTGAAGGAGAACAAAATCCTTAAAACAAATCTGACCAGAAAAGTAGGTATGTCTGACTGCGGTACTAATAATTATGGTTTTATGCTAATTACAATGATTTCAGAGAATGCAAATGGGAATTAATTACTAATAATCCTTGCATTGTGACTTATATATATATATATATATATATATATATATTAACTATAGTAATGAGTATAATGTGAGTCAGTCCCTAAGCTCAGTAAGTGACAGCAGCACAGAGCATGTGAATCAGTGAATCAGCAGAAAAGAAGATTGGGAGCTACTGGAGCATCTTTAAAGGAGAATTCAACCCCTCCCGCGCTAACCCCCAACGTCTTCTCCCTTCTTTCGTCAGCGCTCTACGGCTCATGTGCAGTAGGATGCATTTGCCGGTTTGCACTACTGCGCATGCGCCCAAAGTTCACGAAGTTCGCCGATTGGGTGGGCGGTTGGGGGTTTAGCGTGGGAGGGGTTGAATTCCCCTTTAAATGAACAGATCTTTACTGCTAAAGGGCTGTGGTTTCCTTTGATTGGTACAGGATCACAAAACATAATGGGGCAGATTAACTAAAGGGTGAATTGTTGCCAGCGACCGCTTTGCACACTTCACACCACTTCGCCAGGTGAAAATTTGTTACCACTATGTTAATTCACTAAAATTGTGAAGTTGCATCCTGATTGCTGAATGCTGCCAATTTTTCACTAGCGTTACTTCAGCAGTGCAAGCGTTTCAAAGCGAAATTTCGCTAGTTAGTCATCTTACGCTTAGGTCAATTTGAATAGGGTGGGTACATTAAGTCATATGGATGTCATTATTATAGATGTTGGTCAGGGGCACTCCACCAATGTGGCAAGCTAAGGCGCTTGCCTCAGGTGTCAGCGCCAGATAAGTTTCCAGGGGTGGCAAAAAGCCGCTCCTGGCAGTGGCGTAACCAGCAGGGGTGCAGGGGGTGCAATTGTACCAGGGTCCCTGTCCCCTTGGGGCCCATCGGAGCCACGAAAATGTTATCTTGGGGAGATTATACATCACACATGCCATCAAGACTCCAGCTTGCGATTTATAGAGGTAAGGGCCCACCAGGAAGTAGTTACGCCACTAGCTCCTGGTTCTTTTAAGAGCAAAATTTCCAGTTTTCCATGTTGCTCCCAGTGGCCTAAATGCAGGAGTTTATTTTTGATTTCCAGGCTTGGAGGAAAGTTTTGGTTGCATGAGAACCAGGTCTACTGTTAAACAGAGCCTTAATACAAGTTACCAATCCACATGGGGGCTACCAAAGGGCCAATTACAGCACTTATTTGGCACCCCAAGAAGATTTTTCATGCTAGTGTTGCTCCCCAACTCCTTTTTCTTCAGAATGTTGCTCACGGCCTCAAAGTTCAAAAGTCAAAACAATGAACATTCTTACAAATATTGGGTTTGCACACTCAAAAGTAATGATACACTAACATAATGGTATGAAATTAAAGAAAAAATACTTTATATAAATTTGCAATGAAGAATAGTTCATAAAAAAGTCATATTTGCTTAAAAACAAACAGCATGTACATATAACATTATCAGCATGAATATACATACCACCATACCAATATTTGTGAACCTAGGCAGAAAAAAACCTAGCGGATACACTTGCCAGCAATTAGCATTAGCCCCAACGTTTAGGCGTAATAGCCTTTGTCAAGGGGAATTCTGAAAGAAAGAAATTCAACAATACTGGATAGAATGGGAATTCCCCTTGACAAAGGCTATTACGCAGAAACATTGGGCCTACCACTGCTTTAGCGTATCATTACTTTTGAATATTTGTAAGAATGCTATGGGCCACATGACCAGTGTTGCTGGTCTCATGTCAACTTGTGTATACTACACAATTTTTAAAACGAGTATAGAGCAAGGTACAGTAACAATTAAAATATTTATTTCGAAAAAAGAAAAAGAAGAAACACCCCGTTCTATCTCAAATAATTGTGTTTCATAAAACCCCTCGGATCGCTATACTAATTATATCAAATGCTCACAAGTCGCTATCACTATGCTAAATGATAACATTCAGGATAACCTTGGAACCCACCCAAATTGATTACATACATAAAGTGCCACGTGCTAAATTCAATTTTCAAGTACAAGGTAATAACTTGTTATAAAACAAGGTGCTGTGTATTATAATTAATTAATTAAAAGATTTTACCACAATTACTTGGTCTACTTGATTGATATTAAAAGAATTCGATAAATAGGCACGCCGAGTAGGCCGTAAACACAGCCTTGACAAAGCTATTTAGCGAAACGTACGTCAGCGGTTCTCCTTCTCTCTTGTTTTAAACTTTTTCACTGTATATATCCCCAAGCAAGTTGCATGCCATGGGTGTAATACCTTCCCAGCAACCTTCTACCACATGTGCAATACCACCGGTGCAATACCTCCCCAGCAACCTTCTACCACATGATGTGGTCTTGCCCCCCAATATTAAGGTGTTGGACAAAAATTCTCAGGGTACTAACTTAGCACTTTGACCTCCCAACAATTGCCTCTCCCTTTATTTGCCTCCTGGGAGTTCTACATGATATTTTAATGTCTAAATATGCTAGGAATTGATACCACTCACTACTCTTCTATGGAAGGAAAAACACAGCCATGTACCGACCTCCAACAGTCAAGACATGGAAACAACTGGTTCACAATGCTATCCCCTTAATTAAACTGACATATGAAGCCAGAGGGATGCAGTCTAAATATGAAAAAAATTTGGACACCATAGTGTGAGGTAGATATAAACTAAAAAAATTCACTCTAACTTCAGATATTGCTCCTTACTGTATTGAAATATTGTTTATAAGCCACTCATCACTGATGCTTCCACTTATTATACACCCTAAAATGTAATGGTCATGGCTGACTGTTTGTTTTAAAATCAATTAAAAAAAGTTACCTATAAAAAGAAAAAAGAATCACTGCAACTTTAGGCTGCTACTTGAGCAATATAATAGCAGGCACCAAGAGGTCCAATGTGCATCCCATGTGTAGTGGTTTGGGGTTTGCTTCCTTCAGTAACCATGATCAAACAAAAGTTATCTGCTTATGGTTTCCTATCTGAAGCGCAATTATAAGAATGTTCAGAAGGGTTTGCTTTATTCTTGTCTGAAATCTTTGGAGGAATGCAATATTTCAGGCATTTTAACAGATGTTTTGGGTTTTTGTTTTGCAGAATCCAGAATCTGTAAACAAAAATGCATATTTATGAGTTTTGTATGAGGTTAAAATATATATAAACAAATAAAATGCAGTGCTACAGAGCAGTGCTTGAATTGGAGTGAAAAAAGTGAGGGAAATGTGTGGTGAGCTTAGCACAGAATGCTAAAACAAGCACCAACCACAACCATAGCCACACCCATTGTTATTAAAAAGACTCACACACCAATACTTTCTGATTTCACCCACTTTAATGAAACCCATTTTGCTATTTCATTCTAATGCACAGTATAATGACCAGTATACGTAAATTTAAAGGAGAACCAAACCTTCCCCCTCCCCCCAGCCTAGGTGTATACTTTCGGTAATTAACCGTAACTAACGCTTTACTTTAACTCTCTTTGCAGATTCAGCGCAGCAGAGCTCACAGGAGCCATCTTCTTCAGTCCTCTTCTGGAACAGAGCAAGTGTATCAGTGCATGCGCAGCTGGAGCAGTCTTACAGTTATTGACAACTGCGCATGCGCTGAAAGTGACGGAAATTGCTGAAGTGCCGGAAGAGCTGGAAGATGGAGCCCTTGAGTTAAGGTTAGTTACTGAAGTTTACACCTAGGCTGGGGGGGATCTATATAGGGTAGGGGGGGTAGGGGTTTTTATGAAAAAAGGTTTGGTTCTCCTTTAGGGATGTGATCTGTAGGGACATCAAAATGAAATTTGCGCGTGACTTTTCAGCTTCTGCAAACACAGCACCTTACCTGTGTATTGTGTCATAATGTAGCACAACCCCATCATATTCTATATTACCCAAAAGTATTTCATAGATATCATTCTCTCACTATTCCATAATCGGCTGCTGTTTAATACCTTCTGTTTCTCTATAACCCTCTCTGATGCCTCCACCTTCTTTATCTCTATTTCATCTCTATTTCTCTCCCAGAAATTTTTTCTCTCCTTTTATCTTCTATATATTTAATTATATTTTATTTTACCTCTACACTTTGTTTGCATGCAGAAGTGGAGAGGAGCAAAGACAGTTCTGTGATTCAAAACTCTTGCACCCCCACTGAAGGGATACTTTTCACAAAAATAAAGAACTGAAGGGAAGGCATCCCTGTGCATCCCGCCCCAATTCCAGCATTTCTACAGAGCATCAAGAAGAGTGAGAAAAATACAACTGGTGCAAAGTCCTGTGCCCAATGCACTGCAGCATATCACAATGTAGGTCTCAGGGTTATGTCATTGTGCCACACTAAGCCACCAGCAGAACATATTTTGCACCCCTACAAGTGTCGGATATTCAGGAATGGGCAGGTGTCATAAAGCCAACCTTTGTTAGGGTATATAGAAATGTTAAGGCAATGCACATCTCAAACTAAAAGTTAGGGGAGGTCACATCTCTAAAAGAGACAAATTTATTGTTTAATTACCAGAATTTCTGCCCCTGATAACTAGGGAGCTGCTGCCATCTGACAGACAGCATATGTGTACTTGCACCAACAAACATTTGTCAGCATGAAAGTTTCTCTAGCATTAACAAACTTACGCTTACATCAATTTAAACATGGCCACTACATAAAGGTCATATGTATTTATGTATTAGTGATGTTGATGAAATTGCTGGAAGTGTCCATTTATTATTAAAAATATTGTCATGTCATTGACATGAGCCCACCCTAAAACAAATGTCACACGAGCTTAAAAAAAAAAAGTATAAATAGCATATATTTAACAGTTACCACTTGTAAACATAATCCCACATTAATTTATGAGTTAGGAGTAGAGGATATGATGTCATTGGCATAAAAATATTGAAGATGTAGCTTCATCTTACCAATTCGCCAGCCAGAACCTGGCAAACTAGACTTTGGTGAAGGGTAATGTATAGAAAAGTTTACTATTCGACAAATTTGTGGATTAATGATTGTTCACTTGGGTGAAAATTTGCCTGGCAAACAGCACAAGACTTCTCTTGCGTTGAGTTTTTTCACTAGCGAATTGTCTTACTCGACTTTTAGTAAAAAGGCAATGTTTTTTTGCGAATTGCCATTTTGGCAAATTCTCACCAAAAAACACAAATCGCTCTTTAGTAAATCTGTCCCAAAGATTCATAAAACCACAACGTTGTAGTTACCAGTTTCCAGTGGGCAGGGAAAAGACCTTTCCTCTTATGTTACGTCCAAAAGCATAGAAAAAAATTAAATGCTGAAGATATACAGGATCGTATCCAAGCCCTGAATTAATTCACACACAAGGATATTAACGGGGGAATGTAATAAAAGTCGTTAACGGAAAAACTATTCGCAATGCGAAAAGTTATGCCTCTGCACAAATTAATTTTGCTTTGTGCGAATTTAATTTTGCTTTTTGTGAACTTGGAAAATGTTTAGCGACCAATTCTGACAGTGGAAGACTGTTTGCGGATTGTATGGTTTACTCCAACCCGCAGTAAATGTAATAAAACTTCTTACTGAAAAGGTCGTTATGTTTGCTACAAAAAATTACAACACCTTCAAGAACTTCTTAAGAGTGCGCAATTAAAATTTGCAATGTAATAACAGTTTAAGGAACAATATTACATTGTGAGATGTGGATTTTTATTCTTATTGGTGCGAATTGTTTTTCTCTTTACAACTTTAATTACATTCCCCCCTTAGAGTTTTAAAATAACTAAAAAAAAAAAACAAAGTTTAATTCCACATGGTAAGGATGATGGAAACTGCAATAATATTAATTTCTTCTCTATGTAGAACTCAGCTTGGTACCAGTGTAGCTTCCTACAAGAATCTAGAAATAATTCAACTTCTGCAAAAGTTTATACTGGTAATTAGTAAACCCATCGGTCTCCTTTTTCAGCTACTTACCGCTGTTATACATTACCAGCCTGCTTCATCCCACAGTGGACGTTCTAGCATCTGTCATATTCTACAGTCATGGCATTAGTAAGTGCATCTGCTAATTGTACAAGTTGTCAGTATAGGTGCCAACTGACATCTTCCTGCAAATATATTTGTACAATATACTAACATTGTGCCGGCAATGTCAACGGATACAATAATTCATGTTAGGGCTAAAGATCTTTCCAGCTAAATGAGCCTTTTTTAACATTTACTCAGAAAAGGGCAAACGTCTATCATACCAAGTAGCTTTGGTGACGTTGTAAGGAGTAAAAAAAACACCATTAATTATTCTTGTACAGAATGCATTATACAAGTAACATCTCAATTACAAGACACCACACACCTCTCTAGCATGAGACAAAGGAAAGCTGCAAAATGGGGATGATGCAGGTAAAGTGCAAGATAAAGGCAAAGTCACTTTACTGTCAATAAGCAACAATTAGTTTTCTCCTCCAGAAGCTTGTTCCTGTGTTTCATATATATCCTCTTATGCACATTTTATAACAGAGGAACATTTCATGTAGATCCAGCCTGGCAGCAGTGCTCCATAACAAGTAGGTGACACATATCTGTGATGTTCATCTGTTCTGCTGACCCCAGGGTCACTACACATGGTGTTCATGTAATAATCACCTTTCTGAGTGCTTGCGTCGGGATCTCCTACTGGACATCTGTCCATGTGGAAAATGAAAAATATTGTATAGAAATCTGCAGCATGCCTTTCTTCTGTGCTTTTGCAACTGTTACAAAGCAGATAACAGAAATGGCTTTCTCTGTGGTTGTGCACTGTGGTCCCAGTTAAATTGCTTAATTGACTCATTTTTTAAGCTCTCCTATCTATAATGGCAGAGGCAGCTGCACAAAATGATAATTCCCTCTTGCCATCCTAACGACCGGCAGCAATGTCTGACGGCAGAGAGCAACACAACCTACTGCATTTTAATCATGGATTTGTCTGCTCTGTGATGCTTGGTTCACACCTCCCCTGATTTGCATGGTGTGTGATGAACTATTTCACACTTGGATTATGCTCTGTCACAGAGATAAAAACAAGAAAGATAGTGGAAGTAATGAAGCTGCTATGTCAGAGCCTGGCCATTTTGTATTTTTGGTTCCTGCCATGAGATTGGGCTGTATTTTCAAATAACGATGAAGCTTGTGAAGAGCCAGTTATATTCCCAATGTGGAGTAGCTACTGAAATCACCCATAAAAAGCAGGGCAGCATTGCATGCAACAAAATATATATTTTGTTACATATGTTAACCACATAAATGCATAGAGTATCTGAAAATAAATGAATCATTTATAGCCATATACTAGAGGGCATGGCCGGATGTTTTGGTTTATTTGTGTTTGGAAGAGCACTTTACACATTTCACACAATTATTAACTGTGAATCAATACAGTATTTTCTAATCTATGTATTACTGTGGCAAGATCTGATGGATATCTCTTGATCATTAAAGGAAAATACATTGTAAAACATGATTCCAATAATTAAAACCTATTGCCTATCTACCTATTGTATCCAAATGTTGTTTTTGGGATATGCTTGGCTAAATGTTATAATAAAAAAAACACTGACACTAAAGAATCATTCCTCTGAGGCTCATTATAAGAATCAAATCTGAAGTCTAATTGCTGTAAATATAATGTTAATACAATAATATCACAAAATATGCATTGGCCATAATGCATTCCCTGACTAGAAGGAGAAATTTTTGGAATACATTTTTATTGTTCCAATTACAATGAGTTAGGAGTGCAACTTATATTTTGTGTGTCCCCTGTTGGGGGTGGCGATTTCTAAAATAATGCTTTCCTGCTTCATCCCTACCTGAGGGTATTCAGCCTTAAAGTAACCCCCTTCATACTGCTATCAAACCGTCTTAGAAGATTTGGTTGCTTTGTTTCACCAATGAAAAGAGGCACTGACAAAAACTAGACAGAAAAAAAGTCCTAAGGCCATATCTATTAAAAAGAAGCAATTACGTTCAAGTGTGGAGTTTACTATCTTAAACCCAACTAATAGAATGCCAAAGCCGAAAAGAGGTATCATGCCACCCACAGATAACATGCCATGATACACAGCAGACAGCATTTTTTTAATTGAATACCATAAGAGTTGACTTTAGTTTTTAAAACTGGAATTGATAAACCAACTTTAAAGTATACTGTAGGTGTTGATATTGATTTAGAGTCCAGACACCTATCCTCTGAAAAAGGAGAACCCTAAAAACCACAGGCCTCAAACTCCACTACAGGCTCGGGGAAAAGCTTAATTGCCTAAAATGTTACTGTTGTTGCTGTGTAATTAATTTATGGAACTAAAGATAATATGTACATGGTCTTTCTATCTGTACAGTGCATTTATGATGAACTACTCAAAGCACAAATAAAAGCAATTAGTGAGCAGTATTGTGGTAAGTTTTGGGTATATGTAAATGAATATCTTGGATGCAAACTCTTTTTTGGGGATTTGGCATGATCTCTCTCTATCTCTCACCAGCACCATAGGAACAATTCAGCAGAAGACATTTTAGTAACAGATGTAGGTCTATATAACCACAGCTGTCATAGAAAGCATTAGGGCAGAGATCTAAGACAAGCTGGCCCCAGGCCAAGCAACTCTTTAGGACCCTCTCCTTTCTCCACTCCCTCCCCCTTTGACAATCCTGTCAATAACTGTGCAGATGGCACTGGATGTGTTGGCAAGGGAGCTCTGTTAACAAGTGCATGTGCTAATGATTTCAAATTCATTGTGTGCCAGACAATGAACCCTGCCTTGTATAATTAGAACTGCTCAGAATATCTGATTTATGGGATGCCCTCAAGAAGCCTTTTCAGATGTCAGAAGGGGTTACACTCATTACATGTTGCATCGTAAAACAAGTGAGTTGAGGTAAATGGTCTGGTTAGAGATTTACTGTTTTGGTGAACGTTATTCCAGTCATGAGAATGACTTGAAAACAGGAGGGAAAGTGAAGGTTAGTTAGCAATTAGCTCCACAGTACTGTATGAGCCGGACATTCAGACATTAAATATTCATGGCTATGCTCTAGTCTGTAAGGATAATAAATACTTTTGCAGCAACAGCACTCGTGCCTGGGGCCACCAGAACAGCTCATTGTCAGTGCAGACAATATCCCTGCTGAAAAACAACATATATTAAGAAATATATATAGCTAAGCAATATATTGGTGATATATAAATACATGTTATTATTAATAATAATAATAATAATATTTTAGAAACAAAAACATTTACTCTGGCTCATTTGAAAATTAAACAGAATGGTGCCTTTCTGTAGAGAACAGCAGTGGCTGCTCCTGGTGCCCCCCCATTATAATTTGATTTTCATAATTGATATTAGCATAATGATCCTTTTCAAAAGATAAGTATTGCTTGTTTATCTGGTGAATAAAGCCATTGCTCAGTGATTGCCAACAGAATGAATGCACTAAACAAATAAGTGATGTACAGTTGTGGTGCCCATGAATATATATGAATGTACAAGCTTCAATTAGAAATGATAGACAGTGAGTTATGTTTGGCTTCTGAAAGTGCTATTTGTCTTGTACATAGTGTACTGATTATGCCTTCACATTTGCAGTATATTTATTATTTATGTTGAGTTCAGGAGGCCATTGCTAGATCAAGGATAAGCAGCCTCTAGCTGGAGCAGAACTACAACATCCAGCTGACCTAGATTGCTGAAGGCAACTCTATCCTTGGCATAGATAACCCAAGCAATTAGGAAAGATGGGAATGCATTAGGAAAGGTAATGTATTATCATGCAGTAGAAAAAAATATAATGTATTCTAGAATGTGTTGCTGGTGCTGGCCTTTAAGAGAATGGACCAGTGCCAATGAATATTGACAATTTTTACAAAGACTCCTTATTTAATTTGCTATACTATTCCATTGAAATTATTTACTATTCACTAATGTGTCTCTGTGTATATGTAAAAAAAACTAAATATTTGACTATATCAAAAAGATAGTATAGTCCTGTGAGCCATATTATAACTAAACACGTGTATTGTTAATGAAAAAACATCTGATTCATTTAGCTACATCGTGGGTTGTCACATAGAGAGGCTGAGGTCAGGAAAGTCATGGCCTGCCATCTGCTTATCACTTGCTTATTAATGAGGCAGGAAAGAGATAAATAAGTGTGCCTGTATAATAAATACATATATTTAACACAATGTTTTCTGTATAGGCTTTACATATTTAAACTGTGCATGAATTACAAGGATTATTATCTACCAATTGCCACTGCCTTTAGGGGTTTTGCTATTTTTAAAAAATAGTCCTTTTCAGTAAATCCAGGCCTGACCACCACTTGATGACTGAGAAAAAGTTTCCAAAACCACTAGACTGAGAAAGAGCTTTAGTTCCCAGACAACATTATGAAATCTGTATTTTTTTATCAGGCGTCAGGCCTTGCTCGGCAGGGAGGTCTGCTATGTGAAAGTGTGTAGATGTGTGTGAAGAATACTACAAACTCCTTATCGCTATGCATGGAAAATAATTACAGGCCAATGTGAATCAGTTAAGGTCTTGCTTCTTCTTATTACAATCAAAATGAATTATTATTTTATTCTGATAAGAGGAGATTAGATTGTGTTAGACAAGCCTTGAGAAATATTTTTCTTTATTAGATTCTCCCTGGCAGAGGAACTAATTAATACTGAGTCTTTTAGCTGCCTCCACAAATGATCAGTTTTTTTTTCCTGCTCCCTGCCGCTGGCATGAAAACAATCACTGGTCATTCTGTCTGTTCACAATGCAGTAGCAGCCTTGAATAATTGATAGCACCAGCATGATATCTGCAGCCAGCACATTTACATTTTAGCCTTGCATGTAGGAAGAGAGCACAAACATGGTATACCTCAGTTCTGATTTTTATTCAACAAACATATTATAATCAACGCAGTACCTGAAATATGAATTATCCATGTCTTTGCCTGCATTGTTGTGTCGTGATATCATCTTCAAGGAATTGTAGGTATTGTAAACATAGGACCTATCGAGAAAAATATAAATTTATAGGAAAAATAAGGGAGATAAGTTTTTGTGCTATTTGGCTTGAAAGACGCAAGATCATTTTGAATTTAAAAACAAACAGATAAAGAAAAGTGCTAAACACTAGATGCACCAATTTGTTAGGTACCCACAGTGATTATAATAGTTAACCCCAGGCCAGCACTCCCAGGGATGTGTTGTGCTGCTATACTCTTTTGAACATACAGTAATTATCTGGCAGCACCAATTATTCAAGGGAAAGAGCAAAGACGGTGGAACAGTCTTCACTAGGACAGTACCCCAAGCATGAGTTATTATAGAGTTATTATATTATAGAGGATTGCAGCTTAAACATCCCTTATCTACATGACTATATTACTTTCAGATTGTGGAACAATCCTGCATGATCCTGGACCTGTCTCAACTGATGCTGTTTCTGTGTTTTTGGCATATTATTCCACTGAATATCAAAACACAGTTTAGTGAGAATGTATCCTTTTAATGAAATAGCTCAAGACCTCCTAAGAACTTCAGCAATGACTTCAGTTTGGAAGAGCCTGTGCACCCCTACAAGCTCTCTGATTGCAAAAACTATTTTCTAAAGTGCAGTCAATTGGTGAAATGGACTCTAGCCAATACAAGTCAATCAGTTTTGCTGAACATTTAACTACCCATGATGTATATTTATTCCTTTTAAATTCTACAACCATCAAAATGTCAATGTTACAAAACCAGAAGGGGAAACATTCATGTCAGACTATTGCATTTTGACAGGTGGTAAGTTGATCCTAACCTCATGACAGGAAATTAACTCATGAATGAAAACGGAAAAAAAAAAGTTTGCAATGTAAGCCTTGTTTAGAAGACTACACCACATTCACTATTTACTAAGACACCTGTTCCCTTGATACTGATCCCAACATGATATTTGGGTAGGAGCTTTCTATAAAATGTCATTCATTCCAACCATGCCCTATCTCCCATGAATTTCATTCCTACCATAGTTTAGTTGATCGTATCTGAAGCAGCTTTGGCAAAATTCCTAATGGTCAGAGAAATATTTAACAAAGTCAGCCGTGGAAACATTTTCAGACATGAACGTTATATTTTGTGGGTAGTATGCCTTTGGGATGACACACAGCAAAGCCTGACACCATCATTTTGAGAGGATTCCAAAGGCTGAAATTTGAGATTGCCTTCATTATCTAAAAGAAAGAAACACAGAAGTACTTCCAGATGAGAATCATAGAGTTTGTCTAATTTAAAAAAAAAGAATTACGATGAGAAAAGAAGGCATTACAGACTACAGTTTATGCAGCAATGTTAGAAATATGGGTAAATAGTAGAACTGCTATAAATTCATTCATTGAGACACAAAGTTGAGGATTATACTTGTTTTGTCTGAAAACAGTATGGCTGGTGACACACAGTTGGGTCTTTCCAGTCTTAGCTCTTTGCTTGCTTGATGCTGGACATTGAGTTGAGTTGTTTGTGGAATCCAGTTGGGTTGCAAAAGCTGCAACAAGATAATATATGCCTTCTAATCAAAATAAAGCAGAGCACAAATATATTAGAGATAGTTACATAGTTAATTTGGGTTGAAAATGGCAATAATCAAAGCTGGACCACACCAAAAGCAGATATATATATAGACATGTGCACACAAATATATCTATATCTATATGTTCATTTATATATATATATATATATATATATAACACATTATCAATATATATTACATATATTGCAATATATTTAAGCTGGCCAACTACATCAAAGTCATCCAGGGTCTGGCCAGTCATTTGTGAAGATTCTCATTCATCCAGGTCATGGTATATCTATAGAAATAAGTCAAATCAACTGGACTGTGTTTTGTCCTTGAAGATTTTTCACCAGTCATCCAACTTGCTTTCTCAATTCAGAATTCAGTTATTCTGAATTGAGAAGGCCAGTCCTCACTCAACTTTTATCGGATTCATTAACAATTTTATTGTTTCAGTATACATTTCACACAAGGACTAAGTTTTGCCTGCAACTTATTTGCTACGTTCAAGATTAAAACTCCCAAATATGGCTGTCCTTTTATTGGCCACCACTGGGATCACCTCACAACATGGAGCTGGCCACTGCTCTTGTATAAACTAGAAACAAGCAAAGGAAAGTTGTGCTCACCCATACCTCCCAGCTGTCCTGTTTTTAGAGGGACAGTCCCTCTTTTGACAGCTCAGCATACAGTCCCTCATTTGTACTGGAAAGTCCCGTTTTCCTCTGCAGAAAGCCAGAAAATCAAACAAAGTTTATAACTGAATTGGCTTTTGGCAGAGAGCCCAGAGCAGCAACAGCAGCAGCTCAGATACTTTTGTAACAATTTTGAGATAAGCAAATAAGTAATTGTAACAATATTTTTTGGACAGGCATAATATCAAAGGCTATTTTGATACTAAACTCTACAGTTAGTATAGCTATGGGCATATATGGTTTGTGTGAAAGAGTGGAGATGTGTGTGTGTGTGTATGCTGGGTTTTTAATTTGGAGGGGTTGAACTTGATGGACTCTGCCTTTTTTCAACCCAATTTAACTATATAACTATGTAACAGGTCACTTGGGGAAAGTTACACTCACAGATTAAAGGTCATTTCACCTTTATGACCTGAAAGTTTTCTGATTTCAACTGCATGACTTTCGGCACATGCGCAGAACAGCTGAACCAGTGAATGCTCCTACCTTGCCGCCAAACGCCAATGGATCCAGGAAGAAGATCACACGAAAGAAGATGGCGCCTGTGAACTCCATGGACAGGACCTGCACTGAGGGGTAAGTAGCAAGTATGGGGCATTTGCCAGGGGGGGGTGGGAGGAGGGAGGGGGGCTACAGGGGGGGGTTCACCAAAAGGGTTTCCTTCTCCTTTAAGCTACTAAAAACTGTCTCACCCTCTAAACAAAACAGGCATTGTTTGTCCATAAATTGCAATATAGTTAAACTGGTCAACTTTGTCAAAGTCATCCCCAGTCTGGCCAGTCCTACACTCAGTTATCATCTGATTTTCATTTTAGGGCCATCTAATGTGCTCTAGTCAAAATAAATGCACAGCCAATACCTTGTCTGCTACAAACGGGTGAATCCCAAACTTTATTCCATGGTGCTCACAACACATCAATGTTCAAACATTTCGGGACCGCATGGCCCTTCCTCAGTGACAATTAGCACGAGAGATTGTACAACTTTTATAAGCAAAACCAATGTGACCCCTAGTGGTGGTCATCTCAAATGTGTATGTGAAAACATTTTTAACCATTTAATAAACATATTGTTAAGAACATACATGTGTACATCATTTTATATAATACAAAATATGTGCTATTATTTTATCTTTGCCAAAAAAAATTTCATGTGAATAACTATCTTGAGCTGACAACGCATGTAAAGTGCTTCATATATTTGTAAAGTGCTTCATATTCCACCTGTAATAAATACAATAAAATCCAATCAATACAAAATCTTTAAAAATAGTTACTCACTGACTGAAGAAAAGAATCAGGAGGGTATGAGGAATGTTTCTACCTTATTTGTAAAGTGTGAAGTTCTATTTTGATGCTGCAAAACATATTAACAACAAATATGTTATTACACTTATATCAAAACTAATAGTCAGTACATTTTTTACACCATTTTATTGTTTATAAAAAACAGTTCAAACCCCAATTCTCATTCAACCCTTTCGGGGATAAGGTGTCTAGCTTCCAAATCCAGAAGCACTCTCGTTGAAGCTTTTTATCAATATTTGCATAATTCGTTTTAATTTCTTCTAAAACCTGCCATCTTAATTGGGCTACATTTTGTTTACATTCCGCCCAATGTTGGCTAACAGAGGTGGCCTTAGTCAGTTTTCATCTGAAATTTCATTTTCATCTAATGTGTTCTCACATCTTCCCCTTAGATCAGTGTATAACCCAAGGGTTAGGGCACATGATCCAAAAAGTGCTATATGACTCCTGAGGAGTAAAATATAAATAAATCATTTAAAAATGGACAGCATTGAAACATTCCACAACCTCACTGCCATCACCCTGAAGAGCTGACTGTACTGGATATGTAGATATACCATTGAGTTACAATATAATATGATGTAAAATCTCAGCATGATGTTAATCTTAACATTGGATTAACCTTCCAGCAGATAAATCTGTGTGAAGCTTCTAGACTGGAACTATAACACTAATGTGTAGCTTATTATATAATTTACAGTGATTAGTGATTCTTGGTCTTTTCAGCAGGGTTATGTAACTGACTTTCATGAACTGACATATTCATTATTAGACATGCATACTGTAGCTGTCTTCAGTAATGTCAAACAAAAGTTGTCGATATTTTGTCAAAAGTTTCTGATTAACCCTCACTGTAAAAATACACCACAACTCCCAGAATCTAACACCTGAATTACTGTATTTATAATAGTTAAAAATACAGAGTAGTCAGGAAAGCTGGTGGAGATAAGTAAATTCATATTAACACAATGGATATGAAATTAAAATTTTAAAACTAAATTACTTTGTTCTAGATAGTATCATAAAGCCAATACAAAACCCAAACCCGAATCTGTCTCCCAGATTTTCATAATCACAAAAGGATTAAAAAGCCTTATATTTTTGTGCTCAGGCATAATATTGTAAAAGCAAAGCAAGATAAGCTTGCAAAAAAAGTCCCAAGGAAATAGGCATTTTGTCAGTCTGTTTGAACAAAGTCTATTCAATATGCCTCTATAGAAGCTAGAATGTTTGTTGCTTTGCCATATGTATGTATACATGTAAATAAACAAGGCAATCAAATTGCATTGCTTAAAGCATATACAGACCTATACTTTAGGAGGGACATAATGAGCACAGACACTATGTGAAACTGGTAAATGAAAGGCCATATGGGCAGTTGCTCTAGTAGGATATTAATATGAGCCTTTTCCCCCCGGCTTGGCACAAAGACTGGGCTTACATACATTATTTGTTCAGTCTTTTATCTGCAAATGTCACTGATCTGAGTCCTTGTGGGTTTGCATCACTGGAATCTGCATACAACTAATAAAGGTTAGATTCTTGAAGCAAATGCCAGGTACCTTCAAGCCTTGTACAAAGTAAGATATTTGTTTTAAATAGCCTCAGTTTTAAATGTGCATTAAATACAATGACGTGCAAGCAAAAAGAATGTGTCAGAACACAGCATATATAAGATATAATTTTGTAAAATAACACAGAAAGATATGGTAATTGCACACACACAATGACATTATTCCAGCTGAATCCACCAGTAAGTGCTTATTCTTGCTTTGCAGTTTTTCCCTACAGCAAGGTCATTAGAATTTTTTTTACCCATTATGTAAATAGTTATTTTAATAAATGTAATAAATATCTTGTGGTATTTATTTGGATCGGTTAACAAAACATTTTATTGAACAGAATACCTACTGATACACAGTATTATTGTATTCCTGTTTTCCTGCAACTGCCACTATTTAATTTAATTGTAGGATTTATTGCTGCTGCACTGAAAAATATAGCCAGTTTATCATGGATAATACACTGAACTTTATATTCTTTAGTTGTTTTTGTATTTTTAAAAATGTCTGTGTTATTAAAATGGACATTTTAATAGCATGGCCTACTTACCTGGTTAATTTGTACTGAAGAAAGCCAACTGTCCATCAAGTTCAAACCTTTCATGTAATTCCCCAGCAATGCTGGCTCAAATTAGGAAAGAAAAGAAGAAATTATATTTTTCTTACAGTTGCATGGTTTGCCTTTTCTTTTGTAAAGCTTTTCTAGCTCAATGCAGAGTCTGGTTCTACTATGTTATAGAAGTAATTGTTCTTTTCTATTCTTTTCTCAAAGCACTTCTTTCAATTTCAACAGTAAAACAGGAGCAGTACAAATAATCTTTTTAGCATCAATACTATGAAAGGAAACAGATTAAGGTAAGGCTTAATGAACCTAAGATGATATGTCACTTAAATCCCAAATCAAGGATTCTGCCATAGGACATTCAACCTTCAAAAAAGCAGCAGTATGGATGACGAGCCCGTAAAATAAAAGAGTGTACAATATTTTGTTCAAAGTTGGCCCAAGGAAGGAGTCAAATGTGCTGCTCTGTGGGCTTAAAGCATTGGATACATTGATTGGTTTTCCATGTGAACCCATTGATCTGCAGTGCTAGGCAAAGGAGAAATTCAATGATATTACTGATAATTTGCAATTAGGACCAGACTGAAGAGTCAACAAAAAAATCAGGGCTATAGTAACAAAAACTTTTCAAGAGGATAGGCTAGAAGAGAAGTAATAACAGCTGAAGGGATTCTGGAAATCAAAAGAACACCTGCTCAAAGTTGAACTTTACAAGGAATCCATTCAGTGAGATGTATTTTAAAGGGAAAGTACTTCGATCATCGAATGGTCGAATGATCGAATATTCGATCATTCGATCTATTTGATACAATTGAATTTTGCATATTTGATGATCAAAGTGGCCAAATTTGCATATTCGAATATTCGATAAAATCGTACGATCGGAATTAGATTGAATTTCGAATCCTACACACGAATTTAGTAAATGGGCCCCATAATATTAACTATAGGTCATGTTGATAATATTTTGCTGAGAGGTTTGTTTTTGTATATAATTGTTAGTTGAAGTTCCCAAGCCTGACTCTCTGACACTATGACTTTGCCAACCTGACTGTCCCATCTCAGCCTGTTAGTTACAGTTTCTAATGCTTAGTTACAGTTTCTAATAACGGATTACCCAATGGCAAAAACTACTAAAAAGTATATTACAGGTATGGGATCCATTATCCAGAAGCCCATTATCCAGAAAACGCAGCATTATGGAAAGGCCGTTTCCCACAGACATTTTATTAAAATTATTTCCTTTTACTCTCTAATAATAAACCAGTAGTGTGTACTTGATACCAACTAAGATATAATTAATCCTTATTGGAAGCAAAACCAGCCTATTGGGTTTGTTTAATGTTTACATGATTTTCTAAAAGACTTAGGGGCAGATTTATCAAGGGTCGAATTTCGAGTGAAAAAACTTCGAAATTCGACCATCAAATTGTGTCTTTTGATCGATAAAGGACCATTTTCAATCGAATAGGTCCATTTTCGATCAAATTAAAATCGTTCGAATCATATGATTGAGCGGTTCGATTCAAACGATTTCCTCCCAAAAAATGTGATTTTTCAAAAACACTCCTTAAAGGTTATAGGCTAAAACAACAATTCGGCAGGTGGTGAAGGGTTGAATTTGAATTTTTTAGAGAGTCAGTACTTCGATTTTCGAATGGTTGAATTTTTCAATTCAAATCAAATTTTTTTTGACTCCACAGGTCAAGGTTCTCCTTCCTGTTGTTGTCTCTTATTACATGGAACGTAATATCAGTATGTTTGTTCCTTGGTTTGTTTATTATTTCTTATAATGTTTGACAGGGTCAGACTGGTGAGTCTGGAGTCCACCTGGAGTGCAACTGTCAGTGTCTGGAATGTGAACTGAAAGGCCCTTCTCCCAGTGCCCAAACTTCCAGCCCCCCCTCCCCGTGGCATCACCTACTTCCCTCCTCCCCTGATCAGGCCGGCAAAGAGAAGAGGTGTGGTCTGAGTGGGGGAACAGATCTGTATCAGTGGGGTCTATGAAGGCCATGGCCCTTCTGGTTTTTTCGCAGTGGCCTGTTGCCCAATCTAGCACTGATGCTTGTTCTCCCTGTGTGTACTTTTCTGCATTGTAAAATTAAGCATTATATACTCAAGTAGCACTTTATAAATAAATGTATACATATGGTGATTTATATGATACCTTCTCCCACCAGCTAGGTCACTCTTGTTGCTGGTCAGATTGCAGCACAGTAAGTAGTACGATGGGTACACCCTATCAAATATATAACCAACACCTGTAAGTGACATTATGCTACAGGATTGTCTGTCTTGATGGATCCATTTTCATCAGTTAGGATTAACTAATAGATGTTCTTGTTACAATTTTAAAGAAAAATATATTAAATACAGCAGGAGGGGTAATTTAATTTATCTCAGCATTTGCTGCTACAAACTCTAATCATATCCACTCAGGTTTTTTAGGTTTATTATAACATTTTTCCAAAAATTGCTTTGCGGGAAAAACTCAGATTACCACGATTTTTTTTGATTTCTTATCACAAAACTATGAATTTTTCGTATCTTTCACCTGAAAGCTCTGAAAACATTGTGGAATTGCATGAAACCTAGTAAATCTCCCATTGACTTAATCTTCAGATTTTTTCATCCTCAGGGTTTAATCAATTCCGAAAAATTTGTGATTTTTAAAAAGTCCTATTTTATCGGAGTTTGGTAAATAACCCCCTAAATATTGTTGAAAATGGTCAAATAATAAAGAATTTGGAGCACCCTCCATGAACCGGCATGCCTGTTTCTATTTCTGTACAGTGATTTCAACATTTTCCACATGTTTTATTAATAATATTGATTTGCTGCACTGTGATTCATTCATATTTTAGAGGCTATACTTCATTGCCAATACTAGGAAAATAGCACAAGCGTTGTTGCTCTAAATTCTAATATACTTAGTGCATGTTTTTGTTGTCGGTAATACAGCCATTATGTGAATAAACAAGAATTTCAATATTAACAAGATGTGTTTATTATTATTATGATTATTATTATAATAATATGACAAATAATAATATGGCAGATAGAATTAGTTCAGTGTGCCCAGGGAATGTCATAATTCAAAGCCCAAAAGGTCCTTTTATGACTTTCTTTCAATATCAGAGATAGTGTGAAGACAATAAAAATGCTTTTTAACTGCTTCACGCGGCTAATGAAATCATACTCATAGACAGCAAACCCCTCCTGGAGACATTGCACCTTTTCCACCAGCCATCAAGGTCACGTCCAATCAGCACATACATTTATTGACAAAAGTCTCTTGTTTTCAGTTGTTTTTACAGGAAAGGTGCCATCTGTCACTGAACTTCCAGCTAATAAATAGCTTTAGGAATTACAGAAAAATTGAGGCTTACACGGCTCAATGAAATCTTCTAAAGAAACTGATGAAAAAGACAGGTGTATTTAGAGTGATGTCTATACTTTTTTATACTTTACAGAAACTGTTCTTTGTTTTGCCGTAATAAATGTACATTCTTGTGTTCTTTAAATGATTCAGAATAAAACTGTTCCTGGTGATGAGAAATATTGATTATCTATTTGTAAGTCTTCTTGATTTTTGATGAACAAATTGATTTGCGTTGGTTGTGATTGTGAATCTAGTTTACCGCAGAAATACATTTGTGGATATCACTTTTTTAAGATGATCTGGAAAAGGTTGATTTAGGGGAGAATGCTCTTTTTTTTCTCATCTGCAATGTATAAGATTTTGTTAACTGTATAATGTTTTGCTAAGTGGGTTACTAGCTGTTGTGTATGGGAAAAAGAAAAATACCTGTAAATGTTTTGGGACTTGACTGATCTAAAGCCCCAACTTTAACACCACAGTGTATATGATGTCTATATTACTTATACCAAACATAACCGGCCACTCTGCTTTCTGTAGTGTCTGTACTTGCAGAAAAAGCTTCCTATCCAATAATATTGATGGAAATTGTTCTTTTTGTAGTACAGGCATGGGACTTGTTATCGAGAATGCCCAGATAAGCGATATTTCTGGAATTTGGATCTCCATGCCTTACTTCTACTTTAAAATAAGAAAACAATTGGTTATAAAAAAAAAAACACTGTTTTTTCCTAGAATGCATTACCAATGCCGAGTTGTGGCTGGCACTGTAGAACTATTTTTCCCCCTGGTATGTAATAATACATCCATGCATGCTCTCTACTTGTGCTTTATTCATGAGGTGCAAGTAGAGATGCCTGCAGGCAGAAGGCACATTATGAAGCCATCATTAGAGAAGGCCTCCAATGCTCCTGTTGAGTGCTGCACTTTGCACTTTGATTATTAAACTAGCATAAGGGACAAAGCACAGCTTGCACAATAGCATGGGTAGGTGCAAATATTTAAAGTATGCCTCAGAATGGTCCATATTAAACTGTTATCTGAATGCAAGAGCATCTACAAATACAGTAACTTTGCTTTGTTAAAAAAACATTCTTTTTGTTCTCATTTGCTGGTGATTTTATGGACAGGTATTCTCTGTAAAGCGTTAGTGTAACTCGTTTCCACCTCACTAGCAAAATGATCCTCTAAATGGGGATAAAAACATGATATTCCCTGGTGATCGTTTTTAAGAGTCACACGTATTGATTGGGCTGTCCATGCATGCGGTACTCAGCCAACTTTATTGCCGAGGTCCCCTGTCAGCTGCTTATTCACAAATCAGTTGTCATGAATAAGTGGAGGCAAGGCAGGTATGAAGCATCTAATCCCATTTCTGTTTCTTATACAACTTATTGTGTTCCTCTCCTCTGTGATAGATTGGAATACATGACTACATACTGAAAGCATCTGAATGTATTAGCTATGAAACACTCATTATTCATACTGACTAAACTGCACTTCTTGTTGCCTGTACAAGGTATACGGAAATATCAACTGTCTCATCTTAAATGTATCCACCTTTCATTTGTACTAACGCAATTAAAAGCAAAACTGATAAGTCCAGGAGTCATGCTAAAAGAGTATGTATTACTGGAAAACTATAGGTACATGGGGAAGCACATTTATCAGAGGTTGAATTTCCAATTCATGTTAGTTTTTTTTAAACTACTTTAAATTTGAATGAACTTGGAATTCGATTGGGGGGGTATTTAACAAAAAAATGGAATATGTAAAATTCACACGAAGAAATTGAATCGAATACATACGATTCGATGTTTTTCTGCAAAAAAACTCAAATGTCAGGAAGGCTAGTAACATGCCCAAATTGATCCACAGACCACTCACATTGACTTATACATGAACGCGGCCGGTTACAGGTGGCAAATGGTCAAATTTGAGTTTTTAAAGGGCCAGTGTATGATAAATCTCGAAATACTAATTTGAATAAAAACTCGAATTGAGTTTGGATAATTCAACATTTGAATTTGAGAGTTTTGGCCATAAAATTTTTTTCACTTCAACCCTTAATAAATCTGTCCCTTAGATATTGCTGCCATTGACTTAACTTAAATTATAAATACACTGCTTAAAAGAGCCAAGGTGCCTTATACACATCAGAAGTGGTAAGTGTAATGCTGGTTTGTAATAAATCTTCCATGTATCTTGCTAAATATTTTTTTAGGAAATGCCACCCTATTTTGCTCATTTATCCATCAATACTATAGTAAGTTTCTTTGAATTACACACCGTGGATAACCTCCCTCTGCATATGAAACATTTTCTACTTGGAGAAGAGTTCTCAGTGGTGTGCCACAGGGCTCTGTATTAGGTCCAATTTAATTTAAATTGTTCATTAATGACTTGGGGAGGGCATTGTAAGCAATAGATTTGATTAGTGATGGGCCAATTTATTCGGCAGGCGTGAATTTGCGGCGAATTCCTGCAATTGGCCACCGGCGAATAAATTTGCGAAACGCCAGCAAAACTTCGCCTGCCGAAAATTTGCTGGCGTTCAAAAAAAACAAGACGCATGCCGAAAATGACGCGACATGCGTCGTAAATGACGCGACACACGTCAAAAACGTGACGCAACTCGTTTCACAAATTTTTTGAATTCTTATCGGATTGTTTTAGGCTATGATTTTGCTCGATATCTGATTTCTCGATGAATTCATACGATCGGATACTGATGTTTGATTTCACGAAAAAATCGTGAAATTTCATTCGAGCGTTCAAAAAATTCGAACGATCGAAAGCTCCGATCACACGAATGCTATTCGGGCAGGACTTAGTCTCTGAAGCCTATGGGGAGCTTCCTATAGGCTTCTATTGCAATTCGGTAGATTCAATCTGGCGAAGTAGGCATTCCTACGATCATCCAATGATCGAATATCCGATCATTCGATCTACTCGATCTATTCGATATTCGAAGATCGAATATCCCAGAATTCACTTTACAATTTCATGAAAAATTTGAACGATCGTTATTCGATCGAACTTCGATGAATTTCGTAAATTGGCCCCTAAGTGTGGCTAAATATAAGGTCTGGGATACAAAAATATAAAAAAAGCAACTTATACCCTATATGGGATTAAGTTACACTTGATGGAGAAGGAACTGGAGTTGCTTGTTGATATTAAATGTAACTGTAGCAAGCAATGTCAGTCAGCAGCAGGAAGGGCCACCAATGCAATATCCTGTATGTAAAAGGTATTGATTCATGGGAAAGAAAAGGGGTCATATTTTCTTTCTACAAAACACTGGTAGGACTCCATATAGCACATTCAGTGCATTTTGGTAACTAAGCTTTACAGAGGATATTAATAAAACTACGAATGACTAAGATGATAAAGGGAATGGAAGGTACACTGCAGAAAAGGTGATTACTTTGTATTCACCAGTTCACCTTCCAACGAGCATGAGGGCATCCATTCACATTAAAGGGTAGTTCAATGTTAAAATAGTTAAAGGTAGTGATGGGAAAATCTGGGGCGTTTCGCTTCGCTGAATTTTTTGCAAATTTCCTGGGATATTGGCAAAACAGCGGATGCAAGCGTTTTTGGACATTCACACTGGTATCCAAAAAAAAGGGAGTCCGCATCGAAAAAGCGGACACCGGCGTCCTTTTTTTTGACGCAGGCAAATTTTCTCCAGTCAAATATAACCGCCAGCAGCGAATCACATGAATTTGCTGCAAATTCCCCTCTCTCTGACGGTTGGATAATTCCTTGTCTAACTGTGCTTCCGTACATGCTCTATCAGCACTGCGACAGACCAGGTTGTCTAGGGCGTCTGACCGGCCTGGCCTGGCTCTGGTGAAACAGCAAAAAATTTCTGTAATGCAGTGAAGTCTATGGGAAACATTTTTTTTATGCGTGAGGTAGTGCTTCCATCCATTGGTTGTCATTTCTGCATCGAAACTTGGAGAAGCATTTCGCTCATCAATACAAATAGGTTAAATGTTATGGAAGTATGTATTTTTTCAACCTCATCTAATATGTAACATATTATATCATTAACAAATCTTATTGACAGTTAGTCTCCCCAGTTTAGATATGTATATACATACTGGACAGTAGGGTGATTCATATACAGTGGCCTATTTGTATCCAGACCATTGTCAATTTATGGACTCTCATCATGGAGTTACCAGCTTGTCTATTTGAATGTATTTGCATTTATGGGGGTATCATAAACATTTTAACATACTGTGAAGGAATTTATGTACAGTATTGATGTATTTGTGTATTCAGAGTTCTTGAATGATTGCTGCCTTAATTAGAGTGCTAAGTACTTCCTATTTTCTTTTTTCTGTCTTCTATGCACATTTACTCCGATTTGAAATCACAGTTTCCATAATAATATAACAGGTCCAGTCTATGCTACCTGTCAAAAGGCATTTTGTTCCAAGATCTGAAGGATTTGTATTTTACAAAGGATCCTGTAGCTGGCACTCCACCTGCCCCATTGTTATATAGCCAACTGGGCAGATCAGAGAAATTATATAGAGAAATGTGTAATGGAAAACTCAGCCAAGCTGCTGCTTTTAATCAGAATTGCATTTCATTAAATTAAACAAGAAAAATATAAATTGCAGGAAAAACTCTAACAAACAATCCACTCAAACATCTTTCAATTTTTATTGTTGCTTTAGTAATCATGAAAGCTGAGAAAAATATCTTGTACCTTCCAATAATCATAAACCAACCTTACTCACATTACAGTAGCTGAAAAAAAATCCCAGCAGGACTTGTTAGCTTCGGAATTTTCCTCCCTTTAAAAACAATGAGTCACTTTCTCCTACAGCAGTAAAAGGTTAAAGAATGCCATCATTTGTAGGCTGTGAGATGCAGAGTGTATTTGCTCATGTGTGTGTGGTAATGAATGTGTGCAGTTTTATTCTTATATGATTAGAGGTAGGATTTACACTAATATCATATCTGCTGCTGGCTCCCAGTAGTACTTGTGCCTTGTTTCTTGCAGTGAATAAAACTGCAGCTTATTGAAACTAGTAGGATTTACATCCAGTTTATAAAGGTTCTCTGCATGGTCACCCTGTGGTCCTTACAAGCTCAGCATCTTCGATTGTTTTGGAAAAGTCTAACAGACCTCTCTGTGGTTTTTTCATTTGACAGTTTTAGTGCTGCTTCAAGTCTAACGGGTTCTCTGATCAAATAATGAAAAGCACTACGGAGCTTAAGGACTGATATAAGTTAAAAGCCAAAAGAAAAGTATCTCCCCTGTCTGTAGGGCTTTTATATTGATTCAGCACAGAAAGCACATGGTTAACTAACAGGCTCATATCTGTGATGAGGCCACAAAGGCCAATGCCTAGGGCTGCAAGATCTATGTGGTGGTTGGCCCAGCTGCAACATACAGAGTGCTGGGGATGCAATCTTCTTTTGCCTCCAGCGTTCCAATGCATGTGCGCAAACGGAGAGAGGAGAGGTGTGCAAGCGCGGCTGCAGGGCACCAGGACCCAGTGGCCTATGAGCCCCTCAGAATGGAATCTGGGCCTGTTGACTAAAAGACAAAGTTTTAAAGCATTTAAACTGACTGTATGTTTTTAGAGGGTGGGCAGAGACACCCAGAGTAAACCTTTGCAGACATAGGCAGAACATACAGATTTATTGCAGAGTGTGTTCTGCCTGGATTTGGACTACAAAAATAGTTACTGATTCAACCAGAGTTATTTGGACCTTTCTGTGTGTCCATAAACCATAGGTCACTCTAAACATGATGGGGTCTATTTACAATGCCAAGGCCATTTTTTGCACTTTGCCCACTTCGTAGGGCATTGTGCAAATATCTGTTTCAGGCTGCAGAGACCTGCGGATTTGACTTTGAATGGAATGCTGTCTGAGTTTGGAAGTGCTTCATTAAAGGAGAAGGAAAGACATTCTGCACTTCAGGTAAGTCAATACTATCACTTGGGGGTGCCTAACATTTGGCACCCCCAACTGATGGTATTGACTTACCTGAAACCTGGGGCCAGTGCGCCTACTGAAACCTGGGGCCAGTGCGCCTATCATCAGAAAACTGCACGGGCCCGGGGTTATACCAGTGAGCACCACAGAGTGATCCTCTTCCAGCTTCTTTTTGCTTCAAATTTCCCGGGGCAATCACATGTGCAGTTGAACGACTGTTCGACTTTTTGTTATACTGCGCATGCACAGCCACGTGAAGAAAGCAGGCGATGGAAGAGAAGCACTCCATGGTGCTCGCTGTTATAACCCCGGGCAGGTGCAGTTTCCTGCTGATAGGAGCACCAACCCAGGGTTTCCGGTAAGTCAATACCATCACTTGGGGGTGCCTAACATTTGGCACCCTCATGTGCAGGATGACTTTCCTTCTCCTTTCCTAAGGGGTGGCTGTGGGAATGAACATAGAGCTGCAGTATTTTTTTAATTTATCGCTCAGAGCAGAGAGCAGCGTCCAGGGGGTGCAAGTATTTAGGAAATGAGCACTAATGGGCAAACTCTTGAGCCCCTTATTTTTCTTGGTAGCCCAACAAAACAAAAACAAATCTATTAAGGGTTGGGGCAGACGGGCAGATCGGGGAGATTTAGTCGCCTGGTAACTAATAACCTCTTCTGCAGGGCGAAAATCTCCCAGAACGACCTTCTTCCTACCTTCTGTCTGAATGAAGAATCACTTGTGCTAATTGCTTCGTAGCGATTCGATTTTCGAAGTCGTCCAAAGTTTCTTCATGAGACAACTTCCGGCGGCTTTGGAAATCGAAGCTCCGAGAGTGCATTAGCACAGGCGATTCTTCATTCAAGAAGGCAGAAGAAAGACGGACGGCAGTTCAGGGAGATTGTTGCCCCACAGAAGAGGCAATTAGTCGCTAGGCGACTAAATCTCCCTGAATCTGCCCCAACCTCAGACTCACTGCTGACTCCACAATCAAGTATCAAAGGACAAACTTCAAAGAGTCAGGCATGCTACTATCCATGCAAACCTCTTAAACTACAGCATTTGAATTAAAGAAAAGAAAATATAGAGCATACCTTCCCAAAAAGTAAAACTACTTTTTATTAGTTCAGGTGACTGCTGTGTAATAAAAGCCTGACGTGTTTCGGGAACATCTGTTTATCATAGGCTTTTTTTCTTGCACTTGAGCCTTCCCCCCCCCGGGTTATATATATGACCCCTAAAGTTATTATTTATTGTCCCAAAGGCAGAGTTGTGTATAAAATCCTTCACTAAATGGCAACATTGAGGGCCTGCTGTATTATATACAGTATTAAGTAGACATGAATTTCAAGCCAGTTGTTGTGAGTGAGAATGTTTGCCCAAGGGAGGAATAACCCTTCCACTGAAGAAGAGGAACCAAGTCCTATGACATTTCTGTTTCATTAACTTGCAAAGGAAGCTTTAGCATTGCTTCTTTTATTCCCACATGGTAGAAAAGGCATGCTTTTTCCTTGCTTTCCACCAACAACAGCCACTTTTGTCTTGACGCTTTCACATGATTAGTGGTTACATCAGGCTTGGGGTTTATAAAGACGTAGAGTTAGAAGTGCACTATGAGTGAGTCACTGGAATGGAGCTGCAATATAATACAGGCTTGAATAAATACAGTATCAATGTCTCAGTGTATCTCTCCTAATTTATCATCCCCAGATTTACAATGATGCTGCTATTATTATCAGCTTGAACCATGGGGAACTCCATTCAAAGTAACAGATTAGCTCCACTCATCATTAATCATGTACAGCATATATCATCACACCAGGCAGATAAACCCTAATGCTTTGCTAATATCAATTCTACCTAGGGGGAAAGTGAAAATTTGGAGTAGTTTCACCAAAAATGAATATTCCCCTCAACATTAACAATTTGCTAAAAGATGCATACAACAAGTTTTGGAGAATTAACTTGTTCTCATTGCATTGGTTTAAATTTCTCCAGGTGAAATATCTCCATATTTTATAATTTACTAAAGGCACAGGAACTAATTTTCACCAAGATAAATTTCTCCAGGTTCATTATGGAGATCTACCATAAAAAATATAGAGCAGCCACTTTTGAATTTCTACATCACCCCCGCTATGCTAATTTTCAACATACATACATATTTCTTCATGGCGAAAATTCTCAAGGGTAGTTATCTACTACAATTGTATGGGGGAAATATACTGGTGAATTTTCACAGAGAATTTATGCCAGGAGTAAATGAACTGAATTTTTTGAGAAGATTCATACTAGTAAATGTATAATGACCAGTAACCCTACTTGTTTTGATGTCCAACGTTTCCATTAATAATGATGAGTGAATCTGTCTTAGAGGCCTATGTAGTAACATGGTTAAATGTTTTTAAGTAGAGTAAGATTTTTTAAAGTTGCTCATTACAGTAAACTAATTAGATACATTAATTTAGAATTGCTTCCTTGCAGCACTGAGGTCTAGCCAAGGCACAGTATTGCATGGGTTTCCTCCAACTTCTCTGGTTTACTCTCACTCATAATTGGATCCTAAGTGTGACAGGGGCTTTAGATAAGCTCCACTAGGGCAAGGGATGTTGTATACTCTCTGTGAAAGTACTGCAGATAGGAACAGGGCACCATCAGGGGGGCACAGGGGTTCTAGGGGGGGCCTGGCTGTGCTGCAGAAGAATTGACGGAAAAGAATGTTTTGCTTGTGGTTCTGTGAGTCTCTCAGAAATAATAATACAACATATAGTATATTAAGCAAACTTTATTACCAATAAAGTCAGTAAACCAATCAAGAATGTACCTATCAGCAAAAGAATCCAAAATGCATCACTGCTTGAGTCAGTATTATCATCTACATCAAACGACTGGGACATCCCAGTTCAGTCAGCAGAGAGGTCTCAAGCGGGAACCAAAGGCCCTATTCAATATGCACGTTTACTCCACAGGAAAGATATCAGCCAACAAAATGTGGACTGCCAGTTTTGTATGCTCTAATAAACAATGAATACATACATTAAACCTCTTAGTCAAAAACAGATCTTGCTTCAACAGATCTTGCTTCCCATGTGCTCATCAGAATATGGCCAGACTTCCAACAAGCACATCTGAAGCAAAGATCTTATCTTACTTTGAGTATATATTCTGAATAAAGGAAGTTCTCATGAGAACTTCCAGAAGTCATAAACATATTAGGAACAAATAGAAGTCATAAAAATATTAGGTCATTGAGTAATTAAGTTCAATAGTTCCTCTCCAACAAAGCTTAATTATACAAAATATTGGGTTAGAGCAGTGATCCCCAACCAGTAGCTCGTGAGCAAATGTTGCTTTCAAACCTCTTGGATGTTGCTCTCGGTGTCCTCAAAGCAGGTGCTTGTTTTTGCATTCCAGACTTGGAAGCAAGGTTTAATTGCATAAAAACTAAGTATAGTACCAAGTAGAGTCTCTTGTAGGTTACCAGTCATCTTAGGGGCTACCAAATAGCCAATCACAACCCTTATTTGACTCCCCTAAGGGAATTTCTCATACTTGTGTTGCTCCCCAACTATTTTTACATTTGAATGTGGCTCACGGGTAAAAAAAGTTGGGGACCCCTGGGTTAGAGAGCTCTTTCCTACAAAGCCCCCTTATACAAGACATTATCATTATGTATTATCAAGTATTACCATGAGCCACAATTGTTTATATATAACGCTCAACTAAAACTTCTCACATTACAAGAAGAAAATGAAGAAAAATGAAGAAGGCCGCTCTGGAGAAGAACAAAGAAGTTGTAATGGAAAAGAATGAAAAAGAATGAAAAAACAAAGGCAACCATTTCAAGGTAAGTTCCACTGAACACAAATTTATTTTTTTGAACCCCCTGACAACCAATAACGCACTGAGTTTTTACCGCAGCAGGAAGAAACATAGGGTGTGGATCTGGGACAGCAGGCCCCACAAGAGCCAGGGCCCCATCAAGTTTTTACCCGGTGTCCCGCTAGCCCAGTCTGACTCGGGGTGTTGTTAATTTTCTTATCTGAACCTTATTGCAATCCAAGACAAGGTTCTTAAGTATGATAGTTTATTAGACAACTCATTACAATCTTCAGAAGCTTGTCGCACTTAGCAAGTAGGACATGGAGAGCTTCAAATGTCATGCATATTTGTCCAAGTTTTTATACCTTTTACCATAAAATGGGGGTACTCTGATTTCCATAAATGGTAAAGACACTTCTTGTAACAGAGCAAGTGGACAGTTGTATATATATATATATGGAATGCACAAATGGTGCAAGCATTATGGTCAATATCTGTCAGCTACAGACAAAGTGTGTTCATACAGTTCTGTAGCTATACTTCTATGTTGTGTCCCAACTGATGTTAACCCTTTGACCTCTGGCAGCAGGGCCTTGACAATATGTGAGCACAGTCTTATGTTACTTTATTGGACCACCATTTACCCTCCAGCACCCACCTGGCTTAGGTTAGTCTCTGCCTATCAATGAACTATGGGGTGTATTATATTATGTGTCCCTTTAGTATATTATTTGTCCCTTTATGCAGACTATTACCCATCATGGGCAGGCTCTTGACACCATTTTATTTTAACTTGTATGGGTGGCTCCAGCCATCAGTGGGGTGGGTGGGATCCACTGATTTACAGGGCGGCGGATCCAGCACCGGATTTGCAGGGCGGGCCTGTCTGCAGGTGCACAAGCACAGGAGCACTGGGGAGCAGTGTGGCATGCCGCCCTAGGCCTGGGCCTCTGTGGCCTCACCACAAATCCGGGCCTGGTGGGATCTGGGCAATTTTTTTTTATACTGGGTCCTGCAATTTCTGATGGTGGCCCTGGATAGGGATGCCACCTGGCCAGTCTTGACCCGGAAAGTCAAGTTTTCAGAGTGGCTGTCTGGGTCAAAAGTAGGAAAATTGGCCTGGAATCACCTAGATTGATGCAGCAATTGGCCAAACTCTAATTGTCATACCCCACCATGTCCCTGCTCTACCGATGATATCACCTCCCCGCCATCACTGCCCAGACTTCACTGCCCCGAAAGGTACCAACCCTAACTACAGAACATGCCAGTGCTTTGTAAATAAAGAATACTAATAATTTACAGATCTGCAGTAAAGTAAAGAACATTTCTCAAAGGCAAAAGTGTAAAAGAGTTTCTCCACCCAGTGCTAATCATCGTACCTCTCTGTAAAAATGACTCATGGCTTGTGAGAGTAAATATTGAGGTTGTAACTCCTTATGTTTTTTGCAGCATTTTATGTTCATGTGCCTCATCAATATTTGAATCTAGAAATAATTGGAATGATAAATACGACAATAATGTCACTGCAGTGTTCACGTGAATAATTGATGTTTCATGTGAAAGTGGTGCAGAGAACTGTGAGGCTTCCAGAGCTTCTTCTCCAGTAATGCTGTGCATTAATCACACTAGGAGAAGAGAATGGATGTTAGGATAAAGACAACTAAATGACCAGAGTGATAAGTCCTTCATCCATGTAAAGCGCAAGGAACAATAAGAGAGAATGGGATTGAAAATTAGATATGGCTTTCAAACTAAAATGTGCCTTAAAGCTAAAATAGCTGGAAGTCTGAATGTATAAGTGATGTTTGAAGGGAATATCAAATCTGCTACACATAGGAAAAAGCAGCTGTTAAGTTTATAATAGGGGACAGGAGTAAACCAGGGTCGGACTGAGCCAGCGGGATGACCCCTGCATATAGTAACTCTGTTTCTAACCAGACCTCCCTAACTGCCCCAGCACAGCCACAAGAAGGAAAAAGTAAATGTGGGGGGCCAGAGGTGGGTTTGCTGCTCAGATGGGGAGCCAGAGGGGGGATTTGCGGCTGGGGGGTTTGGGAGACTCTGAAGCAGCAGCCCCAGTCCAACATTGGAGTAAATACTGGCAAGGAACTGCAGGAAATCATAAAAGACGCCTTTATGTGTCTTGCCAAGTAGCAGAACACAATTGATTTACTCATACACTGTAGTCCTCAACTCAGTACAAGAATAGGATCTATCATCAAGAAATTGTTACCCCAAATGCTCTGAAAGCAACTACCATCACGGTTTTGTTTAAATAAGCAATTCTTTATTTCTTGAATAATTTTTTTTTATCTCTAATAGCGAGACTTTGTACAGTGCAAATTCCTGTTAATCGAGGAACAGTTGAAGTGGGGCAAAATTGTGGTTCATGGATTCCCTTACTTGTGGATGTCCCTTGTACAGTACAAATTGGCCTTTGTGCTTTGCTTCAGTGCAAGAGACAGCCTGTACTAAACACCTGCCTCCAATAAGATGTAAATACAAGGCTTCAACTGATTCATGCATTCCCTAGCACCCCTTCATTCAGGTGAATAACACTCAAGGAAGGCATATGCAAAGGGGTTCCCACTTCTATGTGCAACCCCTTCAATGAAGCAGTCAATGAGAAGAGAACAGGACAGTGTCAAAGAAGGGGCAACAGTATGCTTTGTGGGAAAAGGCATCTTTCCACAATTTGTTGCATTTGCAACTACCCCATCTCAATACATGAGCACTTAAATATTTTTTAGTTGACTTTAAGGATAATGTTTTATTATTCAGCTTAACAAACTTTAACAGCACCATGCCGCTCAGCCGCACTTTAAAGAGCACTCCGATGTATGCACTTGTAGGGGTGAGCTCTTGAGGGAGGGAGGGCTGGCTTTTTGGAGGACCCTGTTGAAATCTGGGCTTGTGTCCATTTTCACAGAATACCCTATGGACTACAATTCACCCACTTGATTTTAAAGCTCAACCAGTGTGGTTGCTGCTCAGATTAAAGCTTATTGTAGGGCTCATCAGTCTAGGGCAGGGTTTTCTAATCAGCATACAGTATGTAGAGACAGGCAAATGAATTCACATGTAAAAACATTTGTAGTCAAGAAACCATCTCATTTGTATTCAAGGCAGAAGGAATTTATGAAAGTGGCAATTGCTCAGTATTTTTTCTGCTTTGCATATTAAGGTCCCCATACACAGGCTGAAAAAAGCTGCCGAAGCTGCTTTCCCAATCAATATCTGGCCAAAAGTTGCCAAGAATCCAGTCAGATTGCAGTCGCATCTGCCCGTTGATGTGATCATGCGATCCAACCACCCATTTGAACTACATTGTGATCCAGTTGTTGGGCCCTATGGCCCATGATAGGATCAGCCAGATATTGCACACTTCAGTGTGGGCATATTGGGGAGAGAGCCGCTCATTTGGTGACATTGGCAAAGGAGAGGATCTCCCTGTGTATGGCCAGCTTTAGGGATGCACCAAATCCAGGATTTCGCTTGGGATTTGGGCAAATCCAAGTGCGAGTCCAAACTGAATCTAAACCATAAGAAAATCAGAAAAAACGGTGTACTGAACACAAGCATGTATTTTTCTTTCAATGCTAGTATTAAATAGCAAATGCTAATTTGGGTTTGCGGTCTGTTCGGGATTCTGCTGAATACTGCTTGAAAGAATCATGTTTTGGCTGAATCCCACAAATAATTATTCAATGCTTTCCTATTGCATACACACACACTACTTGAGTCTACCCTCTCAGTGGGGCAAATGCCCACTCCAAAGAGACCATAGTGGTTTAAAGAATGGTTGACCCACAAAATCTTGTCATGTAACAGAACCATATTTAATAGGATTCTACACCGCCACTGATCAAATAAATTCAGATGGTGTGTTTAGTTCATGCATCTACATTTAACTTATTTACTAAATTATTTGAGGAAACCTGACTTTTTCTCACTATAATACAAAAAGTTTCAACCAAACTCACAAACCAAATTTAATTTGACAATAAAAGTCAGTGAGGGAAAAAGTAGTGACAATATTGTGCATCAAATCAAATTAATCAAATTGCCCGAATAACTTGACATTTTCTGATTATTAAATGAAAGCCAACCCAAAACCCTTGAAGATCATGAAGGCAAGAAACATCTTCAAACTGTTAAAGGGACATCTGCCATTGATGTTTATATTATATTGACTGGTTTTAGCTGGAATATTTTCAGATTCTGATTTTTAACAGCTTTGGAGCATAATAAAGCTCATAGAATTTAACAAAAAAATAATAATAATTACAATCATACCTGACTAGACTTAAGGTGGCCATACACGGGCCGATGAAAGCTGCCGACAGACCAAGCCGGCAGCTTATTGGCTCATGTATGTGGCCAGATGTCATTCGGATGGGATTAAAAATCCCGTCAACTCGCGGCCGCATCTGTCCGTTGATGCACCCATATGTCCTCCATTGTGATCTGATGATTGGGCCCTAGGCCCCATGATCAGAGCAGTCCAATATCACAGTGTATGGCCACCTTTACATTAGAACAAAGAAGATTTAAGAAGTATACTGGAAAGACAAAAACTATTGCTGGTATAATCAAGAGTTTAAGATTTCTATGAAGTAAACATGCACATTAAATGGCTCTGGCTCTGAAATTATTGCAGGCAAAAAAGCCAGAGCTAGCATATGGTGAGGCCAACTGGTAGGGTATACATTTGAAATTCAAATGTAATTCAACAGATTGTTAAAGTCCAGCAAAAGCAAATGTGAAATTGGAAATTGTTTTTCTCCCTGGGCAGGAACTATGCAATTTTCAAACACTGTTTTTTACATTCCTTAATTGGATTATTATTTTTGTTTTACAGTATTTGTTGTATGGATGGGTCTATATCTCAAACATACAAATTAAACTATATTCATACATTGACTGGTATGAGGGGTAAATAGGGCCATAGATTCTGCCCTGAAATACTTTCATACCATAATGCTCGGGGCAAAAAAGAAAGGGTACAATTCCAGAAGACATTTATTTTGGTAAAACCAGGTATGAGGTCTCAGTACCTAAAGAGGGATTGTGCAAAAGGGAAGTAAGTACCCACTGCTCAACAAGAAACCTTTAATGGATGAGAACACTATTAGTCATAGTTTTAGCACTGCTGATAATGAGGCTTAGAATAGAGACCTAATGACCATATGGTTTTTAATATAAGCATGCTATAGAGCACTTGTATGGCTAAAATGCCTATTACTATGAAAGAAGCAGAGAGGAAATGAGGCTAGAGAAATGCACAGTTTGCCAGATCTATCATCAGCTCAATAAATCTTAGACCTGCTTTTAAAACAGAACTTCTAACTTTTAAATCCAGAAACCATGTGAAACATTCCATTTCCTCCTCTCCAGAATGTTTATATTAGGTATGAGATGTATACTCTCATTTACAGAAAAATAATCAGATGCTAACAGCAGTGATTGAGAGGATGGAAGCAGGTCACGGAAGAAGGATAAAGGTAAATAATTTCAATTCTAATTGCCACTACATTTTTAACTTATAAATGTCACTAATAGATAGATAAAACATTACAGTCATGCTGAAGTCATTTCTGCAACTATGTTTTTTCTTCTTATTATTATTGATTGCCCCAAGTTCAGTGTTGCTGGTTTTTATTTTACTGTACAGTTGCCAATAGTGATGGGCGAATTTATACTGCGAAATGGCAAAAAAATTTAAAACGCAGGTTTTGAAGCCGGCGACAATTTGCCACACACCTATTTAAGTTGACGGCAGTTATGCAAATTTATTTGCCAGCAGCAAAAAAAAATAATCCACAGCAAATTCGCCCCTGGCGAATAAGTTCACCCATCACTAGTTGCCAAGTGTGGTTCAGTCCTTATTTTTGATGCCATATGCCTAAAACTATATTTTTCGGAAATGTCCCAGGCGCTGAGTGATCAGCATAATGAAAGTGGATAAACCCATATCAACTATAATGGGCCTGGTAAACAATGATGCACTATATTCCAGATCAAATTGAAAATTCTATTATATGGCTTTTCATTCTCAATAAGCCTGAGTTATTTTGTGCTCATTGTGCTTATAAGCTCATAATGAGGTTACAGATAAATGTCAATTTTAGTGTCTCAGTCATAGGTGGGAATGTTAAAGAGAAAGAGAAAAACAATTTGCACCAATAAGAATAAAAATGAACATCTTACAATGTAATATTGTTCCTTAAACTGGTATTGCATTGTGAGTTTTAATTGTGCACTCTTAAGAAGTGCTTGAAGGTGTGTTGTAATGTTTTGGAGCAAAAATAACTTTTTCAGTAGGAAGTTTTATTACATTTACTGCACATTAGCGCAAACTATAAAATTCGCAAACAGTGTTCCACTGTCGGAAGTGATTGCTAAACATTTTCCGGGTTCACAAAAGCTATATTAAATTCTCACAAAGCAAAATTTATTCGCACGAAGGCATACCTTTTCACAATGTGAATAGTTTTTCCTTTACCAGCTTTTATTACATTCCCCTGATATAGTCATAATTCAATATAGGAAACATTGTATTTGGCCTCCAAGCTAAGCCTTCAGGAGGATCTTTTTGCATTCTCCCCAAAACCCACCCTAATTTGCTTTCGGCCGAGCCTCCCCAGCCTCTGCTCCAAGCTACCCAGTTTTGGAAACTGCCATATAATCAAATCAAGTATATTACCTGTAGCCAATAGCATGTTACATTCAATTATTCATTATTGATTAATGGTTGAAGGTTGTATATATAACAACTATAGGTACTATTTGACATCATATGGTTGAATATGGAAAATTCTTTTAAAATTAGTAATTGTATTTTTGTGTCTGCTAACCAGAGACAATCATTGAACTTTTGGGGTATACATTTCAAGAAAATAGTTTCATTCAAAAATATATCAAATTAATTGGCAGCCTCTTGTCTTTGTATAGGCCCCAAATGCTACCTTCCCTGATGGGGACCTGTTCATATATTCATATCGAAGAGCAAGAAATCCCATCAGTTGAGGATAAAGTGGGACTGTGGATATTTTCTACATTTACATCTACATTGTCTGCTCTCTATTATATTATGTGACCTTGAATAAATCAGATCAGCACAATTTTATCCATCACCTCGGCAATCAAATATTGGTACAAAACTATTAACAGCTACAACATTTTACCAATCACCAACTTGTTAGAGATACTATGGGTGCAAAAGGAACTTTAGCCAATATTTTCTGGGAGTGTCCTATTATTCAGCCCCCATTACACTATATCTACACCTCTACATCCTGCCTTAAGAGATCTATTCACTATTACTGTTTGGCATAGTCCTATAGAGAACTATAATTATAACCCGTCTTTGGCTAACAAAGTTCTTATAGCCATCCAAATGACAATTGCAGCCAAATACAAGATGCCTGAGGTTCCCATTCAAGCAAAAGTACTAAAAAGGGTCAATGGCACTGAATTATTTTAGTTAAGCGTAGCCTAAATAAAAATATCTTATATGAGCTAGTGGTGTCTACTTCTTGAAGCACCCTTTATCTAAACTTACTTAACTTTGAAACCAAAATCCTAGCACCTGCATGTTTAAATACCCCTCACATATTATGCCATAGATTTGTATTTATCATATTTTTTTTTAGTTTCTGTTTTGCAGCCTTAGATCTGAGCACAGCTCATTATGGGGTATATTTATCTAAGAGTGAAGTTAAGAGTGAAGTTCCACCACTGGAGTGAGATTCCGCCTCTCTCCATTCATTTCTATGGGATTTTTAAAGGCGTATTTATCAAAGGGTGAACTTCACTCTTTAATAAATTTACCCCTATGTCTTCTACTTTTTGGGGTAAATTTATCATAGAATGAAGTTCTGCCACTAGAGTGAAATACCGCAGCTCTCAATTAATTTCTATGGGATTTTGAAAGGTGTATTTATCAATGGGTGAAGTGAAGTTTCACCCTTTGATAAATACACCTTCAAAAAGCCCATAGAATTGAATTGAGAGCTGCGGTATTTCCCTCTAGTGGCGGAACTTCACTCTTAACTTCACTCTTTGATAAATATACCCCTATGTATCTCCCTGTTGGGACATTACCCAAATGCAAGTAGCCTTTATTTCTTTAAACAGTAACATGAATCTATTCTTACTATGTACAAACTACTTTGTAAAATGTACATATTTAATAAAATCACAAAAAAGGAGTGTATACATCTCAGACTGAAAAGAATTGCCTAGAAAGAAATTCAACAAGACTGTTTAAAAAAAAAAAAAAAAAAAA
>CM044436.1:39117108-39209894 GCA_024363595.1 Xenopus borealis
TTAAAAAAAAAAAAAAAAAAACAGTTTAAAAACATTTTAAGGGATTCAGCCAGATGCTTCCTCGAATGGTTAAGAGATGGTATATGAATTAATGAGTTGTGTGTAAGGAAGCACTAAAGGATACCATATGATCAGCCAAAGCAAAATGTTCAGAAGATACAAATATAAATGTAAGTAATTGACTTCAAAGACAAAAAATACATCATTCATTTATTCCTTGCTTCTGTAATTATGTTTTCCAAAATTAATCTTGAGAATGTCTATCACTTTGTAAAATAAACATTTCCAGATACATAATTTCTTCAATAATCTCAGGTGACTTGTGACCCCTGATCACAGAACATTATGTTAAGGCAACAGTTATAAGACCTTCTCAGATATCCTACCTGCAACAAATGTATAGCAGTACAAGGTATGGAATCCATTACCTGGAAATTTCAGAATTATGGAAAGCCTGACTCCCATAGACCCCATTTTATTCAAATAATCCAAATTTTGATAAGACAATACCTTGTACTTGATGCCAAGTCCTGCGAGGTCCAAAACATTGCCATTTTTGATATTTTGAGCCAATTAAAATCACAGGGCTGAAAAACCACCTCATTTGACAGTGTGCTGCAATTACTGGACTTTACATAGGACTTTCCTGACCTGTATCAGGTTGGGTTAATTACTGCTAAGTACCTGATGCTAAAGGATTACACACAAGGTTTGAGAGCTCCATTATTGTGTGGAAAATGGATTGGTATTTAGTATCTGTGGGTAGATGTGGCATACATCCCTATCGTATTTAAAATAACCTCAGTAAATTGACAGATATTTTCACAGATTTTTATAGGGATTAACCCTCTTAAAGGAATAGCATACTTTAGACAGAATACAATGTAACGCATTTTGATCTCCTTACAGAAGGCAGTTACACCTGCTTTTATAAGCAGTACATATATTAATGGATCAGGGCAAAGCTTAGCAGGCAGTAGACTGGCTTACTGACACAGTGCACAATAGCTTTCTTCAGCTGCTGGAAAAAATTCCACTACATTACAGGAGTTCTGATAAAAAAAGAATTCAGGCAAAACTGAGACGCAAAGTAAAATAATAGTACAGTTTATGATTCATGTGCGTTGTTTGGGCTCAGATTCAAACACCGCTTGTCATTTCTGAAGCACATTTCCCAAAAGTTTATTTTATTCACAGCTTCTCTGGACCGTGCATTCACAATAATTCTTTTTTGTTGTTGTTGTTAAAACCCATACTAGCATCCATATCCTGTATTTTCAGTGAACCTTTTTTCATCAGTTGTAAAGAAGAAATCCAGAATGCTTCTCCGGAAATTCCCATGAGCCTCTGCACACACAAAGGGAATTGTAGCCAAGCTTGCCAATCATCAGAAAGGGTTGAATGAATTTATTCATCTGATTCATATGACTGGCTTTATTAATCTATGAAACAAGTTAATATTGCTTTTCTACAAAAGGTCCAGCTTACCCATTCTATATTAATTTTCTTATTCATTGATATCATTTCAGTACAAGGCTGCGGTTGCTCATGATCCTAAATGAGAAATATGCATGCATTTAATTATATTTGTATTAGAAAAATTATTAATACTCCATATTATCCCAATTCTATTTGCTCACATAAAATTTGATAGTTTTGTTGTATTGGCCAGGAGTGCCCATACTTTTCTAATTCGAGGTCTACTTTTAGTGATATTGTCCCATTATGTTCTACATCCATAAAAGCATTGTTGGTGTTCTGTTCCATGGAAAATATATTGATTTATGAGAGAATTTATATTGCTTTATTTAACAAACTATTTCTTATGTCACCTTAAAATAATAAATATCTGAATAAAAAGCATGAAACAGGAGGGTGATTTAGACAAGTTATACAGTGTCTTGAGATCTACTGATCACCAGCTAAAGGTCTACTTGTAGATCCCGATTTACCTTTTGGGCAACCCTGGTATAGGCCAACCACAGGCAGATCAGACCCCTTAATAGGGGAACTCATAAGGGCCCCATACTACTAATTTAGCGCAAGGTCGGACTGGGGGGGGGCCAGGGCCCACCACGACTGCCATCCAGGGCCCCCATCCGGCCCCCCACCTCCCCTCCGAAATCGATGCGGTGCGCGTCAAAAACATGCCGCAACTCATTTTGCAAATTTTTCAGCGAAACGTGATAGATTCGCCCATCATTAATGCTTAATAAATTGTATTAATGTTTTTTTCTGCTGCAGACAACTCAGCCCTGCTGTATGGCAGTTGTGTACTGGAATTGACTAACGCAGTTTGTTAAGTCAATTTGTCTTACAGTTAGGGTGGCCACCTGGCTGGTATTTTACCATCATGGCCAGTAAAAATGATGGTTGATCCCAATTTTATTAATGGGAAAAAAGAAATATATAGGAAGGCTGGTATTTTTTTCCTTGGCAACCCTATTTACAGCAGTTTGTTGTTTGCAGTTGGAGCAACATTTTTATGTTAATGGACTTGCATAAAAAAAATATATATATATTTGTAAGAACAGGTAAAAAAGATTATTTGAGAACATTTTAACCATCCAGCACATTTTTGGGGGTTTGGATTTTTCTAATTACAGCATTCCCCCTTTAAGTTGCAGATTAATTTGCACAATGGGGCATTACACTTGAAAAACTCCAAAGAACACAGCGAGTGTTAAAAAAAAAAACAACCTTATTTTTATGATGTCAGTGGTAGATTTTTTTCTTAGTACCATTAGAAAAAAGCAGGAAAAAGCAAATTAGCAGAATGATAGGTTCATGTTCTTTTTTAGATTCTTTTACCTTGCTCCATTGACAGGAGAGTATTATTTGCCATGCTCTCTGTACAGGATCACACGAGCAGTATGGGGAGCCATTATTCCTGATGCCTGTAATTCATGACATCTATCACTGTGTAATAGTACCTGATTATTCTGGGACAGGAGCCATCTGGTGGGGAAACAGAATGAAAATGCCTGCTTCCCTGAGAGTGCATGAGGAAGAATTGCTATGAGAGGATTTCTGTACAAGCTTTGGTATGTATCCAGCTTTCTTTAGGGTTCTGAATAAAGAGTTTAATAAACTGTACCAGGAATAGAAAACCAGTGATGGCTTACACAGCCTGATTAAATACTTATTATAAAGAATAACAAAAATTGTTTCTGCTTGCAGTTTAGGAATATGTACAAAATAGGGAGTATGTGGAAGCACTCTAAAGGCAAAGTTATAGTGTATTTAAGTATAATGGAAGTGCTAGTTTCAATGCACATTCCCTGTGCCCCTGTCTCCAAAGTTTGCAAAACAGGGGTTTTTAGTTACAAAGTTATGATCATAAAGTTGAAAAGCCGCCATACCACGTCAAGGTAAACCCCACATGGCAGACCCTAACATATTTACCTTTTTTTTGTCATAGTATAAGGAGTCTCTCTGCATAGTAGCATTATTTGTAATCAGTGTCAGTAGAACCTTGGTTTCAGTGCTTCCACATACCCCCTATTTTGTACATTTTACTTTAGCTAGAAGCTGTGGCTGAGCTTCATGTGGTTTTTAATAGCACCCCATACCCCCCATTGAGCTAGATGTGGCCCTATGCCTTTAAAAATGGGCGTTGGTTTGGACAATTCCTCTCCCTTTATAAGCCGCATACTGGCGGGGGAGGATCGATCCTTTATACTGAAACCAAGGTTCTACTGACACTGATTACAAATAATGCTACTATGCAGAGAGACTCCTTATACTATGACAAAAAAAAGGTAAATATGTTAGGGTCCGCCATGTGGGGTTTACCTTGACGTGGTATGGCGGCTTTTCAACTTTATGATCATAACTTTGTAACTAAAAACCCCTGTTTTGCAAACTTTGGAGACAGGGGCACAGGGAATGTGCATTAAAACTAGCACTTCCATTATACTTAAATACACTATAACTTTGCCTTTAGAGTGCTTCCACATACCCCCTATTTTGTACAGTTTAGGAATATAACAGAATTTGAGATATTACCTTACAAAAATGATTCTGTATGCCTTCCATGGAGTCATCATTTCATCCACATCCAGATACTACAAATCCCTACCCCTGTACAAAGCTCATAACCAGAAAGCTTGAAATGTGCACTATAGGGTAACCCCCCAAGTGAAAGAGCGTTAGCCTAAAGCCCAGGGCCATTTCAGCTTGGACACCATTTACCAAGTATTACCAAACATCTGGTGTTGAACATCGTTCAGCAAATATAACGTTGCCCCATTGTTTTGTGCAAGACTGCAGCTCCTCAACATGCAAGAACAAAAGGCAAAGGCTGTTCTATACGTTTCTGACATCATCCTGCACAATGTGGGCAGAAATGCATGTGTGAAAGTTGAATTAAGGTACACCAGTTGTACAGAACAATGGTATCAACAAGGAAAATGTTATGATAAGCGTCAGTTGTCTATAAAATATACAGTATATTTAACACTACCTGCAGATGCTCAGATTTTATGCAAGTATATAATTGGTATAATCCCTTGCTGCGCATTTTTTCTTTTGTTCCTTAATGAATATGATCACTACTCAGCCTCAATTCACAAACAATTAAGCCATTCAATGCTGGAAACTGTTGATCACAGCCTGACAGGTTTAATCCCCATAGGTGTTAAACTGTCAACACAATGATTTAAAACAAAAAGGTCTGTATCCTAGATCTGTTCTCTCATGATGATTCTGCGGTGGGGAAATAACCCCACTGCTCCCCAGGAACTGCTCAGTTAGTTATATAACCCCTGCCTCTCACTCTTAGAGCAAGCTGTACCAGGACTGCACCTAGCTCTGTCTTTTTCTATTTTCCTGGCTTCCTTCTCTATGGGTTTCACTGAAATTATATAATCTCTCTGCTACTGTTTTCCTTCCTAAGGGCTCGTCCAGACAAGAAGATTCAAGGAGATTAGTCGCCTGGCGACAAAACGCCACGTCTTTGAGGCGACTAAGCTCCTTGAATGGCTTGCTCGTATCTTGCACCCGCTGGCGCTAAAGTCGCCGGCGCCTATTCACACGCGGCAATACGTTTTTTATAGTCGTTCGAAATTGCCTCGTGAGGCAATTTTGAGCGACTTTGAAAATCGTGTCGCCGCGTGTGAATAGGCGCAGGCGACTTTAGTGCAAGCCATTCGGGGAGATTAGTAGCGGCAATTAGTCGCCAGGTGACAAATCTCCCCGAAATCTTCCCGTGTGGCCTTACACTAAGGCTTCCTGCTTCAGACTCTCTCGTCATTCTCCTCTCTTATTCAATGAGCTTCCCTTCTCTCTTTTATACTGCAGCCAATAGGAGCTTCCATATCCAGATAAAAACCACCACCTTACAGGTCCTGCTTAGGGCCTCCCCTAATAGGGCTACTCCCCAGAGGAGATCAGTACTACTACCCATCATACTTAATCCCCCATTTCAGGTATAATTGATATTCCATTATCCGGAAACCCATTATCCAGAAAGCTCTCCCATAGGGGCAGATTTACAAAATTCACGTGAAGCATTCGAAGTTCGATCGAATTTGCATAAAATTCAAATTCGAATCTTCAAATATGCTAATTAGGCAAATTCGACCATCGAATATTCAAATTCAAATAATTTGAATATTCGAATTCGAATAATTTGAATATTCGAATAAAATTTGATTCGAATATTCGATGGTCGAATAACTTCCCCTTTAAAATTTTATTCGACCACCAACTTCACCAGAATCAAACTACCGAATTGGGAAGCATTACTTTTGATCGAATAAAAAAAAATTTGATCGATCGATTCGAACAATCGATCAATCGATCAATCAATCGAATTTTTTTCTGGTGATCGATCAAATTGTGGTAAAATCCTTCGAATTCGAAGGATTTTACTTCACATGGTCGGATTTCAAATTTTTTTTATATCGAAATTTGACCAATAGTAAATCTGCCCCATAGACTCCATTATAATGAAATAATCCAATTTTTTTTAAACGATTTCCTCTTTTTCTGTAATAATAAAACAGTATCTTGTACTTGATCCTCCTCAGGAGGCAAAACCATCCTATTTGGGTTCATTTAATGTTACATGATTTTCTAGTAGACTTAAGGTATGAAGAGCCAAATTACGGAAAGATCCGTTATCTGGAAAACCCCAGGTCCTGAGCATTTTGGATAACAGGTCCCATACCTGTAATATAGAAAATGAATATTAATGTGTAATCACTAAAACTACCACGTTTATTAAGCAAAGAACTCAAGAGGCACACTTCTGCTCTCCTGCTGTGAAACAATGTATAAATGAATTATCATATAGTGTACTGAGTCATAGTTGACTTATTTTCTATGGTATATTGGTACATTCAGTATTTGCTTAAATCTGCAAATATCAATAGATGCTCTTTTCATAAAGAAAAAAAACCCATCATCTTGCATAAAACTGATTCAGTAAGACATAAACATAAAGTTTAAACCCAGGCTGTAAATAATCACAGCGGCTAACAATAGAGGAAAAATATTACCCTTGTGCAGCATGCCACTGGTAGCAAATGCTTTTATTATCATTTCAGCACAAAAAAAAACCAATGTATTATTATTATTATTATTATTGGCAAATAAATATAGAGCATAACATTTTCTGTATTGATGAACAAGAGAAGGGAATATTCAATAAACAAAGATTACACACAAATACTGCACATTACATGAGGTAAGGATTAATCATATGCAAATTTATATAATGTAAAGTAACAATATATCCTTGTATCAACAGATAGATGGATGGATAGATCACAGTGAAAGAATATATCATTAAAGGGATACTGTTATGGGAAACATGTTTTTTTCAATACGCATCAGTTAATAGTGCTGCTCCAGCAGAATTCTGAACTGATATCCATTTTTCAAAAGAGCAAATTTTTTTATATTCAGTTGTGACATCTGACATGGGACTAGACATACAGTATTGTCAGTTTCCCAGCTGCCTCCAGTCATGTGACTTGTTCTCTGATAAACTTCAGTCACTCTTTACTGTTGTACTTCAAGTTGGATGATATCATCCCCTCCCTTTAACCCCCCCCAGTAGCCTAACAACAGAACAATGGGAAGGTAACCAGATAGTAGCTCTCTAACACAAGATAACAGCTGCCTGGTAGATCTAACAGGAACACTCAATAGTAAAAACCCATGTCCTGCTGAGACACATTCAGTTACATTGAGTTGGAGAAACAACAGCCTGCCAGAAAGCAGTTCCATCCTAAGGTGCTGGATTTCTGAAACCACAGTACCAGGCAAAATCACATGAGAAGGCTGCCTACACGCCAATATTATAAATTAAAAAAAAAAAAATACACTTGCTGATTCAGGAATGAAATTTTACATGGTAGAATGAATTATTTGCGGTGTAAACAGTGTAATTTAGAAATTAAAAACGACATCATAAAAATCATGACAAGAGTACTCATTCAGCAACACATTGAGGGCCAAAGCTTTACCATTTATGTGAGGATGAGCTATGGGATCATTTGTGCATGCTACTAGTAATAAAAGAATGAAAGTTAGAGAGCAGCAGAGGATGCAGACCGGGATAGTCCGCAGATTATTGTGCTGCATGTGCTGCATCTACTCAAGGCATATTCAGAAACTAAAGGCCTGTGCTTGCCTTGGGTACTAAAAAAGAGCAAAACAAAATTCATATTCTACTTCTTTGTTTTAGTTCTCCCTTTAATTACTACATAAATCATAAGTAACCAACATGGAAATGCTGGCTCTAGATGTGCCAAAAATGCATCCACCCCTTCCTTCCTAAAAGACAACTACTATCTAATTTTCTAAGTATGTTAAAAATTGCCAAGATGCCAATGATTGCACCCTCTTTTGTGCAGTCACTAGATACTCACACTCACAGTAAGTCCTTAGGAGCAGGGTCAGACGGGGCCGGCAGGACACCGGGAAAAAACCTTGTGGACCCAGGCCCTCATGGGCCTCCGCTGGTCCAGACCTATTCCCTCGGCTGTCCTATAAAGAACTGCCATTGCGGCATTCATGAATGCACACACCTAGTCTTTCGTGTATGCACGCTTCGTGCCGCAATCACACATACATGCTGTGGGGGTTGGTTTTGGAGGTCAGGAGGGGGACCCTGATAACTGCCAGGAGGGCCCTTTGTTTTTCAGCCCCGATGGGCCCTCAATGCTCTGGTCCGACCCTGCTTAGGAGCAGGTGTTATGTTCAAATGTTAAGCATTTTACTTTCTTCAACCTAATTATTTATGGTATACTCATTAATTTCTCAATCGCCTGTGCTATCTGCCTGCTAAGTAAACGTATGCCTTTTAAAGCTAGTATTATTTAGTCTTTCTGAAGACGTTCTTTGTCTTCCAACTTTGACCTCAAAGCTTTGAATCAAGAATCCACACTGAGAAACAGTTACTAATGAAGCAGAAGGCTTGATTACTGTCATATTTGCATCGTGCTTGTTCATAACGAAAGGTCACTCTAGAAAAGTGTTGGTTATATTTATTCTAAGAAATCCAATGTAAGAACAAGTACATGCCTATGAAATAACAGGGACATTTAGCTCCATCATCTGCACTGGTGAACCCTCAAAATGACTCGATCACCTTTACTACAAACAACCAAACTGATCAATGCACATTTAAAGGGAAACTGTCATGGGAAAATGCATCAGTTAATAGTACTGCTCCAGTATACTTCTGCACTGAAATCCATTTCTCAAAAGAGAAAACAGATTTTTTATATTCAGTTTTGAAATCTGACATGGGGCTAGCCATTTTGTCAATTTGCCAGCTGCCCCGGTCATGTGACTTGTGCCAGCACTTTAAGAGGGAACTGCTTTCTGGCAGGCTGTTGTTTTTCCTTCTCAATGTAACTGAATAGTACGTAGACATGGGTTTTTACTATTGAGTGTTGGAGGGAAGGGGTGATATCACTCCAACTTGCAGTACAGCAGTAAAGAGTGATTGAAGTTTATCAGAGCACAAGTCACATGACTTGGGGCAGCTGGGAAATTGTCTAGCCCCATGTCAGATTTCAAAATGAAATATAAAATATTAATAATAATAATAATAATAATAACCTTAGCTTTACTAGTCAACATTAGCAACACTATTGAGCTCTCCAGTTCTTTGCAGGCCTGAATTTATTAAATTCTGCTACACTCTTTTTCAAATCAAGTTCCTACAACTTGCTAGCTGTTGCAAAAACAAATTGTGCACTATGTTTAGAATAAAACAATTTTCATAAATATAATTTATTGGTCTGTGTCCCACGGGCCCTCAAATGAATTGCCACTGCATGCCAAAAATGTATATTTCAGGACTTCCTAACTGTTGCAACAAAGGGGCAGTGAGCAGTTTTGGGGGTCTGTTACTCTCCATTCACATTCTGTTGTTAGGCTGCTGGGTGGGGGAAAGGGAGGGGTTGATATCACTCGCAGTACAGCAGTAAAGAGTGATTGAAGTTTATCAGAGCACAAGTCACATGACTTGCTGCAGCTGGGAAATTGACAATATGTCTAGCCCCATGTCAGATGAAATATATAGTATTAATATTTGTTCAAGGCACTGTTCTCGCTATCTATCTATCCACCTATCTACCTAATTTAAATGTTAACATAAAAACAAGTCATAAAGGATGTCATTTATCAATTGTGTGTTGCTAGGGTTTTATTGGGCATTAAATATGAAGTTTTCTTCGCATAAGTGCTGCTATGTCATATGGATCATTAAACATGACTATTAAGGTAATTCAATGAAAACTGCCTTAGACTGCAGCTCCTCTTAAGAAATATACACACAAACAAAAGATGTGGCTTTGACGATGAGTGGGTTTGGTTAAGTGGGAAGTGACAAATAAGTAGGTACAGCTTATGGAAAAGTTTGCTTTGCATGCCTCATCTCCATACCTTTCAGTGATGTGCTGGTTGGACTGAATCTTGTGGAACCCACAGGTCAGGCATGTTCAAGCCAGCATCCACTTACTCCATCAGTAGCATGTATTTAAAGTTGTATCTGCTCTATCTGCCCCTTCATAAAGTCAGAGATTGGTGTGTTTGACACAGGTCTATAAAAAACAGGTGACTCACCAGGTGGAGTTGGGTCCAAGCAGGTTAGGGCTGGGTGTGGGCTGACCAGCACATCACCAATACCCATCCTCAGATTTCACTTTGATCTGGTATACTTAATTTAACCCTGTTTGTATAAATGTGGCATGGTTAGGGCATATGTTTTAACCAGTAACTGGGTGCTTTGCTTTTGTCAATGTGCCTCTGAGTATTTTTTATTGGACTGTTATAAAGGTTAATTACATAATACTAGTGGGTATAGCTGTCCTTTTAAATAATTAATTTGTAATCAATAAGTTCTAAGCTTAAGAAATAAGTAGGCTCTGAAACATTGCTATTTTTGGAAGCAATAAAGGACTGTTTCTCATATACTATCTTGAATGATCTCATATATATCTGTTATTGTTAGATTACAGTGTTAGATTACAGTGCATAAACCCTTTTATCATCAAAAATGCTATGTTAAAGACTAAAGTAGTACCAAGAACACAGACATCTGTCTGCCAGTAAGTTGACAAAAAGCCATATGGTAAGAAGAGTCACCCTTCACTCTTTTCTCAAGAAACTGATGAGTATATGCGCAGTGCATGCCAAAAAAGCCTACATATGTAAATACATTTTCCCACTGTAAAGGATACAGGAAGCTCTTATATGGCAGGCATGGATTTACTTTACCACTTTTCCTTAAGCCCATGATAAATGGCACAAAGATTTTCAGAGTGATAACCTTTTTAATATGGTAAACCATTCCCATACTGAATGGTATATTCCAATGCCCTAAGCCACATTCATTAAAAAAAAGAACAAAGATGAATCCAGAATATAACGTTTCAATAACCCAAACGTAACACCAAAAATAGGCTTCAATAAAAGTATTTTTTACAGTAATATGGTCTTCAGTTGATAACTTTTTAGTCTCTGGATGTATCATCCCTGAGCCAGAGAAGCAATAACCAATCACAATTGTTCACTCATGCGCATGTGCAAAATCACATGCAATTTGCCATCTTTTGTTAAAGTGTTTGCAGAGGATTTCCATGTAGTTGCATGTGCTTCAAAATAATGCACAATACAACTTGCACAGTAGTAACCTTTATTTTTTCCACCCAGGACTAGTTCCTACTTTACTTGTGTAAAGTACCTGTCACATCAGATCCTCATCGGGGCCCTCGCAATACAATGTGGAGAAAGGAAGAGGTGTTGCAGAACTATACCTCTCAGCCGCTCTAAACAGGATTTCTGGATGCTAGGATGGCTTAGCCAGAATGACAATTTATAAAGCACACATTACACAGTAAAGTGCTCACAAAACATTCAGTTGTAGAGTGTATTCCACACTGACACTCCTCTATGGTATACTTAGCAGAAATGTAATTTTTGTGAACCCTTTAAAATAACAGGAGGATCACCTCCAGTAGCAGCTCCAAGGAACTACACTAACAGGCAGCATAGGGAGTCCCTCTTTTAACAGCTCAACCCTCATCTGTACTGGAAAGTCACATTTTTTCTCCACTGAACAGAAAGGAAGAGAAACGAAGTTTCTAACTTAATTGTCACAAATTATCATCTAAAATTTTCCATGTTATAGTTTAAGATCAAGCGAGGGTGCAAGCTATGTCACTGCTGATGAGGACTACAGTACTAAGAGTTGAGCTTACTTGTTAAAACAAGGTCAAGCTCCTAAGTTACATGCACCTCATGATCCTTGCAGAAGTCCCACTATGTGTCCCTATCAATGCTGAGCTGTATGTGCAACTTTACCACTACCCAAAACTCTTTTACAGTGCTCTTTTTATGTGTTAGATCTCATTTTGTCTCTCCTGTCAGAATAAGATGAGATTGGGGGCCAACAATTCAGTCTGGGACCAGAATTCTGCTCAGTAGATTTATTACTAAATTGGAATTAGAGGTGGTGGCCAGCCTTGGCCCTTTGTTGCTATCTGTCAGTTTCTGCAGTTTATCATGCTACCCAGCTGCTTTGATAAAAAAAAAAACGAAATGAAATACTGTTTTGAGAGAGCTGTTCCTTCAAAATGGCTTATAGCAATAAATGTTCCCTTTAGTATCTACTGAGGTGACCTGTGAAATCAGTGTAGTGTGCTCTATATATTGTCTATAGAATTGTTCACTGTTAATGTATAGACCTTGTATTCAACAGACAAAACATTAGCCATGCACTCAGCATCACTGCCAGTCACAACAAATTAGAATATGATGATTCTTCCATACAGGATATACAGATAACAGGGCCTTTCATAGTAATTCCAATCTCAGCCTTTTTGATGCTAGACTTTAATTTTCCTTTCCAATTTGCTCAGCTATAAATCCATTCATACCATCTTCAGCCGCATCAATCCAGACGGAGTTTAGCTTGGTTCTGTGTTGCTATTTATATGTTGCTGCACTAGTACAATAAATCAGCCTTGAGATGTTGTATGTGTCAGTTTGTGAGTGACTAAGCACATGTATGCATTAGTTTATAGAGGCCTCATTGTGTACCAGTATACAAGTGCCAGCCCTCAGCACCCTTCAGTTTATGTGACCTGCATTTCTACACAAGCAGCACATTATTATTCTTAATCACTGGATTTTCTGCCTAATATGTTACACACGTTATTATACATGAAATGCAAGATTCACCCAAAAGCTAATTAATCTGATCTGATAAGATCATGATCAAGTCAGTTATATTATACTATTCCAACTGCAAGTACAGTTTGCAAATTAGAGGACAGAAGAGGAGGCACCTATATGCCCATCCTCGCCTTCCAAATACAGGGAAATGCCAGGTCAATATTAGAGTACAAGTATTTGCACCTTTAGGCATTCACCCATGAGGTATGGTGCAATTTGCAAAACAAAAACAAAACTTCTTGTTTCCTTTTTTCCACTTTACACCTTGCCCTATCCTTAAAGGGGTAGTTTACCTTTCCAATAGATTTTAGTGTGATGTAGACATTGATATTCTTAACACTTTGCCAGATCTCTGGTTGCTAGGGTCTTATTTACCCTGAAAACCATGCAGTGATTTGAATGAGAGACTGGGAGATGAATAGGAGAGGTTCTGAACAGGAAGAAAAGTAATAAAAAGTAGTAACAATAAAACTGTAGCCTCACATAGCAATCATTTTTAGGCTGCTGGGGTCAGTGACCCCTATTTGAAAGCTATGGAGACTGAAGAGGAAGGGAAATAATTCAAAACTATAAAAATAAGTTGCTAGAAATAGGGTACCACCTAGGCTGGGGGGCAGGAAGGAGGGGGTCTCTTTAGGGTAGGGGGGTAGGGGTATTTGATAAAAGGGTTGAATGTAGAAATCTGTGCATCCTCACTAAGGTGAACAAGTAAATAACATGCATTTAAATGCACATATTGAAATTGAATGTGCTGTAATAATACGTCTTGGTAGGCACTAGAGTTCTTTATGGAGGTTTTGGTGGAGTTGAGAAGTCTGTAAGGATATCCAGCCAGGTGCAACTGGCATGGGACCTGTCCATAGAAGCTTCAGCAGAAGAGCAGTTGTATGTAGGACAAGTGATGGGGAAAATTCAATGGAACAACACTCATTGACTTGTCTTATATAAAGCAGGGATGCATCAAACATGACGCTCCTCTAAAAATGTGAAGCTGAATCCCAAACCTTATTTGCATATTGAAATCATAGATTAAAAAAACTATCACTGGTGAACAAAACGTTGGGTTTGGATGTCTGAAGTTTAAAGTGGCTTCCTCTTTCCTTGCTAATCTACTAATATAACATATACCCGTTTACTGTGGACATGGTGCATTTGCAGGTAAAAATTCAAACTAAACAGACAGTGTCCTTTCTGGGTCACCCCTGGCAATAATCCCAATGTGCCCCCCAACTTCTTGCAAGCCCTGGTAAGGTTCTGCCCGAGGAAACTTTTCAGTTGCAAGATGGCCTTTTAAAACCAACAACCAATCTGTTTTGACTAGAAAGTAGATCAGAAAACAGTATGAACAAATGTGCCCAAACTGGGACCAAATCTGGGCATGTGTTATTAGCTTTTTTTCCCCAATGCCTATATAAACTCTATGGGGCAGATTCACTAAAGCGCGAAGTGTCTAACGCTAGCGCTAATTCGCCAGCGTGACGTCATTTCGCAACTTACGCCAGGCGAAGTTGCGCACTGACGAAGGATCGTAACTTCGGAAATTCACTAAGATGAACATTTTCCTAAACGTTAGCACTTACGCTAGACGTTACTTCGCCTGGTCAGACCAGTTCAATACAATAGATAAGAGGTTAAAAAAAATGTCAATTTTTTTCTAAGTCCCAAAAAAACTCTGGCGTATTTTAGCATAGGAGGGTGATAGTCTGAAAAAGATTGATAATTTTTTTGGGGATTACCCTCCTTCCCCCCCTACATTTCCTAACATATGGCAACACAACTATACAGGGGGCACATGTTTAGGGCAATAGGACAACTTTATTTAATTTATTAAAGCTTTCCTGGGCTTGTGTAGTGTAATGTAGTGGCTGTAACATATACTTCTATTATCAGTTAAAGTTCCCGCCGTATGCAAATTAGGCTTCGCTAGCGTAACAGCGCTCTGCCTGGCGAAGTAAAACTAGCGCAACTCCGCTACCATTCGCCCACCTGAGCGAAAATTCGCACTTTAGTGGATTTGCTTTAGCGCTGGCGAAAATTCGCCTGGCGAAGTGCGGCGAACGCTAGCGAAGCCTACGCTGGCGAATTTTCGGATCTTAGTGAATCTGCCCCTAAGGGTGATGACAGTGGTATAAGTCTATACAAATGACAGTGCAATACATAGTTATTTAGGCTATCTAAGAGCCGAGATGGTTAAAAAGCTCAGAAGATAAATACATTCATGAGAATACTGCTTTGGCCAAGTATATTCCTCAGGCCTACAAGTAATATGTTTGCAGAATGTATTTAGCGTATAGATATGACAGATCGACTTATACTGACACCTCTCCCAGGGAAAATACCTTAGAACCTACTGTTCAGTTAATTAATGCTGGAGATATGGCCAGTGCAAGTGAAGTTCTTAATAGCTCTTTTGATTGTTACTGACAAAATATGTATAGGAAAAAAGCAATTAACATTCTTCCCCAAGTAATATTCTATTATAGGGATTCAAATGAAATAACAGCTTGATTAATTTATACTTTAAACACTCGGTGATCCATTCCAGAATGTCTATGGGGAGAAAAGCACACTAAAAATAGAGCCGGTGAAGAAATGATAAAAACCGCCCACACAAGCCAGAGGAGGTCAGGTTCTGGTTGAAGTATGGTTTTCTCTGAATCACTTCATGCAAGGCAGGAGCAATTTCAGTTTATTAACTCCTTACAGCCTATTAGTCCCATTTATCTAACAAACTAGAAATCGGAAATACTAGACATTTGAGAGGTATTGTTGTAATACACAGAAAGAGTAACTCTGTTCAGAAGCCTATAATAACCAATACTTTGACAGGTCCTGTGTACTAGAACTACAAAAACAAATATTTGATTGGTTAGTTACAGGAATAGAGAAAAAACTGCAGGTCAATACTATAAGTGGCCAAAGACCGTTTTATGTGCTGTTGCTGAGCAGTGCATCGCATCCCAGTGAGTGAACCCCAACAGAGAAGTGATACCGACACTTAAAAATGAATTTAAACATATGAATGTACATTAAATGTTACCTATAGGTCATGTTGATCGTTTTTTGCTGATATGTTTATTTTTGTATATAATTGTTAGTTGAAGTTCCTAAGCCTGACTCTCTGACACTCTGCCTTTGCCAACCTGACTGTCCCATCTCAGCCTGTTAGTTACAGTTTCTAATGATAACTGACTCCTGCTGCACAAATATGGCAGCCCCCTCATACAGGAACATGGGGGATCAGACAGGTAATGTAAAAGCATCATACAAATACTTTATGGCAAAGTTAGAAGTAGCTTTTAAAGCCAAAATTATAATAGATGTAAAAAAGAGTTTAATTTCAGGTGTCAGTATCTCTTTAACTCATGGCATGCTATATAGTCAAAGCATAAAAACACATATAAATGCATAGAGAGCATAGAAACAAACTATAAATCCATAGAGAATCCTATGTGGGTATGTAACCTCAGAATCATGTCAAACGTTAGGGCCCAGCTGAAGAATCTTAATCCACCCCTCTGCAACAACTATTCCCACCATCTGACAATACTCATATCTATAACCTAAGACAGCGGTAGCCTAACACTACTTTCCAATGCCAGTTAAACAATATTTCTTTAAAACTAATATTAGGACTTGCTAAATATTAGCGTATTCTCCAAAGAGAACATCAGGATACACACTTGTTAAATACAACTGTACTGTACGCTGATAGCCATCATATTGAGAATCATCTTTGCTTTGCCTTTGATTTCAATATATAACGAATGACTAAGACATCAAGAGTTTTCTTCTCGGCAAAAAAAAAAATATTTGCCTATTTGCAAGCCATATTCGCTTCTTGGGCCACAAAGCAAAAGCTGGTAGTCATTGTTATCATTATGCACAAGTTCTCAAAACCTCGGGGTGCAAAGAAAGGCCAGAAGCTGGGACACAATAACTAAGTGCTGAGCCACATGGTTGACTTTAATCATAGAGTAAAAAAGACGACAATGGATTTATAGTGCAGTGTTGTTCTGCTGAGCTATCACAGCACTGAGGGATCACAAATAATGTCAGATTCCATTGATTTGTAGTGCAGACATAATTACTTGTCAAAAGGTACCGAAACGCATGTCGTGCTATGGGGTAAATGTCGCAGGGAGTAAAAAAATCACGGCTGGATGAAGCACACGCAAAACATATACAAATGACCAAATTGTATACCAGGAAACAAACAACAATAAAGCAGAGAAATTAACCTATGGCCCCAGACTGCCTACAATTCAGTCTTCTTTATCCCCATCAGTAATAAGAAACTTCTTTGTACAACAGAAAATACTGATTTTGGTGCTGAACTGGTTCTAAACCAATTATTGGGTTGAGAAGCTGATTTCCCAAGTTAATTTGAGTCCCCTGCAATAAAAGGTTATACTGTATATGAAATATAACAAATAATATAAACCAATATAAACAGAAAAGCCAAATAATCTCATTCACTTACCCAGTGAGCAATTTACAATTCTGTGTGTAATCATTATGTTTTTACCCACAATGCAGTGTCTTTTCCCAGAATTCCACTGTCACTTCAGGTATGTTGCAGGCATTCATTCAGATGCAATTGGTGCAACTGTATCTCATTTCTCAAAATGGATATCCCTGCAATACTTGCAATATGCAATATTTGTAATGGAATGCAGGAAGGACTGATTACAACTACAGAGAAGTGCAAAGAGTACATTTGGGAACAAGAACCTTTAATGAAAGTGGTTTTAAATGCAAATCATTGCAGGGAAAAGTGCGAGTTGCCCTCTGCATCTGAGCATGTAAACAAGCCCGATAACTAAAAAGATAATAACAATAATACAAAAATAATTGCTAGCAGAAATGTACCATTTGGGAATTAGCATTTTGTAAAGTTCATAGGTTGAGCTGCACCCTAGAGACTGAAGGCTTTGTTATCAAAAACTAGAACCCTAAATATGCATGCAGATGTTATACTGTAAACTGTCTTTTCCTAACAGTTTTATATTTTTACCCAATACGGTAGACTTTGGAGTCTTCACAAAACCAGAAAATTCCATTAGCTCAAACACTAGTTTTTATTTTCATCTAACTGTGCAGAATTGCCTATATTCCTATTGAATATACTACAGGCATAACACGGGGAGCAGGTCTGGACTGAGATTCAAAATAGGCCCTAGCATTTCAGGTACACATAGGCCCAGACAAGCCACACAGCAGCCCAAACAGCCTGTACCAGCCCAATATATAGTGATTGTCTATGGCAATTTACAGCAGCCCCTCTGGCATTTGCCAGAACCAACAGATTTCCAGTCCAGGCCTGATGGGGAGGAAACAGAAGACTATTCAATATATAGGGGCCATAGCCCTAACACAGTTCATGCAGATTTCAGTGTTTCAGGATGTAAACATGTAAATATTATAGGGATGCACCAAATCCACTATTTTCGATTCGGCTGAACCCCCAAATACTTCCCGTAAGATTCGGACGAATCCCGAACCAAACACAAATCCTAATTTGCATATGCAAATTATGGGTGAGAAGGGGGAAACATTTTTTACTTCCTTGTTTTGTGCCAAAAAGTAAAGTGATTTCCCTCCCTGGCCCTAATTTGCATGTGCAAATTAGGATTCAGATTCGGTTTAGCCAGGCAGAAGGATTTGGACGAACACGAATCCTGCTGAAAAAGGCTGAATCCTGCCTGAATCCTGAACCGAATTATGGATTCGGTGTATCCCTAAAATATTATAAGGTTTAAACAAATGTGATAGTAACAAATGGGAAAATAGTGTTTGGATAGTACCTGAAAAAGTTCTAAAATAATGTCAAATTGCAGCTGAGTAGCTGAAGTAGAAAACAGGGCCCAATACAATTAGCCACAGTTAATAAGCAAAATACTACAGTTTCAAATTATGGAAACTTCAACAAATATTGCAAGGCAATGACAGAGGGGAGAGTGGCAGAGGCAGCAAACATGGACATGGGGTAGGCAGAAAACATTTTAAGAGGTATCTGCCCAGCGCCCCCATTATTGTGCCCTAGGCAAGTGCCTGATTACAAAAGTAAAAGAGCTGACTGACTTGAGTACTTGTAGATAAGTACATCACATCCCCTTTTGTAAGTTCTATTTCTAATATTCAAACCTGAAGAGGAAGGAGAACCTGTGATTAGCCTCAGCATCATGTTCTTATCAAAGAGAATCCAAGATAAGGTATAACGTCTAATGCCTTAAGAAATGGAAATGACAAGATAAAATAAAGGAAGCATTACGTGGAATCTGATCTTTTCAAGCAGATATCAGGCCAGTTACCCTTATTAATATGGTTCTCTGAGCCATTAAATGTGATGTATCTATTGTAGAATAAAGGTAGGAAACAATTGAAGCTTATGAGGGACAGAGTTTCAGGATCCGATGGATAGAACTGAGTGCTAAAAATTAAATAGGAGGCACTTGAATCAGAAGAAATTGAGGTTCTGCAGTCGAGGAAATGTACATTTAAAGATTTACAAGTGGATTTATGTTCAGATAAGTCAGACAGATTGCTGTCAAGTTGTAGTAATATAACTGTTTTGATTTTTAGGATGGACAAGGTGGGAGTGGGCATGGCAAATGGTAATAAAATTAAGGAAATTATGAAGATTATAAAAGGGAATACAGGTTTTATTATGAAAGTCATTGGACAACTTTGAACAACATAATATGAAATTATGAAAATATAAAAGCTTTTAAAAATAATCAACCACAGTTTTTTTAAGAAAAGCAGGACAAGAACATTTTATGGCATTTAACTGATACATAAAATGATAAATTGCTCTGTGGTTGTGATGCCAACTGAGAAACTCTTCTGTAATGGCTACATCGAGCATTACTTTCTCAATATAGGTATGCAACCTGTTATGCAGAATGTTCGGGACCTGGGGTTTTCCAGATAATGGATCTTTCCATAATTGGGATATTTATACCTTAAGTCTACTATAAATAATTGTATACATGTTGATACAGCAGGTGTTTGTCTTCCACATAAGCTCTTATATGTCTCCTGTCCCTAGGACATCATGTTCAAGCTCTAGCTGACATCAGAGACAGGTAGTGATGGGCGAATCTACCCCATTTCGCTTTGCCGAAAAATTCGGGAATTTCCAGCGAAATTCGTGAATTGGTGAAAAAATTTGTGAAACGAGTCGCGGCACGTTTTGTTTTAGTTTTCTACGCGCGTCACGTCATTTTCGTCGCGTCTCGATTTTTTTTATGCCAGCAAATTTTCGCTGGCGTTTTGCAAATTTATTCACCGGTTGCGAATCGCAGGAATTCGCTGCGAATTCGCCCCTGGCGAATAAATTCGCCCATCACTAGAGACAGGCATTAAGGGTGACTTTCTCATCCCACACAGTTCTAAAAGTCTGAAATGTTAAATACCCCAAGGCTACCATTTCTGGCTTTACAAAAGCACTAATTATATATAAAGCAGAAGTAAGGATTGCAGGACTACCAGTTAACGTATTTTTGGACAAAGTCATTTATAATCCTCCAGTCAGCTACTGTATCGCATTGCACCTCTACATGATTATTCAAACAAACCTGACCTTGTTCTCATTAATCTGTAAGGAACAGTCACATACCAGTGCAAGACAATGCTAACGACTTCAGCTGGATACAGTCAATGTGAGCTCACAGTATTCCAGAGTCTACTTTGATGTAAAGATTCCCCCAGAGCTGATGAGAGCCTGATGTATAAGTTAGCCTACAGAAGGGAAATCATTAGTAGGTTTCTTGTCTCAGAAAGTGGAATACAGCACAAACTGTTGGATTAGACTTTTTGGAAAAGAATGGGACCTTTAAATATATGTCTTGTGCTTGAGATCTGAGATTCACTATGTCCATTTATGAATCAGATTATCGTATACATAAGCAAAGTGGTGGAATATATAATAGGTGTCTTCAGTTGTCAGTATTATTGGCTGAATACAGGTAAATTCCAATGCTGAAAATGTTATTTCTGCCGAGGCTATAAGCAACCTTATGGGATGGTTTTAACTCCATTATTGGGAGTTTTACTTTGAAAGCAGCAAGTAAGTTGCAGGTAAAACTTAGTCCCTTTGTAAAATGCATAACAAAGTAATAGAATTCTTGATGAATCAGATGAAATTGAGCGTAGGACTGGCCAGATATGGGATGACTTTGACGTAGTTGGCCATCTTAAATATATTGCAATATATGGACAAACAATCCCTGTTGTTTAAAGGGTAAGGCATTTTTTAGTAGCTGTATGCACAGAATGTCTCAATGTCTTAAATATATTGATAATGGGTTGAGTGCAGAGGACCTCTTGCATTTGTCTATGTGGTTTTAACTCTGCCATATTTAATCAGGGCTAGTGATGAGCTAATAATTTTTTCTGTGTTTCGCAGGGAAAAACACCTGTGCACTTCAATGGGTTCAAGGTGACATTTTTTGCAGCTTCGTGAGTTTTCGGTAAAGCAATACGGGTCAGATTCGCCCAGTGTCTCTATTGTAGATCATCCACCCTGCTGGTTTCTTGTAAAAACATTGTAGGAACTGTGGGAGGTGATACAGATGGGTTTGGTATAAAGAAAGAAGCAAAGGCTGTTTAATACAAGGCGGAATACAAAGTAAAAACGTTGCTATTCATTTATTATTTCTCATGAACAGAAATACAAATAAACTGGAAGGTGACAGAACTTTAGGTCTTATTCAAAGTTATCTATCAGCTTCATTTTATAATGCAAGCTTGTCTTAGTAAGCCTAGAACAGAGAAATTATTGGAACATATAGTGGAACATTAGTAGAACATTAACATTAGAGCTGGTGGAACATTAGTAGAACAACCCACACACCACATTTTAAAATATACTAAACTTATGGACTGTTTTTTCTTTCAATTTGTTTTACCTCAGCTTGCTGGCCTCTGTTTTACCTGCCACTAGTTATCATTCTGGCTCCCTCCTTTAAAAGTATAAGTATGGGATCCATTATCTGGAAAGCCATTATCCAGAAAATAACAAATATGTGCTATGTACAATAACACAATGAAGTGTGAATAGGTGAACAGTGCGGGACAGTCTGAAGTGTCATCCTAGGTGTAAACAATACAGGTCCTTACAGATGTGAACAATACATGAGATTATAAGGGGTAAATTTATCAAAGAGTGAAGTTCCGCAACTAGAGGGAAATTCCATCGCTCTCCATTCATTTCTATGGGATCACCCATTGATAAATAGGCCTTTCAAAATCCCATAGAAATGAATGGAGAACGGTGGAATTTCCCTCTAGTGGCAGAACTTCACTCTTTGATAAATGTACCCCTATGTGTGACCAATGCAGGGCTTTTACAGCCTGGATCTAAGGTTTGCAAAAATGCAGGGGCCAGCTGAACTCAGTTTGGATACAATTTAAACCTTATACAAAGCAATCAAAGAAGGTAGTGTGGATGGCCACACAAGGGGAACCTTGGCCGGACGCAGCCCACAAAAGCACTGGTTTAATGAGTTTTAGTAGATATAAGGTATGGTGATCTGAATTACAGAAAACCTGAAAAGCCCCAGGTCCCCAGCATTCTGGATAACAGGTCCCATACCTGTAATAGGTTTCCATTATAAAATGTTTGCAGAAACTGATCTCTAGGTCGTCCAGGTTCATCTTAATTGTTAATATTAAATCTTTATCTTAACTTGGTCTATGCAATGAAGGCAACTGGCTAACACCCAAAAGCATCAGGACCCATATATTTTTATGCAAAAGTCCTGACCCTTTTTTTTAGCAAAATTTTCCTGCGGTTCTAAAAACCATTGTGGGCAAATGACAAATGAGTAGAGCGGAAACCATAAATGTTGATTTGTTGATGCATTGCACATATCCTGGAATCAAATGCTGTGCACAGCATGCAGGTAGCCCTGGTAGGGCAGTGTTAGTAGTGATTTCCGAGAACCTTTACAGATTGTATGAAGTGTTAATGGCTGATTCATCAAATATCGTAAACTTTTTATGAGCAGCACTGATGCATACTGCTCGTAAAAACAAAGGTAAACAGTCCTTTGGATAGAAATATTTCATTTTCTTAGCCGAAATGATTTGTCCCAACATATTTAAAGTTGTGTATTGTGTTTTTGAGTAGAGTATTTCTCTATCCATATCATTATTACCCTATAAAATGAAGATTTCCACCATTTTTTCCAGGATAGGTTTGCTACTAGGGGCATGGTTTTAGCTGTGGCTGTGAATAACATATCATTTTAACGAAGCACACTAAAGTGTAAATGATATACTTACATACAGCATTTAGTGATGCCATTAATAATAATCAGTTCCTAGCGATGTCGCTTGTGTCCTATGTCTCAATGCCAAATGGGCAATAAACAATTCAGTATCTCCCCTAATTTAATCAAAAGGTTTCATAAACTATATCAAGTACTTGGTCTGCTTTTAAAAGCTCATAGAACTCTTTTGTGATCTTAATGGTCTTAAATTTTACTGGGGAGACAATAATGGGTATATTGCAAAAAGGGTAACTAACAATGCATATACAAATGCATCAAAAGCTGGATATTCACAGTTTATGCTCTATTTGTTTTTGTGCAATAACTCCATTTACTGCATTTACCCAAGTGCCCCTTTGATGAGTAATGCCTTTTACAATCACATGTGTATAACTTACCACATTTACATTCTTTTCCTCCCATATTGTAGTGCAACCAGTAAACCCGCATACCAGTAATCTCTACAGCCCTGTGGTCTCACAGCAAAGAGTAAACAGCTTTTAGCAACCGCTCTATAGATTGTAAGATGAGTGACATCCATGCCTGCTAATATATATATAAATTGTATACAGAATATATGTAAGCATACCTGTATATACAATTCAGTTTATATTTTTAACAGATTGCAGCTATAATAATAATCTACAGAAAGAGCTTTCCATAAATAGATAAATAGCCTATTGGCCTGATCCTAGACCTAGAGAATTCAAGTATATAACTAATAATTTGCCATATTGTTTTTATTTTACATATCTGGTGACCCTCTTTAGTAGTAATAAGATTACTAAAAGGACATATGAGACATATTTGACCCACTTAAATAAAGAGCAAGATTATATTTAACCAAGGTGTTTGCACATTTGTAGGCAAGCTGAATTTTAATATTGTTTCCATCTGTCAAATGCCATGTCTTTGTACTCCAGACAAGGGTGTGGGTAGATTACCAAGTACAGCTCACTTTAAATGGATTTGATACTGCTGCAAACCCATGTGGTCTAAAGCCTGCAAGGCAGCTACGAGGATCACATTAGAAAGAGATGATGTTGAATTAGGACTGCAGGATTCCTCTCCCTGCTAAAATGATATTGGGGAAATTCACAAAAGTGGAGATAGTTCATTTTTGGATTAAAAGTGGTGGTAAACTGGTGTAAAATACTTTCTCCATTTTCACAAACAGAAATCCAACTCAACCACCTCTTTTAATATTTTAATGAAAGAAAGACAGTTTACGACATTTTAAATAACATTTTCTCCCAACATTTTAAAAATAGAGTAAAGCTCAGTATAACGCTTACCAATGTGTCTCCGATCCATTCTAAAATAATTTTCTCTCCTTTGGTTCAACCAATCCTTATTTTACAACTCTTGCAGGTGCCCCATTGGGGATTTATTAGCAAATTAATAGGGATTAGCATTTTATAGCCAGGGCACAAGTTTCTGTCTTACCCTATAAGCATAAAAGCCTCATTAACAAAACATTTTTATACACACAATTTATATTTAAAACGTTTTTAACTCACATTTGCATTATTTTACTTGTTTTAGTCTAATGATGAATGAGGCAATATCATTGGGGAAGCAGTCCCGGTGGGCCCTGAGCCCCCTAGTCCGACCCTGGGCATTATTAGCAATTTTTGGTGAATATATCATCTAAAAGAAAAGTCTCCCAGCCATTTTTTTTTACTTTTAGCAGCACTTAGACACTTGATCTAAGCTAATAAAATACAATACCTGAATCTGCACAGAGTATGGACTTAGGGGCATTTATCCGAGGTATCACCTAGGCTGGGGGGAGGAGGGAGGGTTTTGTTTTTTTTTTAAATGTAGGGTTGAATTCTCCTTTAAAGCAAAACTAAAACTAATCAACAAGACAAGATGGAATAGCTGGTTCTTTTCTGCTGTGAAATTCTATGTTTCTGTGTTACAGCTCTGCAGCCTTTAGACCCATTAATTGTAGAATTACTGAGATACGAAATCCAGCGCAGAAGAAAAAAAAACAAATTACAAGAATTTTATATATATGGAATTTTATGAAACCAGGATATTTTATGTAATAAGAAAACCGCATAAAACTAATTTAGTGTGCATAACAAAGTAATGGAATATCCTAATAAAAGGGCAGCTTGTGAAATGATGAGTATTCATTTAATTATCTTCTTCTATTCACTAGGCAGGATGAATAAAAGTTGATTATAGCTAAATATTTATCTCTCTGCATAAATGAATGTCTTCTGGCAGTATCACCATGTGCATGAGAATTACACCCTAAATGTCCTGTTATCACACCAAAAACATGGGGAAAAGTATTAATAAAAGGGCGCTGAAAAAGGTGAATTGTTAAGGCACTTAATAATTGGGGCAATGTAATAATTGTAGCTAACAGAAAACTGGCTCACAATGTGTTTGCATAGCAAATAAATATTTGCATTGTGAACAATTTCACCTTTGTCTCTCACACAACAGTACGATAGGGATTGCAAATTTTATAGTGTTTGGAAAGGAGTGGCCTCTTTTTCTTTGGCTGCTGGTGTCCAGTGTCATTGAGCATGGGTACACCATGGGCCAGTAAAGCATGTGCCCTAATGGGACAGCACCTTTAGTGGTTAATTGGGGACCAAGGAACCCCGTGAATGAGGTTTAGCTATATTAGGATAGACTTGCAATAGTCTCTCTAGGAGAGAAAGGTAGATAGTGTGTGTAGAAAGAGCAGCTGAAGCTCCAACAAGGATTTGCAGCCGGGAGTAGCTTCCCAGAGGCTTTGTGCAGGGAACTTTGTGAAGAGAGTGTTAGGTTAGCGTTCAGTTCCCTTAACAGTGCACTGGATGGGATTGTCGCACTGAATGCCTAATGGAGTGTGTCCTCAGCTCATTACCTGGTTTGATTGTGTGCCATGTGCTAATACCTCATCTGTATACATGAGTAAACCTGGGGATATTGTTGTTGTACTAATAAACATTTTCTTGTTGCATCATAAGAATCTCCTGGCACCCAAATATTACTATTTTTCATGCACGGTAGTTTGGGTGTTGTAGCTGCACTATACCTTATAGGGAATGCTTCCACTTGGTTAAGGCCCTTATCCGGAAGTGTGAGGCCTAATGTAAACCATGCTCCCCCCACTAGCTGGACAAGTACTATCTGTGTTTTGGATAGCCCAGATTAGCATTACATAACTAAAGTGTGGGAAGCAGGGGAATGCATATGAGAGTTTAAGAAAAAAAAATGGAGAGCAAGAAAATATATGAGTATGGAAGATCATAAGATGGAGAAGCAGAAAACGGATGAAGAAATTGGGGGGAGGAGAGAGTTTACGAGAGAGACTAAAGGAACTTTTATAAATGGGAATTGCAAAATTACACTAAATATCTTTTGATGGATATTTTGTTAACAAATTGCACTTAGCAATGGCATGGAGTGACTGGATGTCTAATGTAGTAGCCAGAACACTACTTCCTCCAATTGATCCTCAGCATTCAGCTCAGATTCAAAAGCAACAGTTATGACCCATGTTTCCCACTTAGACTGGCTTTTTTGCCTTCCTCTGGATAAAAAAAAATTTCCTAGCAATCTTGAGTAGAGATGCACTGAATCCACTATATTGGGGTTTTGGCCAAATACCGAACGGTAACCAATCAATGGAAGCTAAGAGAGCAGGAAGTAGTGTTCTGGCTATTATGTTACACATCCACTCACTCCAACTTTTATAGATGACATCTTGCACAGCCTATCTATTTACCTAGTTTTTATTTTTATATTGAACAATTCTTTTAATGCTCTAAAACAGCCTTTTCACTTCTAAATCTAACTTTGTTGCCAGACTTGAATTTTAATGACCATCAATACATTTCCCTTTACTGTTACACACTTTTAAATGTTGAGATATCCCCATATCCTTTAGGGATGCACCGAATCCTAGATTCGGATTGGGATTCAGCCATAATTTGGCCTTTTTATAGCAGGATTCAAATTTGTTGGAATCCTTGTGTCTGGCCGAACCGAATCCTAATTTACATTTGTAAATTAGAGTCAGGGAGGGAAATCACATGACATTTCATCAAAAAACAAAAAAATTTATATTTTCCTCTTCCCCCCAATTTGCATATGTAAATTAAAATTCTTATTCCGTTCGGTATTCGGCCAAAACACAAATAGTGGATTCGGTGCATCTCTACTTAAGATTGCTAGGAAATTTTTTTTTATCCAGAGGAAGGCAAAAAAACCAGTCTGAAGCCAGTGCCAATTGTGCCTCAAGAGGGAAATAATCATTCCTGACCCCAATGGCGATTGGAAACCTTCCATGAATCAAGCATTTCACACTCATTTAACATGAACAATACCATACAAACTCTCAAATGTATACTGTGTAACAGTAAAAAGACCACAATATAACACTATATGTTGATGCTACAAGGCTGATTATTAAATTCTGATTTAATTGCACTGGTTTCCGAGCTGATGTTTAGATAATTATATCTGTTTTGATTGCTATTCAATGTAATATTGTGATTTTTTTATTTTGTATATACAGTATAGTTTGCTAAGCTCAGCAGCACAGAGCTGCAGAAAAGAAGATGGGGAGCTACTGGGGCATCTTTGGAGATCTTCCCTACTAAAGTGTTATGGGTGCCTTGGGCTGATAAAGCAACTCAAAACATTATGTATAGCATTTCTAGCCTACGTCTTTATTTAAGTTTAGTTCTCCTTTAAAACCATTGATAAAGGTACAGGGGAAGGCTCAAGAGTTGACTTTATAGTGGGACAGGCTTTTGAGGAAGATTGATAAATAGAAGGCTTCTGTTAATCTGTTTATAAACACCATGGTAGGGATGCACTACTATGTCAGCTCATTCAATCTTTCTTTGGCATGTGTGCATGTGTTTTGCACTTAATGTGATGTTCTGAAGCCTAATCATGTGATGGCTCAGCTACTAAAGCAGAAGGCTGTAGATAAATTATTTTCATGGCTCACAGGAGAACTCCCACAACTATGGAAAGGGAATGAAAGGGAACTTTTGCATGCATTAAATGCTGAAGCAAATAAAAGATATATTTTGGTGAGAAATTACAATGAGTTATCATCTAAAGCTTCAGGCTGGGTGGTGGTAGAGCCCAGGACAAAAAACGATTTGTGCAGGACCCCAATATTCATGCTTTATCTGTGCCGATTTCCACAGCTGTTGTTGAACTACAGCTTCCAAAAAAATGTTTGGTAGTTCATATTCATTTGTAACTCTGAGACTTGCAAAACATTTAGCTAATACATGCTTAAAAAATTATTTCATGACTTCTCAGAATATTCTGCCAATCGTCTTAATAGATGCTAAAAAACTGGACTCTCATCTTTTTTCATGTGCCAGTTTCAAAAGACCTAATTAACAATCAAATCATTTTTAGTAACAAATAAGGGACTATAGGAACAAAGAATAGAACAATAGGAACATGTTGATGTACCCTGTCTCCTCTACTTTAATCAAAGGGATAGATCTAGGCATGTGTGGTTATCTTTTTTAAGGTTAAGTAGTGATAAAAGGTGCAAGTCTGCTACAATACTAGCCACCTAGAAACCAATTGGTCAACCAAAATCTTAGTGGCGGCAATAGGACCTAGACCTAGTCAACATCTGTGGCTTTAATAACAATGCTCCAGAATTATTCTGTTGGGAAGCTGAGTTTTTGTTCATACAGCAAAAAATATTTGAATAATTTAATGAAAATTAAGTCTACTTCCCGTAATTCAGAGATTTCTATATAATGGGTTTCCGGACAACAAATGCCATACCTGTAGTTTGAGACAAACCCCACAAAAAAATATATATTTACCTCTAGTTACCATACATTCAAAGTGTTTAAGCAGAGGGCCCCTGTTTGTGAATCATCTCAGAAAAAAGGTATAGCAGCCAAAAAGCGAAATAACATAAATATGCTAACTGCTCCTTAGTAAGTGAACCCTAGTGTATTCTCAGCTGAAAAGACAAATTGCTATGAAGCCTCGGTGCAATTTCTAAGCAATTCTTAAACTGAGAGAGTTATGTGAATTCATTACTCAGAGAAAACGCTTTTGGAGCCTTAGTCTCGTTCTTTTATTTATACCAATATGGATTTGCAGAATGCTACATAACATTCCTTTATATCAGGATCTTCTGAATCTCCAAAAGTCAAATCACCCAGGACTTGTGGCATGGATATAAGTTCTATTAAAGGACTATTTCACTGATCCAGTATGAATGTGAAAACAATTGCAAATCAAAGCCCTGCCATGTCTGAAATATTCTGCATTCTAAATAATTGCATGTTTAATCTATGAAAGCGTTTTACATGTTTCCTGAACTTTTTAGCCACGAAAGGACAAATATCTTCATTGGCAAAAAAAAAAATTGATTGGCTCTGGCCTTTTGCCTTCCTTTGTAAAGCTGGCCATACACTATAAGATTTGCTCATTTGGCGGCTTTCCCTGATATGCCCACCAATGGCAGGGCTATACTTGGTTAATCTGAACATTCTGCATTGGGCCCGAAAGATCGGATTACAACAAGGACCAATGGGCTCCAATGGGTCGGTCGCTGGAAAAATGAAACCTTCCCAACCGATATTTTGGCCAGATAATGATCGGGAAGCCCCCATGCAGAGGCAGATAAGCTGCTGAAATTGGACTAAAGGACCAATATTGACAGCTTTATCTGCCCGTGTATGGTCACCATAACAGAACAACTCTGTAGTCTCTGCAAAGATTGCATCCTTAGTATGATATATTTGTTTATTCTTTGTAACAGGATTGAGGAGCATGTATCTGACATTAATGCCCAAGATGCAAGCTTTAAAATAGGAGTCCTTTTCCAAATATTAACATTTACAGTAGCATTGAACAATGCTTTATTGTTCCTTTTGTACATGCACTGTACATTATACTTAATTTAGGTTGTAGGTACCTTATTCCATTCCCCTTGTCGACTTTGCCAACCTGACTTCCCATCTCAGCCTGTTAGTTACAGTTTCTAATGCTAACGGACTCCTGCTGCACAAATATGGCAGCCCCCTCATACAGGAACATGGGGAAACATATAGGTAATGTACATGCAGGTAATGTACATACAGGTAATGCTTAATGCAAATACTTTATGGCAAAGTTAGAAGTAGCTTTCAAAGCCAATATTATAATAGATGTAAAAAAGAGTTTACATTTCTGGTGTCAGTATCTCTTTAAAGTATTAAGAGAAATCAATTGAAAGGAGTTGTCTTACATGTGTCCCCTATTTAAATGACAGGAGTTTGAACTGAAAAAATAATAATGTAATAGGCATTTCAAACACTACTTTTAAAATGTAAAATTTTAAAACTCTGAATCAAATGTTTCAAGGGAAATCAGTTTCAAATCGGTACTGTGCATCATCTACACTCTACAGTATAATTGAGTCTGCAATCCCCAAAGTAACCAACTACTACCTGCCAGTTGTGGCCAAAGCTCAGTGAGTATATCCCTCTAGCTATGAACTCAATGTGAAGCAGAGGCAAGCATTGTGCTCGTTTGGCCTCTAACACTCCATTTTAAAGATTTCTCTCATACCAAACAGCTCCCAACATTTTGGAAACAGAAAGAAGGACAAAAAGATTTGCCATGTGGAGAGCAGTGAAATGTTTTGACCATGCCCATTTTTGTGGTCCCCCTAATTACCATGTCCATTTTACAGAATTTGAACAAACAAGTAACAGTTCAGTGTAAAAATAAAAGCTAGGTAAATAGATAGGCTGGAGTGACTGGATGTTTAACATATTAGTTAGACACTACTATCTGCTTTGCAGCTCTCTAACTCTGATTTAGTCAGAGACTTGAAGGGAGGCCACATGGGACATAATTGTTCAGTGAGTTTGCAATTGATCCTCAGCATTCAGCTCAGATTCAAAAGCAACAGTTATGGGACACCAGGGGGCAGATTCATTAATGAGCGAATTTTCGCCAGCATCAGCGTCGCACACCTTGCACCACTTCGCCAGGTGCAAATGCTCTATAACTACACCGATTCAATAATATGCAAAGTTTCATCCTGGGTGCCGATTGCTGGCGAGTTTTCACTAGCATTTTTTTGGCTGTGAGAGCATTTCATAGCGAAGATGTGCTAGCGTTAGTTTGTGCCTATTCGCTAGTGATTTTGCGCTTAGGTCAATTTGCATAGAGTAGGTAATTTAAAGTTGTAGGGAGGTCTTGATTATGAATGTTGGTGCAAATGCTTGAAGTTACCAATTTTTATTACAAATGTCCAGGAAACCTTAATAAAGACGAGAGTTAATATAATGCCCTACATATGAGCCCACTGTAAAATTAATGTTACATACAATGTCTGGAGAAAACAGATTACCCACAAAAAGTTTAACTTTTGCAGGCAAGTGAACTGTATTGAGAAATTCAAACGTCTGTAAGGCTTCAGGAGGCCACATACTAGGACCAGCAATGGGGTAGTAATGGGGGCTATGATAAGGGAAAAATTCTTAATAAATTGGCGACAATAATTAGCAAAACCAAGAAATCTTTGAATTGCACAAAAGGGGTTGGGCCCAATCCAGGACAGCCTTCACCTTGCCTGGATCTATTTCTAGCCCCTTGTTAGAAATAATAAACCCCAAAACTGAACGGAAGAGACCTCAAACGTACATTTCTCTAGTTTCGCATAGATTCTCCCTTAGTCTTCATAAAACCTCACAAACATGTTTACATTGTTCACTTAAAGGGATCCTGTCATGGGAAAAACATTTTTTTTCTAAATCAGTTAATAGTGCTATTACAGAAGAATTCTGCACTGAAATCCATTTCTCAAAAGAGCAAACAGATTTTTTTATATTTCATTTTGAAATCTGACATGGGGCTAGACATTTTGTCAATTTCCCAGCTGCCCCATGTCATGTGACTTGTGCTCTGATAAACTTCAATCACTCTTTACTGCTGTACTGCAAGTTGGAGTGATATCACCCCCTCCCTTTCCCCCAGCCAGCAGCCTAACAAAAGAACAATGGGAAGGTAACCAGATAACAGCTCCCTAACACAAGATAACAGCTGTCTGGTAGATCTAAGAACAGCACTCAATAGTAAGAACCATGTCCCACTGCGTACTATTCAGTTACATTAAGAAGGAAAAACAGCCTGCCAGAAAGTAGTTCCCTCCTGAAGTGCTGGCACAAGTCATATGACCTGGGGCAGCTGGGAAATTGACAAAATGGCTAGCCCCATGTCAGATTTCAAAACTGAATATAAAAAAATCTGTTTGCTCTTTTGAGAAATGGATTTCAGTACAGAAGTCTACTGGAGCAGCACTATTAACTGATGCGTTTAAAAAAAAAAAAAAACATGTTTTCCCATGACAGTTTCCCTTTAAGTTGGAAGAAAAAATAAGAATATCATCAAGGTATCATTAAAGGAATGCAGTATTTAGCTGCAAAAGCAGAATCCAAAAAGTTTCCCTCCGCCCCTGAGTCCACAAAAGCGGACAACTCGACAGAGCCTGTAGGCCAGGTTAGTTTAACCGGTAACAGTATCTTGGAGGCAGATTGGGGAGAGGAAACACCTGCACCCAAATGGAGCCCCCCTTCTCCATGTAGGCTTGGGCGTTTCCCGGCCTCTTATTACACTGATTTAGAAGATTACCCTTTTCCAGACAGTAAATGCAAAGACCAAGGGAACGCCTGCGTGCCTTCTCCTCAGGAGTGAGATGGGATAGGCCTAATTGCATAGGCTCATCCTGACGTCAGCGTGCAATGGCGCCAAATTCAAAAGGGGACTTTAAAGGGGACTTTTAAGAGATGGAAGTGCGAGCGGCAGAGAAGAGCGGCGCATCGGTTGTGTCCCCGCCGATGGTGTGGAGGGCATCCCTGCTGCACCGCTGGTAAAGTTTTTATTACAAGTCCATAAAACTAGAGCTTCTAAAAAAGTTATCTGGATATTATATTATTAGTTGTTAAAATGATGTGATTTCTACATGTTTTGGTTCTCTCTTGAAAAGCTGGGGCAGCTGGTGTGAAATAAGCATTAGTGCAGTTTCCCAGATTGCTGGGTTGCTTTTCCCTATGGATTGTAGGGCATGGACTTATAATCAGTGGGGTTAGAATTGGACTGCGTATTCTATATTTGATGTTTTATCTAGCCTTGTTTTAAGCTAAGGGTGGCCTTGATCAAACATTGGACAATTAACAAAATCCTGAACACAAATGTCTAAAGGCTTCATCACACCAAGTTCTGATATTATCAGAGTAAATTCTAGTTGCACAGTTGAAAGTTGTGCTCACCTCTAGAAATTACTGATATTGTTGGCCTGCTTGAATAATTGTAATACTAGAGTAAACTGTAGCTCACCCTTAGTAGCTGTATGTAGATTTTCCTGCAGGGATGCCCTGTGTCCACATCACACAAAGATATATTCAGAAAAGGTAGTAGAAGGACAAATCTGTGGCAGTAACTCTGACTGCAAAGTGTTTTATTGGGGAAAATTGCACCACAATTTGGTGCAATTTCCCCTAATAAAACACTTTGCAGGCAGAGTTACTGCTGCGGATTTGTCCTACTACTATTTCTGAATATAATTGTAATACTATATATGGCAAACAATCCCTGTTTTGTTGAAATGGGGGGCATATATAGTAGCTAAAGGCACAAAATGTCTCAATACATGATGACCTTATACTGTATATTGATAATGGGTTGAGTGCAAACAACCTCTTGTACTTGTCTGTACAAATCGAAACTAATAACAACCAATGTATTTTTTTTACCTTACAAAGCTAAAGAAAATTGTGAAATGCATTTAAAAATGCTTTGGCAGATACCACAAGTTATAGAGCTTGTTACATATTTTAATCCTCGTGCCATTAAAACATTAATAACGCTTTTCATTTGAACATTTGCTACCATTAACAACACCTACATTTGTAGGTGACACTTTCCAGGGGATTAACAGCAAAGCACAAAATACATGCTTGCTGAACTGAAAACTCAGCCTTGTTTCCACAGAGAAATGAATGTGTTAATTACAGTCATTTACAACATCCTCTCAGCTTGGGTAAAGTGGAATTCAATGACAGCTGAGAGGCTAGAAAGCAAGTTTGATTTGAAATGATTTACCTTATTTATTTTTATTATATATTTACAGGGTTGGACCAGCCTTCCGGGACACCAGGAAAAAAGCCGGTGGGCCCCGACCCTCACAGGCCCCTGCCAGGCCAGACCCCCCTCTCCCAACCCCAATTAATTTGAAAACACAAATTCTCCGACTCCCAGCGCTGGGTGCTGATGCGCAGTCATGCACTCTTCCCATGTGCTTATTCCCATTGCTCTGGTCTTGATGATGAAAATCTGTGAATAAAGGGCAGAGTATGGGGGCGATGAACGGCAGTGGGACTATGTAAATCCGACACTGATTGTGGCTTATGTTATTGCCTACAGTCATCTTGTACGTGTTGGTGCTGCTAAAATTCATCTTTGAAAATGTTATAGGTGTCTATATTGCTAACAGCCATTTGAAGTGACAGCGAGTCCTGTTGCTGCTATATATTTGAAATAAATGTATGAATGCTAATGCCCCCCTTGGATCAGTGTGGAATCTCTAGAGTTTGTTAAAAAAAAAATGTGTCACGGTTAGAATAAAAGCATAAGTCCTGCTTATTAATTTTTTACACTGTCATTTAATATATAGACTTGATGGTTACATCAATTAGTTGACACCAATAGGACATGCATGACATAACTGTTGGAGCAGAGTGTTAAATAATAATTACAGACAGCTCAGTTCATTTAAAGTGAAGGCTTGTTGTGTTAAAACCAACAAGGTGGAGGGGTTCTTTATGTAGTAGTGACTCAGATTTCAGATTTTAGTATTTCAGTGAGGAATATCAAGGCCCTATAATATATTCAATATATATATATATATTATTTTTAAAGATATTTAGTGTTAGCTGTCTCAGGTTCCTGCATAGGGGCTGCATTTATCTGCAGGCTGTGAATCCAACCGATGTGGCAGTAGCCTAAAGGTGGCCACAGACGCAGAGATCTGCTTGTTTGGCGATGTTGCCAAACGAGCAGATCTCTCCCCGATATGCCCAACGATCGGATCATAATGCAACGGGCGGTTGGATTGCAGCACCGCATACACTCACAGATGCGACTGCCCGACTTTCGGCCAGATATAGATTTGGGAAACCCGTCAGATGGCCCCACACACGGGCCAAGAGTTGCCAACTCGTTCTGTCGGCAGCTTTTGTCGGGCCGTGCATGGGGGCCTTAAAGGCCGCCACACTGGAAACCATGCTATCTGCCTACAAAGAAATCTGATGAAGACCCAGCAATATTATATCAAAGTCATTCAAGGTTGCTGGGGAGAAGAATGGAAATCAACACAATGTAAAAAAAAAAAAATACTAAAAGAGTCAGTAAAATGCAATTTAATTTATTTTCCTAAAATGCAATATTTTTTTCCAGAATTCCAAATGATTTGCTCTTGCTGCTGCAATGATGCAATATAGTAGAATGCCCATTTTTACAATCCCCTGATTTTAAGTTTTCCCTCATTTTACTTTGTTGTTGTTTTATGGTTCCACCTATATATTATATAAAATACAGTTCCCTGGTTTTACATTTTCCTGGATTTTACAAAAAGATTTTCTGGTCCCTTGAAAAACGTAAAATGGGGGTTCTACTGTATTTTGCTCTGGTTAATAAAGTATTTACAGTTTGCATGTGAATATGGCAGGGCATGGGATATGGGTAGGGTTGCCACCCAGCTGGTATTTTACCGGCCTGGCCGGTAAAACTGATGGTTGTTCCCAATGTTATTAATAGAGAAAAAGATAAATATATAGGAAGGCTGGTATTTTTTTCCAGAAAAGGTGGCAAACCTAGATATGGGAGAACATATAAATTCCCTCAATTTGTGAAGTTGTGAATTTCTAGGCACAACATGCAAAGGAAGTGGTATAGGGCTGATTTGCCAAACTGGTGAACAGTGCTGGTATAGATGGGCACAACTAGTTTCAGGGAAGGATTTTAATATGTGCAAATCTGCACTCAGCAGCTGTAAATGAGCCCTGCAGTTTTTTTTACATGGTTTAAAATGTTTAATTTATTACCGTTACAGGAAATTATTTCAAATGTGTCAACAAAACACAGTAAAGTCATTTTAAGGGTAGTTGCTCTTCAATGTCTTTTTTTGGCAAACTCGTTATCGAACAAAAACCTACATGTTCTACATGTCAAAACTGAATTCTTATTACTGACTTTATGTAGCATCTGAAAGTAATTAATACTTTACCTTTTTACCCAGCAATGCCTGCAGCAGCAGCAGCAATTCATAATAGCAGGAGGAGTTAATATGAGCACAGCGAATGTGTTAATTATCCCAGATATGCATTATTGTAGCATGTGCAGGTCCCAGAGTTCTGATGCTAATTGCACTGGTTTCTGTGCTGCTATGTAGTAATTATCCATAATAATTACTATTTAGCCTTATACTGTGACCGGTATATTCTATATGTACTGTATATTGTGAGTGGGTCCCTAAGCTCAGTAAGTGACAGCAGCACAGAGCATGTGAATCAGTGAATCAGCAGAAAAGAAGATGGGGAGCTACTGGGGCATCTTTGGAGACAGACACAGATCTTTACTGCTAAAGGATTGTGGTTGCCTTGGGCTGGTACAGAAGCCCAAAACATCATGTACAACATTTCTAGCCTACTTCTTTAATTTAACTTTCCTTGTCCTTTAAGGTATGAAGATCAAAATTATGGAAAGATCCATTATCCAGAATACCCAAGGTCCCGAGTATTCTACATAACACATCCTATCCCTTTACTAGCACTAGAGTCAATTTCTGTTTTGGGGCAAAAACAATTAAATATTTATATATTTATATAATATGAAAGGACATTTATGCTACTAAAGCTTTTCTTATCTTTTCTTATACCCGACATTTTCTACCTATTTATATTTGTATGGTGTTTTTTTATTTTGTGATGCTCTTGTCTCTTTAAATACCCAGTTTCTTTTATTTACAATTTCAGCCTCTGACCGCTCTACCACAGACCCTGAGTAATTCTCTGCCAGCACAGCAGTAATGTGTGATTTTGCATGAAAGGATAGCCTTTAAAATGAAGAAAAGTCTTAAATTCCATTCTCTGCTCCTCTTAAAAGCCAACAGAGCAGAGATTACATTACAAGAGCTCAGCATGGTTTAATTAACAAGAGACACATGCCAGATATTTCTCTGCCAGTTAGTCATACAGGATGGTTCAGCTAACCTGAAGCTAAATTGAGAGGTACAGTCAGATAACAGGACATGGAAAGAAGAAATAGAATCGTACATTATAGATTTCATTTGTTATTATTTTAATTTGATTTTATATGATGGACCAAAGGTCTTAGAGATATCTTTAAAAGAAAAATGTTCCACATCTCAAGTTATTGTATGTTCTGGTGTAGGGGGCTTAGTAGGGGCAATTTCATTTACTCATAATATAATACAGGTATGGGATCTATTATCCAGAATGCTAGGGACCTGGGGCTAGGGACGGTTTTGCAATGATCAGAGCCCCAGGCAACCTGGCCGGCTGCGGTGCCAGTCGTCGTGCGCATGCACGTAGGCCCAACGAGAAGAAGGGAGTAAAGGTGGCCAGGTCCGGACTGAGAATCAAAATAGGCCCTGGAATTTCAGGTACACGGATGCCCAATCAGCCAACACAGAGGCCCAAACAGCTCCCACTTAATACTGACTTTCTATGGCACCTTATAGCAGCCCCTCTGCCAGTCGCACAGATTGCCAGTCCGGGCCTGCTGGTGGCCCCCAGCTTTGCACCCTAGGCACGTGCCTAATCTGCCTACCCCTTGGCCCGTCCCAGGCAATGATTGTCCAATAAAGAAAGAATAGTGACTTGATTATAGGTGTTAAAAATAGTTATGTATTGCAATGTTTTGCCAAATGCTCTGCATCAGTGGAAAGAAAAAAGTTAACTTTACTGAAATTCTATATAGGTATGGGACCTGTTAACCAGAATGCTCAGGACCTGGAGTCTCCCCATAATTTGGATCCCCGTACTTTAAATTGATTAAAAATGATTTAAACATTAAATAAACCAAGCACATTTGTTCTGCCATCAATAAGAATTATTTATAATCTTAAAGTGGTGTAAAGAGCAGCGGAAAGGTGCTGTGCTAAGTAAACACTGGCAGTGGGGTGCTGTAGGTAGGTAAGACCTTATTAGACATTAGCAGTATTGCTACTTCTAGTCAGTCTATACATCCTCCCACATTTGATAAAACCAGGGCTGGAACTAGGGGTAGGCAGAAGAGGCAGCTGCCTAGGGCTCAATGGAAAGGGGGAGCGCTGGGTAGGTACCTGACTTCTGCCTACCCCTAGTTCATGTTCGCTTCTCTCCCCTCCGCGTCAGCTGCCCCCCCCCCTTATCCTTCCCTCTGGCACTGACCCTCCCCTCCCCTTTGACACCTATCTTCCCATTCCCTCTGAAGCTTACCCTCCCCTTCCCTTTAACATTCTCCCTCCCCTTCCCTCTGATGCTCTCCCTCCACTCTGACGCTCTCCCCTCAGGCACTCTCCCCCTACCTCCTTCCCCTCCAGCTAGGGTTGCCACCTGGTCGGTATTTTACGGCCTGGTCTGTATTTTTGATGGTTGATCCCAATGTTATTAATAGGAAAAAAAAGATAAATATATAGGAAGGCAGGTATTTTTTTCAGGAAAAGGTGGCAACCCTACCTCCAGCACATGCATGTTCACAATCATTGGGGGCAGCTGTGCGTGGCACAGGAGCGCTGTGGGTGCCCGGCTTGGCCCGGCGCTGGCTAAAACAATACACAGAGGAAAATTAATCTCAGTTACAAGACAGATTATTTACCAGCTGCATTCCTCTAAACTACGAGTAACTATGTTGCTGCTAGTTTTTTGATTCCCCAAAATATCCCTGCATGCTTTATATTTATAAATCTATATGAAATACAGGTATGGGACCTATTATCCAGAATGCTCGGGACCTGGGTTATTCTGGATATCTTTCTTCACACTTTAAGTCTACTAGAAAATCATATAAACATTAAATAATTCCAGTAGGCTGGTTTTGCTTCCAATAAGGATTAATAAAATTTATAAGGTATTGTTTTTATTATTACAGAGAAAAGGGAAATCATTTTTAAAAATCTGGATTATTTGGATAACATCGAGTCTATGGGAGAAGGACCTGTAATTCAGAGCTTCCTGGATAACAGGTGTCCCGCCTCAACCGACTTAATACACCTTGCTAAAAATCGCATAAAAATACATGTGTGCAATTACTTAACCAAATGCAGATTATAAAACCTTATTAAAACCATGTTCTTATCAAACATGTCAAAACTGTGGCCATTTAGCTGCTCTAATTTACTGATCTGTGTCTGCACAAAATAAATCTGAGAAGTTCCACTTATTTCAGATGCAGATTGTGGTTGAAATCAAAAGAGACTCTGATATTTATGGATCCGTTTTATTTATTTATTTTTTTCAAAAGTTTATCAAATTGATTTATGCTCTGGCTTTGTTCAAGAATGAAAGGAGCGAGATCTTAAGCAAGGCAGACCTTGAAACACAGCTCTAACCACTAGCTGTAGAGTAAAACGTCTTAAGATGTTTAGAAAAAGATGTTGTACATCCAGTTTCTGTGTTTCCAATTAAATGGAATATTTCCCATGGAGCAAAACATTCTAAAGTGCAAAATAAGTCGATTTTAATTCGTATACTGTCACAGTCTAGCATACTTATTCCACACATCAAACATTTGGTGACCAAGGTACACATGGATTAAAGTCTATTAAAATATACTAGATCTTAATGAGACTGTTATTGACAGAGGAGAAGGAAAGGAGAGAAAGAAATTTTAAAATTGTGCCTGCCTAATTATTTCTTATAAAAATATTTAGTCGCTAAAGATATGAAAGTTGAAATGTAAGTTCTCTAGCTAGGAATTTTTGAACAACCCACTGGTAGTGATGGGCAAATTTATTCGCCTAGCTCGAATTCATAGTGAATTCCTGCAATTCGCCACCGGTGAATAAATTTGCAAAATGGCCGTGAAAATTCGCCAGAGAAAATTCGCTGGCATCAATTTCCGATTTTCACAATTTTTTTGTGAAAACGTTCGAAATTCACGAATTTTTCGTGAAAACGTTCGAAATTCATGAATTTTTCGTGAAAACATTCGAAATCCATGAATTTATAGTGAAAACGTGTGAAATTTACAAATTTATAGTGAAAATGTTTGAAATTTACAAATTTATAGTGAAAATTTTTGAAATTTACGAATTTATAGTGAAAACTTTTGAATTTCACGAATTTTGTGATAGTTAAAAATTCACGAATGTATAGTGAAATTGCTTGAAATTCACGAATTTATAGTGAAATTGCTTGAATTTTTCATGAAAATGGGTACATTTCACGAATTTTTTGTGAAAACGGGAAAATTTCACGAATTTTTCAAATTTTGACATTTTCGCAGATTTTTCGCCATTTCACAAATTAAATTTGCGAAAAAATTTGGCTAAGAAAAACGCCCCAGATTCGCCCATCAGTACCCACTGGTACAACTGATCTACTAAGTTAATGGATCTCTTCTCCAAAAATTCCATTATCCAGAATGCCATTATTCAGAAATCTCCGAATTACAGGAAAGCCTCCTTCTATAAAGTCCGTTTTAAAAGATGGTTTCCTTTTTCTCTGTAGTAATAATAATAGTATCATGTACTTGATCCTAACTAAGCTGCATGAATCCATATTGGTGACAAACCATCCAGATGGGATGGCTAAATGATCTTGCAGAATAGTCAAAACTCTGATCTGCAAGAAGAGAACTGATGACTGTGACTGCAGGTAATATAAACCTTACCATTAGAACAGATCTATATAACATCAATAAAACACAGGACTCGGTTTTCCGTTTTAGTGGGTAGAGGTCAAACATAGTTTTATTGAATCAAAAGCAGATAAAATTGTTCTTGCCATGTTATACAAAACATAGGTAACCCAGATGCCAGCTACAGAAGCAGTGGTGGGCATATAATGAGAACCCTATTGATTAGACCCAAAGGGCAAGGACCAAAAGTAATTACCCACAGCAACTGTGACAAAACTGCTAATAGTATTACAGATAATACAATTTTGACATATGTAAACCATCTCCTTGAAATCTTTTTGTAACAATGGGGGGGAGGATGATGGGTCACCATTATAGTAGACCAGACACACTGCCAAGCCTGCACAGCATTCCAGGTGCCCGTGATGTCACAAGAGAAAGAGCTCTGGTAAGCAACTTTCCCTTTTATAACAGCCCTCCTTTCGTGTGTTTTAGCCAATCCTTCACCCCAAATAGTCAGTCCCAGGGTTCAGCACCTCCCCACAGTCCAAGGCACCCTTCATTAAAGACCGAACAGTCTCTGAACTGGCACATAAGGGAACTCTCATATCTTCATACCTTAAAGTGGTCCCGTCACCCAGACACAAAAATCTGTATAATAAAAGTCCTTATCAAATTAAACATGAAATCCAATTTAAAATTTTTATTAAAGCATTCATAGCTGTTTTAAGCTCATTTAAAAATCTCAGCTGTCAATCAAATATTGTCTGCCACTCCTCTATGCCTTAGGCATAGAGGCGGGGCAGATAATTATTTTCACTTCCCATTCAGCACTTCCTAGATGCCACTGCTGCCCACACATTGCCCCAGTTCTCTTAACCATTTAATTGTGTAGCCAGGACATGGGGATAGACATCGGGTCCCCCATTCTGGTGCACAAACAAGATTCTGAGATGATACAAGGCTTGTCTTAATAACAGTGTCCACAAAATGGCTCCTGCCTGCTTGCTAGAATTATGAATTCCCAGACTGAAGGAAACAAGATTAAAATAATTTATATAGTGTAATAAATGTTCATTTTGCTTGACTATTGTGATAAAATTGGATTTTGAATATTTTTTTGGGGTGACGGGTCCACTTTAAAGGAGAACTAAACCCTAAAAATAAATAGGGCAAAAAATGCCATGTTTTAGATACTGAACTTATTGCACCAGCATCAGCTTGTCAATAGCAGCAATGATCCAGGACTTCAAACTTGCCGCAGGGAGTCACCATCTTGGAAAGTGTCTGTGACACTCACATGCTCAGTGGGCTCTGAGCAGCTGTTGAGAAGTTAAGCTTAGGGGTCGTCACTAATTATCAAGCAGATAATAAGGTTGGCCCGTCTTATAAGGTGATGCTACAGGGATTATTATTAAATTCTGCACTGGTTTCTGTGCTGCCATGTAGTTATTGTCTGTATTAATGACTAATCAGCCTTATATTGTGACTATATTTCTATTCTATATGTACTGTCTATTGTGAGTGGGTCCCTAAGCTCAGTAAATGACATCAGCACAGAGCTTGTGAATCAGTGAATCCGCAGAAAAGAAGATTGGGAGCTACTGGGGCATCTTTGGAGACACAGATCTTTATTGCTCTTTACGGGTCCAATACCTGTATAACAGTATACCAGATATGATTTCTACAGTCCTCCCAAAAGCTCACTCTCAGAACCCCTGCCACTCTAGTTTAAAGCAAAAGAACAATAAATGGAAAGAGCTATACATTATTGCACTTAATAAAGTGCAAAATACTTCATGTTTCCTGCCACTTGAGGAAGGTGCACTCTTATAATTATTCTTTGCAGTATAGTACTGCTTTTAAGTGATCCAAGGTATGGAAACATACTATTCAGGGCAGATTGAGCATTACTCAGAATTCTGATTACTCATAAGTTCTGGCATGTAAATTTTCATGGATACTGTGAAGTTCAGATAAGATGAATATTGCCTAGGGGAGGGCAAAATGGTTACAGGGATGTGATGCATTTATGATGTCATTATTGTAGATGACCAACAATTCCAAAGTAGGATTGGCCTATCAGGCCATAGGACTAGTGCCCCTAAGAGAAAAAAAACCTTGCTGTGTTCTCTCATTTTACAGTACTTCTGTAAAGAGCCCTATAATGGTTATAACCAGTGAGCCAAACACTTTCTGCACCTGCTTTTTAGCTGATAGTTCTGCTTTTGTACGTACCGTACTTGTTACTTGGTCCCGAGCATTCTGGAAAACAGGTCTCATACCTGTACAAGTATAAGAAACCCTTTGGAACATTGGAACATTTACAAATCAATTGTTAAGGATTCAGCAAAACCATCTATTTGTCTCTGCTGTGCTTTCCATATTAGCTGAGGCATCTTGTACAGAGTAAGTGGGGGTGTCCCTGTTGGAAGGCTTGTGCATATTTTCAATGGAAGCCAATATAAGAGCTGCTCCATCAAATCTCTGCACAAATCCAGTAATTAATACCTTTCTAAAGCCTGTGCCATGCCAAGTGCAAGTTCAGTTACTGTAGAGCAGCAGACTAATGTGCTACAGCAGGGTGATTAAGTAATCCCTCTGATGACCTTATTCTCAATAATACTATTGTTTCCTCTTGATTAATTAACACTAATTAGAGCTGGCACAGCATATGTCATATGCATTTGACCTACAGTAGAGATGTTTGCAGTATACAATAGTAGCCTTCACGACTGCTAAATCTTTTAGGGCTGTTTTTCGTAGGATGAAAACATGAGAAGGGATACTATCCGTTTGGCATTCCAGGCAGGGTAATTGATACATATTCATCCCAATCTGTTTATTTAGCTGTACCCTTTCAATTACAGAGTAAAAATGTAGCTGGTTTTCCTCATTCCTTTTCATGAGCCCTATGGGAGCCCGTTGTATACATGTTTGTTTTTAATTGGCCAACAGGGGTAAATATGAATAGATTGTTATTGAATCTTTTCAGAAAAATTGAAATACTCATTTTCAGAAGATATGACTCCTATTGATCGGACTCATGTAGTCTAGTGACTTTAGAAAACCATGCAACCTGGCAACATACCATGCAATCATGTAACATTACAATGCAGTAGAGTTTGCATCAGACCATACGTTTAACAGATGCTATCTATAAAATAATAACACGTTAGCTGCACTGAATTCCAGTTATGTGTAGTGATCATGAGCAACACAGCAAGAAAATTTACAAAATTGGTGAAATTTTATCAAAATGTATCCACGTGAAACAAAACATGCGGTGAAGATTAGGCGCAGGTGATATGGCAGATGCAGGAGCAGATTGGAGTCCAAGGCCATTATTTACCAGTGCCACAAACAAAATTCACTTTGGAAAAGGATATGTATCAGGGTAAGGAACAGTTCTTATTAAACAACAGCATGAACACAGTCTTTCCAAAACAGACCAAGGAAAATCTCAGTTCTTCACCCTCCGACATCTCCTTGAGTGAGATAATGCTATTTCTGTGAGCTTTATATCATAGTGTCACCACCTTTTATTTACACCCACATGTTAAATAACCTTCTCTTATAATTCAAGGTACAATCCTATTTATCTTCATTATATTCTCCCTTATACTGAAGTCATTAGAATTCAGACTAAAGTGGATGTCTAAAATGGCCTTTGTGGAACACTGAAAGAACAGAAGAATAGGCGTGTAGCAGCATTCTAAAACTAAAAATATGTGGTCAATTTTTAAACATTAAAACTTAAAACATCTTTAAAAATGAGAGTGGTGAATACATTGGTCCCCAGATGCATGGGTAACAGCAGCTGCATAACTACAGTTAAGCTGGCCATAGACGCAACAATCCGGTCTTACGAATTCCCGATTCGTACGATTTTCGGATTGTGTGTGGAGTGTCCCGACATTTGTCATGCCATGCCGATCCATCGTTTGGTTTATTGGAGAGGTTAGAAAATTTCTGCCGGCTGCCGATAATATCTCTGCGTTCAATCGTATGATTTTCAGTGGGAGACTGTCACTAGTTTTTGTTGGACACAACTTTCGTATGATCCCTGTCAGGGGCAGAACATCAGCTGATCTGTGCTTTTACTACTTTATTTAATCTGAAGGTTAGTGGCAGGTCGGGAGATGGGGATGTCTGATCGTACGATGATTCGTACGGTCGGATCTTTGCGTCTATGGTCAGCTTTACTACAAAACAAACAAACATAACTAAAAACAATTCAGCGGGCAGAGCTTAGCCACACACTTGCTGCACACCCAGGCTCAGTAGGCCATCTGCTGGCTCATTATTCGGCGCATTGCAAAATGACCGCTCCCATCCCTTCGGCTTACACATGCGCGTGTGCGGCTTACCTGGCGTGCCGAAGTTTCAAGCTGTATTAGAGTGGCTATGGAGGGAGCTATTCACAAAACATACACTTGACTATATAGCCTTCCAGATTAAGATGAAGAAGAAATGGAGCAGTCATTTAATAGCCAAATATACTTTCTAATTTTTGAACCAAGAAAACCTTGCTTACCCTGACAGTTTTATACAGGAATTCAGTGGCGTAACTACCAGGGGTGCATGGTTACCGTTGGGGCCCATCAGAGCCATGATGGCCGGGGGTTATCTAGGGGTAGATTTTATAGCACACATGCCATCAACAATCCAGCATGCCATTTATAGAGGTAAGGGCCCATCCTGTACTGGGCCCACCATGAAGTAGTTACACCACTGCAGGAATTAGATAAATAGTACAGGTATAAGATCCATTATACAGAAACCTATTATCCATAAAGCGCCAAACTACGGGAATTATCTCCCATAATAAAACAATTTGAGTTTTTAAAAAATGTCCTTTTCCCTCTGTAATAATAAAATAATACCTTGTACTTGTTCCCAAATAAAAAATAATTAATTCTTATTGCAGGCAAAACAATAATAGGCATAAGGTATGGTGATCCAAATTTTGGAAAAGTCTCTTATCTGGAAAACCACAGGTCCCGAGCATTCTGGATAACAGGTCCCATTCCTGTATATCATTATAAAGTCTTCAAATGAAAAGTCACCATCACTTGTGGAAGGCACAATTCTTTATGGCTGAAGCATGGGTTTGTTTTTACATTTGGACATTCCCTAATTTCGGTTTCGTTGCTGCATTATGTTTAGTTAAAGGGCAAGGAAAGTGTAAAATAGAATAAGGGTAGAAATGCTGTATTTTGTATACTATATATAAACATGAACTTACTGCACCACAAGCCAAATCAAACAAATGATTTATGCTTTCAAAGTTGGCCACAAGGGGCTGTCATCTTGTAACTTTGTTATACATCTTTGCAAGACCAAGAATGTGCACATGCTCAGTGTGATCTGGGCTAAGCTTAGGGATCGTCATAAATGATCAAAAAACAAAGCTGCTGGAGTTCTGCATGGCTGGGAAGTAAGGCGGGGGCTCCCCCCTGCTGTTCATCAGTATGATTGTTTCCTTGCACAGCAGTTAGGGACCGTCTGACAATTTGAATATTACTTTGGTTAGGAAAGTTATTAGCAATGTAAAATTACATTTAGAATTCAGGCACTATCATTGATCATTGATATCTATCTGTATCAGTGATTCCCAACCAGTGGCCCTCAAGTAACATGTTGCTCACCAACCCGTTGGATATTGCTCCAAATGGCAACAATAAGCAGGTGCTTGCTTTGAATTTCTGGCTTGAAAGCAAGATTTAGTTACATATAAACCAAGTGTACTACCTGCAGGCTGCCAGGCCACATAGGGACTACCAATCACAGGCCATAATTAGCACCCCAGAAACGTTTTGCATGGTTATGTTGTATTCCAAATATTTTGTACATTTGAATGTGGCTCATGGGTAAAAAAAAAGCTTGGGGATGATTATCAAGTGCTTATTTTCCTTCACTATGCCTGCAATGATTTGTGAAGCAGTATTTCACAGTACAAATGTAAGACATGAAGGTACTCTATCTTTTTCTATAATCTTCTTTATTTTAGATATGTTAGATATCACTCAGTATTTTTTTTTCAGATGAAGATGACACCCTCTAAGGGTCATTCAGGGCAATTTGAGGCATCAAGTTTAAGGGTAAGGATGCACAAGACCTGCGATAAATCTCCTCTTTTGACATATCTCCTCCAAAGGCTTAAAATGCCATTTGTGCATCCGAGCAACAATGTTAGAGCTGGACAGACAATTGACAAATCCTACATGATACAGGAAAAGGCATCCTGAATAGGGTGCTTCCAATAGTCACCAGAATTATTTAGTACACAATTATTTGTTCAGAATCTACTTTCCTTCTGCCTCTCTTCTTCGTGTATAGTGATGGGCGAATCTATCCCATTTCACTTCCCCGCAAAATTCGCAAATTTCCAGCAAAATTCACAATTGCCGAAAAATTCACGCCATGTATTCAACACGCGTCGCATCATTTTCGGCGTGCATTGCGTCATTTTCGGTGCACATTGCATTTTTTTGCTGCGCTTCTCTTTTTTTTTTTTACATCAGGCGAATTTTCACTGGCATTTTGCGAATTTATTCCCTGGCGGCGAATCGCTGGAATTCACCGCAAATTCGCGCCAGGCGAATAAATTCACCCATCACTATTCACGTAGCATTTTCAAGAAAAGTAAAGACTCCCAGAACAGTCACTGTTTAAAGGAGTATGTGGCGTAGAAATGGACGCTATATAGAAATATAATTATATAATAGTCTCAGGAGACTACCAAGGAATGTGGCTGATTATTAAATGAAGATTGCAAATGGTCGATCTGTACTCAAACTAATCAATACAATGACAAGGCTTGTTAGCTAGCTATAGAACTAATGGCCACATTAGTGTCAAATGACCAGGAGCCTGCTCTAATTGTGCCTTCAACAATGAAGGAGATTTACAAAATGAAATCGAGCATAGCAATTTAAGTTTCTTGAATATAAAGTGCTAAGACATGGGAGTGGGTAAACATGACTCTGCAGGCCTGGACTATGCATTAATGATCAAAAGAGGTCCATTGCTCATCACAAAGCATTTGTACACTGCATAATATTTTATTATTATTTTATTTTATAATAATGCACTATAACACAGTGGTTGGTAGAAAGATCAAAAGCCACCCTTCTGCTGGAGACTGAGATCCAAACATCAGTAGTAGTGAAACAGTTAAAAAGCTGCCCTGGACCCCTGTGTGATTATGAACTTTAATATTTTATTATCTCAACATTTCTTATATCGTGACTTAATATTAACTCTTCAATCTTTTACAACACTGACTACAAACTGAAACAAGAAAGAAATTGCCTTTGTTTTCCCAAGTTCCTGTGCTCCTCAACCTTGGGATTAATAAAATGACAGTGAGCACAAGTTCACATTCATATATTGGTTCATTTTTTTAATGGATTTGCCCTCTTATTTCATAACTTAACGCTAAGTTTAAATGCATTTTCCAATGATAAACCTTACTAAAGTTAGTTGGAAGCCAGAAACAAATAATTTGCAGGTAAAGATTTGCTTTGACGTCACCCAGCTAATTATAATAGTTCTTTGTTTAGTGATTGAGTTTTCTTCTTCACAAGTCATTGACAGACATACTGCCAAAAGCTACCTAAATGTTTAATGTCATTGGATAGTTAAATGCATTTATAAATAAATAATATAACAACTTTTAAGCCAATGGTTTTTTTTAAATTAGAATGAGCCAGATACTGTACATCATGGTTCAGACGGTATCCATTGGTCACACGGGATTTTCAGTTGGGGCTACAGCTGAAAGAACAGATAAGTATCTCGAGATACAGTAACTACTCCAACAGTGTGCACCGACTCTAGCCAAGGAAATGCCACATGGAAATAAGGTTACAGACAGAAATCAGGATGTTCAACTCAACTGACAAAAAGCAAGAAATCAACTGACTGGATCCCACAAATGTGAAGGGTACAACTGACCGATGAAACCTCTAATTTGTGCATTAGCACCTGAAAAGCTACTCTTGTCCATAATGCTCTGATCAAGTTAGCACTTTGTGACTATACCGGGAGAAATGTCAATAGGCCTGTCCCGACTGCTCTGCTAAATACCATGCAAATAGATTATTATTATTTTTATTATTAACATGTTTTTATATAGCGCCAACACATTGCATAGCGCTGTAGAGAACCTTTGAACTGCTACCAGCCTGGATGTTTGAGCACTTTCAGAGTTCTCTTAGCAGGTGATATCAACAACTGAATTGCTCCAAGTGAATCAGACATTAAAGGGCAAGGAAAGGCAAAGAAATAAAATCCCATTTTTTCTTTCTTTAATGAAAAAGAAATCTATCTCCAATATACTTTAATTAAAAAATGTGTACCGTTTTTATAAGAAACCAGACTGTATGCAGTGAAATTCTCCCTTCATTGACTGCTGTGGATAGGAATTGTCAGACAGTCCCTAACTTCTGGCAGGGAAACAATCATACTTATGGACAGCATGGGGAGCCCCTGCCTTACTTACCAGCCATGCAGAACTCAAGCAGCTTTGTTTTTTGATAATTTATGACGACCTCTAAGAAGTTCAGACCACACTGAGCATGTGCGAGTCTTGATGTTGCAGAGATGTCTAACAAAGTTACAAGATGACAGCCCCCTGTGGCCAACTTTGAAAGCATAAATCATTTGTTTGATTAGGCTTGTGGTGCAGTAAGTTCATGTTTATATTTAGTATACAAAATACCGCATTTCTAGCCTTATTCTATTTTACACTTTCCTTGCCCTTTAATGCCATTATCAGTGGGATAAACTGATGCCAGGGAAACTAGCACATCCTGAAAGTTACATGCAGTTTATCAAAACAAATGATAACTGTGTGCAAGTTGTGATGATTGTCACTTGAAAAAGCTGTGTCAGTTGAACTCCAAAACACTAACTACAACCATTTCATATGACTGTGTATAATAAACTTTTGGGAGCAGTATGCATAAAGTGGCATTAGATTTCAGATTTTTAAAGTACAAGTAGGGGACCTGTTATCCAGAATGATCGCGACCTGGGGATTCCCGGATCTTTCCGTAATTTGGATCTTTATACCTTAAGTCTACCGGAAAATCATGTAAATATTAATTAAAAGCCAATAGTCTGGTTTTGCCTCTATTAAGGATTAATTATATCTTAGTTGAAATCAAGTACAAGCTACTGTTTTATCATTACAGAGAAAAAGGAAATCGTTATTAAAGATGTGGATTATTTGATTATAGTAGAGCCTATGGGAGACGGCCTTTCCATAATTCTGAACTTTCTGGATAATGGATCCCATACCTGTACTTTTTCTGTTCTATTGTTTAAAGACTGAATAGAAGTACCTTGATCAATTACAAGATAATGTGATTTCAAATTGCAATGCATTATCACAGAATGTGAAATGGACCAACCTTTAAAAAGTATTGAAAACATATTCACATCAATGTGGCTGGCAACGTGTGACCTTCAGCTGTACCTGAGAAAAGCAGAATGGAAGGCAATAAAGAACCCAGTGTGTACATGAATTATTTTGCAGAGAATGCAGTAACAGTTCCACAAAGTGACTCTGTGACATAATCTATGAATAAATTCCAGGCTTAGAAAAGGCAGCTCAAGAATTATTTAGATAAACCTTACTTCTTCCCTTTACTCCTCTCAGCAGTTTTGTTGGCTATTTTTTTTGCCCCTTTACTATATTGTATAAAAACTTCCGGCAACTCTGCAATCCTATTAACTAAACAAAGAGGGAAAAGTACAACACGGAGCATTGCTGAGAATAGCAACATGATAAGACATTGCCCGACTTTGCAAATGAGCAAGTTATGCGATGCTTAATTCTTCAAAAGAGAGATTCCTTTAGCAGATTGTGTGTTATCTGCTGCACCAGAACTATAAAAATGATTGTTCCTATTCTGTATTGCTCTTGGGAAAAATATTGTGGTGCAAAATTAAATCTCAGTTTCAAGCTTCATAAAATGAACTGCACACTGAAGAATTGCCATTGTATTTTTCACTTCATTACAGAGTACTGCGTTTAAAATCACAAAGCCTGTATCACATGGAAACAGGTTTAACCGTTGTTGCATTGGTTCTCTAGGGTCCTATTAGAAACATTAGACCACAGGCCCAATCTCCAGAATATATCCATCTCCACACTCAGCTTGCTTTTGTATTGCACAGCATTACAATTTCCTGATCTTGTATTCTTTCTAGAAGAGGAATATACTTGGCACAGGAATACAGGCTCAATTGTTGTGTGATAATGGAGGCAAGTGACTCCTGGGTCCAGAGTGAGTTTTCCTGCTGCATATGGTGACTATTCCATCCATTATATTTAGAATTCAAGTTTTTACCAACGGAGCTGGAAAATAGAAAGAAAAAAATGATTTGGTCTGTTAATCCCATTGGTTTCCAGTTGTTAATACTTCTGATCTGTAGAAACTCAAATCCCAAGCATATATGCCACAAGCATTGCCAGGTTGCCTGCCACAAATTCACAATATGCATTAGATATATATTCCCATTGTCACAAGCGCAGACACGTTCTTAATTGATGCATGTCACCGATTACCTGTGCTTGTCAGTCACTGAAATGTAAAAACGTCACTTCCAAGAAGAAGTTCCACATCTGTAATGACAGTCAGAGGTGCTGTAAATAATGGAAGTCAAAGGTGTTGTAGATCACAATTTGCACCCCCCCCCATTCCTCAAATAAGAGAAACATCCAGTTATTTTCATAATAATGTGCACAACTGCTTCAGCCCTATTTTATTAAGCAGAGCCTGGTGTAGAGGTGTTGTATTTGGATATATGAGTGTGAGCCTTCACAGTGATTGTACATAAGACATTTAAGTGTGTTTGTCTATCTTAGGGTTACATCAGGGAGACAAGGAAAGTCAGTGGAATACACCCATATATCTGCTCTTGTTTTTTGCAAATACTTCAAAGCCTACATTTGAATTTATTTTCTTCCAATGAGCTAATTAGGCTTCCATCCTGGCAGATTAATTATTATATTATAAGTGAAGGAAGGCATTTATATATGAAGAAGCTGAGAGCACTTAGAAGAGAAATCTTATGCTGGTTAGCAGAGCATTATACCAACCAATCCCCCGTCAGCAGGAACCTTGCAGTCTAATAGCTTTTTAATATAACCCTCATTATTAGCAAGGGGACTAATACATATTATAGGAGAGCAGCTGCTTTTGAGTAAAATGACAACAATTGAAGGCAAGTAATTGTAATACATATTTTTTTCTCCTTCATTTCTCAGTGTTTCTTTGCAAGGGGAGGATCTTGTTAATTTGGTGGCTTTTGCTAAAGACGTTTCTTGTCACAGCCTCGGTTTCCCAATTCAGCTGTAGACAAAAATAAGAGGCTGATTTTAGAGGCTTTGTGCATTTTTTTTTCCAGCTGACAGCATTCAAGTGGCAGCATATTATTTGGTCTGTACGACACACAAAGTGTCTTAATTAAAGGCTGTCTTGAAAATACAGAATTTTCACAACCGCATCTGCCATTAACTCTTCTGACATTATGTGAGCATTGCACATGGAATAATTCCCTGCTGGCTGAAACAAATGCCGCTAATCTTTGCCATGGAATCCAGGGAAGTTCGTATAATTAGAGCAATGACTTCAGTTGCAGTCCATGAAACATAAATTGGATTGGCATGGCCATGCCCAATTACTCATCTCTACAATAAATTAATTAGCAGGCGCTATATGTTAGCAAGGGGGGTTATAGGTATATGTTATCCCAAGCCAGTAACTGATGTTGTCATTATTGCTGCACTAAAACAGGAAACACTAATCACGTTCACCTCCTAAACGTCTGTCTATACCTTTGAGAACTTGGGTCATACTGTAGCTTGGTATAGCATACTAATAGGCACGTCAACTAAGGATTGCAATATACAGAGAAATGAATGTTGTTGCTCTGTTATACCTACAGCCCTCTGTAGCAGTGCAAAGGAATAGACTAAAGCCATGCACACATTTTAGAATAAATTTGACCTTTAATTAAAAGTTCCACTCTAAATCCCATTCACACTCCCCTCTTACTCTCTTTTTTTCCTTGTGCTGCTTAATACATATTTAATAATCTACTGTAACAGCTTTTGAAATCATGCTTTAGAATTACCTTTCAAACAAATATTTAAGAGTAAGCAGCCAATGCAGATGGAAGCCTGCTTGTTGCATCTCACCTGGTGGAAGTTTGGTGGTTCTGGGAGGGGCAGTGTCAAACAATTCTAACACAGATTAAAAATGTTCCATATAAGTGGGTAACCAACTAACCAAACCCATGTCATGAGGGTGATAATGAGACTTGAGTGTCACCCTTAAGGCCCACCCTCCCAAAATCTGCACAGATCACCCCCTGGCCAACCCTCACCCACCCACCTTCTTCTTCTGTTGCTGTGATTGGAGGAGAGCAGACAGGGTAGGTTTGCAGACTCCAGGGGTAGGGTCAGTAGAGCTGATGAGATCCAGGGCCCCTTGAGCTTTTCCCAGTGTTCAGTCGGCCCAGTCCCACCCTGAATCCAGTCCTGGGTTTTAAGTCTAAATTCCTCTTACAAGCAATGGTAAGGTAAAATAAGCTTTCACATGCCTGAAATTGATCATTATGACTCTCGTGGCATGGGTTTGGCAGACACATCATTAGAAGATAGTTCAGGCCCATAGAGTACCAATCCAACTGATCATCCATTCAACCCTTCATCTGCCATGTGGATTGTTGTGCAGTGCCCCAAAACACACTCACTGAGCACTTTTCTCAGAGACTGATTGAACTGAATTATAATTCTGTCTATATGTCAACATCATAAAGGGAATTTATTGTCAACTTTGCACGAAAAAAGAAGGGTAAGTAATGTGACTTATCTGAGCCATTTATTGGCACAAAATAATGAAACACCAATAAAGCTTGAGCAAAAATGTAAATAGTATTGTAACAAAAGAGGGCAATTATGGGGTTATTATTTTCATTATTTTAATTAACTATATAGCAAAAATATATTTTGTTTTGACAGATGTTATGCATTATTCAAATCAGTCCCTGCCCTTGTTGAAGTTTACAATATGAGGTCCCTATCACATTCACACACTGTGCGGTCAGTTTTTACAATGATTCAATGAACCTTCCTGTATAGTTGTGGAGTGTGGGAGGTATCAGGAGAAAAAAAACACACAAGTACACGCTTATTTAGATAGCGGGTGTCCTTACTTCTTTCCTTCAAATGCAGCAGACTGTGGCTCTGTATGTGGCATTTCCACCCACACAACATAATAACAAACCTTCATCATTTTCCAAAGCCTCTGATATTAAAATCCATGTGCTGTTTTTAACTGGTTGAGTGTGAACAATCTTTGTTGTGATTTTATAATCCCTCTGGCTAGAAATATGCTTATTAAAAACCTTACAAATACCTGGGCAGGTACAGAGGGTTTGATTACAGTACAGCAAACTGGTCTCAAAATGCTGTACAATATAGCTTCAATTTAATATATTTCCTGCTATACGGTGAAAGGTATAAAAATGAAGATTTGTGATATTGCATTTTGGGGCCTAGCATATCATTGATTAGAGCAGTAAGGGCTCAGAGTAAGTACAATGAAGCTCACGCTAGCACAGGAGACTGACTCCAAAGGAGCTGAGCAATATGTCTTCTCTGTCACATTTCCCAACCCGAGGAGAATGAACACAGCCGAACTAATCTAAATGACTGAGACACTAATTAGGCAATGTGTTGACGAGAACCTTTGCTGTAGTTTACATGCTATTTCCCCTGTACTATTCTCCTTCACTAATTTACTCTCTAAAGGAGTCTCCTGGGCTCTGCCTCACAGGGTCGGGCCAAGGTATTTTAGCACCCTAGGCAAGGGCTTCAGTCAGTGCCCCCCTCCCATTCGGTCCTGCATTACCATTTCCCACCTTACCATTCATATTACCCCTTGTACCAGCAGCCATTGTGTTGCCCCATGTACATGTGCCAGCACCTATCATATTGCCCCCATTTGTACCTGTGCCAAGGCAGTCAATACCTCAGATTGCTCCGAAGCCCCAATCTGTACCTGTGCCATCATAAGCCAAAACATCCATCATATTGTTACACCAATCTGTACCTATGCCAGCGGCAGCCAAACAAAACCATCATATTGCCCCTAGTCATCTATTTATCTGTCCAAGCTGCAGCCAAGGTATTGCCCACAAATATATCCTTGTGCCATCAGCTGCCAAGAGGGAGGTGGGCAGTGCTTCTGTCCACAGTATGAATAACAGGTAAGAGGTGGTTGGAACAGGAGTTTTATAAAATTTTAAAACTATAAAAGGCCAAGCAAACCAACGTTAAAAAAACAAAATTCCCTTAAAAGTGCACCCCCACCCTATGATTGTGCCCTAGGCGGGTGCCTACTCTGCCTACCCCTAATTCCGTCCCTGCTGCCTCAAGCCAGACACTCTATTACTGACCAACAACCTGGTACCAAAAATTATATGAAGAATTACAATACTCGGGTCATTCATTGGCTATAATATGCTTTTAATATCAATACATTATTATCCAGAAAGCTCCAAATTACAAGATGGCTCCCATGAACTCCATTTTAATCAAATAAGTTTTTTATAAATGATTTTTTCTATGTAATAATAAAACAGTACCTTGCACTTAATCCCCACTAAGATATAATTATCATTATCCTATTATGTTTAATGAAAGGTTCATTGATTTTTTCAGTAGACAAAGGGGGTTATTTTTCAAAATCCTAAATGTTCTCACTATTTTCTGAAAACCACACAGAATCACCTGAAAGTCACAAAATTTGAACAAAACCCAGCGTGGATCAGAATATCTTTCAATTACAAATGGGACATCTGCCATTGACTTCTACATGAACTCAGCAGGTCTGGGTTGGAGTACTTTTTTATTTGGACTTTTAACACCAATGGGATTTAATAAAAATGAAAAATGTGAGCTTTTTTTTTCTTTGAAAATTCTTTTTTTTTCCAACTTGAAAAAGTATGGCGATTCAACTTATAAAAAGAACCCCAGGTCCCAAGCATATACAGTATGTATATTATTCTTTATTTATATAGTGCCAACAGGTTTAACACTTTACATGGAGTGTTCATCATTCCAATCTATTCCTGCCTCAAGAGCTTACAGACTAAAGTCTATATCACACAACACACACAAGGCAAAAGCCAGTTGACTTACATCTAAGAGGTATAGTGCATTCTTTATTTTAGGGAAAATTAAGCACAAACATGAGTGTAAATTGAACTACGTAGTTATAAAGATGCATTATTACACATTATTCAGCCTATATGAAGATCCTACATTCAGCAATCCCTTCAGATAGTTGTGTTGTGTCGAATGGAAAATCCTTGTTGTTTAGAGAACAAATTTTAATACCATGCGGATTTTAGACATGTAGAATGAGGACACCCAACAAGAGGTTTTGTATAATTCTACTCTTAAATCCCTCATTTTTCTTCTCAGCTGAATCAGCCAACTCATAGCCAATTGCTTTGATCCGCAATTACTCTTTACTAACTGACAAGAAGTGGACACGTAATAGCTCTAGAATTTTCATTGCTCAAATGATTCAATGTCTCACTGCCCCCCATTTACCAAAAATCGTACTTTTAGAATTTTTTTTTTATTGCTACACTACATCACTAATAGTATTCAGCCTGCATGAATTTTAACATATACAGTTCATTTGTACCAGGTACATTCTACAGCTTACATAGCTTTTCGTAGCACAATTTAAATACAGCTTTTGGCCGCCAAACATCTTTTGGGGACGCTTAAATATTAACTGCTCTATACAGTGTATTCCATATTAAGTGATATATTTTTAAGGTTTAATCTAACAAATACATTTATCTGTGATTGCTGTGGGTGGTATATACTGTACAGGTATGGGGCATGTTATACAGAATGCTTGGGACTTAGGGTTTTTCAGTGAAAGGATCCTTCCATAATTTTAATCTCCATACCATAATCGTTTACAAAATCATGTAAACATTAACTAAACCCAATAGGATAGTTTTGCCTTCAATAAGAATTAATTATATCATAGTTGGTACAAGTTACAGGTATGGGGCCCAGTATAGAGAATGCTCGGGACCTGGGTAATTCTGTATAATGGATCTTTCTGTAATTTGGGTCTTTGTGCCTTAAAGGAGAAGGAAAGTAACTGAAACAGTTTATTGCCAATAAATTAGCCACAATAGTGCCAGCTATAACACTATATTTATTCTGCACAATGCTCTGCCATACATGAGTTAACAGCTCTATAAGCGCTCTGTGTTTGTTTAGGATAGCAGCTGCCATATTAGCTTGGTGTGACAGCACTTCCTGCCTTTATCTCTCCCTGCTCACTCATAGCTCTGGGCTCAGGTTACAGCAAGGGGAAAAGGGAGAGGACAAGGGAGGGAGGAGGAAACTGAGCATGCGCAAGCCCAAGCCCTGGAGTTTTAAGATGAAAACAGGAAGTCTGATACAGAAGCCTATGTGTACACAATAAAAGAAAAGAACAGCATTGCTAGTTACATGGTTGACTGGTGCATTCATTTAGACCTTTCTGATAAAGCTTACTTAATTCTATCCTTTCCTTCTCGTTTAAGTCTGCTAGAAAATAATTTAAATATTAAATAAACTGGTTAGGCTGGTTTTACATCCAATAATGATTAATTATATGTTAATTTGGATTAAGTACAAGGTACTAGTGATGGGCGAATGTATTCACCAGAGGCGAATTTGCGGCGAATTCCCGCGATTCGCCGCCGGCGAATAAATTTGCGAAACGCCAGCGCAAATTTGCCAAAAAAACGACGCAACAACAATGACGCGACGCGCATCAAAAATGACGCGACGCGCGTCGATAACGACGCGACGTGCGTCAAAAACGCGACTCGTTTCGCAAATTTTTTCGCCAATTCCAGCGAAATTCACAAATTTTTCGGCGAAGCAAAACGGGGGAGATTCGCCCATCACTACAAGGTACTGTTTTAATACCACATAGGCAATCGTTTATAAAAATTTGGATTATTTGGATAAAATGGAGTCTATGGGAGAGGACCACCCCATTTCATCATTTTATCACTGCTATCGTTTTGACTGAGGTTGATAATACTTTTTCCTATAATTGCTACAATCTACATGTCACCCTGTGTAGTTACACTAATTACTCATTATACCAAACCTTATAATAAAGCCAACTGTAATTACTATCTTACTAGGGCTGTAGAACACAGGTCATTGTGCATCAATACCCTGAAAATATCAGTGAGCAGGATAATTAGTAGAAGTAACCCATGGCTGCTCATAGCATCCCTGCGTTCTATGGCCCCCAGACTGAAATCTATGAAAAGAAATGGCCATTTACTATAGATGTATTTCTATATATTTGTATTTTTTCTTTTAGATACAAATGATATATTGGCAGTCAGTGGGACTGCTGGGTCATTATTTTTCCATAAGTTCCTTCTGCTGCTGTAAAATATAGCAAGTTTCTGAAGTCAGCAGCATGTTCATTCAAGTGATCACATTTGGGTTACTATTTAGTCCCATTCTGTATGTACAGCTTCTAGTATACATAGCCACAAGTATTAAACTAAAGACAACTGCTCAGTATTTACACAGTGCAGACTAATACTGTCCAGTCGGGTTATGATAGCATATTTGTTCTCATTTTGCAAGACCTTGTGTTTTTCTTTGCCCCATAATGCAAGGAGTTCAATATCTGTTTGGCCAAGGGGTTGTTGTAGCTTTGGCTTTAACAAGCTTTTCCTTCTGCACCTACCATAAAAAGCAAACACACATTAATCCTTCCAATAATCACCCCTCTAAGAGTACAGGGCCACCATCAGGGGGGGAAAGGGGGGGGCAGTCATCCCGGCCTGGTAGAATCTAAGGTGCAAATTCACTAAAGCGTCTAACTCTAGCGCTAATTCGCCAGCGTGACGTCAATTCGCAACTTCGCCCATTCACTAACAGTGTCCCTGGCAAAAATTCGCTAGCAAAGTAGATAGACTTGCGCAACTTCACACCCTTACGCCATGCGAAGTTAGGCACTGACGAAGGGACGTAACTTCGCTAATTCACTAAGATGAAAATTTTTGTGAATGTTACCTCTTACCCTAGATGTTACTTCGCCAGGTCAGACCTGGTGAAGTTCAATACAATAGATAGGAGTTTGAAAAAATTTGATTTTTTTCTAAGACCCAAAAAACTCTGGCGTCTTTTACCTTTTGTTGGGTGATTTTGTTGGTCTGAAAAACAGCGAAAATATTTTTAGGGTTACCCTCCTTCCCCCCTACATTTCCTAACATATGGCAACTCAACTATACAGTGGGCACATGTTTGGGGCAATAGGACAACTTTATTTTATTTATTAAAGGTTTCCTGGGCTTGTGTAGTAGCTTAAATGTGCTTTGCCTGGCGAAGTACCGGTAGCGAAACTTTCGCCACCCTGAACGCAGATTCGCATCTTAGTGAATTTGCGTAGTGTTTGTGAAAATTCGCCTGGCGAAGTGCGGCGAAGCCCTCGCTAACGCATTTTCGCACTTTAGTGAATTTGCCCCTAAGCGTGCTGCCCTCTTAAGACCATGCAGGACATCACCAAGGATTTAAACATCGGAAGACTCGAAGATTCAATGCCGAAGACTGAAGCTGCAAATGGAGTTGAAGCTGTGTAAAGACCCAAAGCCACAAAAAGAGCCAAAGTCGGCCAAGAAAACCAAAGAAGCTGCCATCACAGAGAACAAGGAAGAAGATCCCACATGAACCTAAGGTTAGTTCCACTTAACACCAATGGGTGTTTTTCTTTGTTTGTCTGTTTTATTAAACTCCTGGCTACAAATGTTGTCCTTTAATCTTCTATGGGCCCCTGGCCCCCATTTTTTTATGGGGCCCCTGACTACCATTTTTTGTACCTTTTATGGTAGGTCCATGAACACCAATTGTTTCTTTTGAACTTGTAGGGATGGTCCTGACCACCAATACAGTTTTTTTTTTTTAAACTTTTATGGATGGCCCCTGACCAACTTGTGTTGGGTGGTGTCTGGCAGTGATGGGCGAATCTATCCAGTTTCGCTTCACCAAAAAATTTGCGAGTTGAAAACTACGAGCGACTCTTTTTTTAAGCGACTTTTCACCAGGCGAATTTTCGCTGGCGTTTCGCAAATTTATTCAGGAGCGGCGAATCGCGGGAATTCGCCACAAATTCGCCCCTGGCGAATAAATTCGCCCATCACTAGTGTCTGGCCATAAATGAAGTTTTTAAACCTTTATGGAGGGCATCTGAGTAATTGTTTTTGTTAACTTGAAGGGTGGACCCTGTCCACCAATGAGTTTTTTCAATTTGTAAGAGGGGCCTGACCACCAAAGCATTTTTTAACTTGTAAAGGGGGAGGGGGCTGACTTCCAGTGAAGCTCTTTTTTACTTTTATGATGGCTGACCACCAACTGATTTTAGTTAACCTGTAGGGGTTTCCTGGCCACCAATGTTTTTTTTAACTTGTATGGGGGGGCTGGCCACCAATGTTTTTTTTTTAACTTGTAAGGGGAGAAGAGCAAAAAGAAACAGCCATAATGATCTTTGTTTTCTCTGTTTCTTATCTTATTGATTAATCAATTGACCCTGCACACCACCTGTTTCTCTAGTTGGTGGACGGTGCCAACACTATTTTTCTATTTATACCAACTTGTGTGGGGCCTTGGCCACCAGTGGGTTTCTTAACTTGTAGGGGGGGGTATATATATTTAAGTAAATATTGCCATTTTACATCTCTTGCCTTGAACCACCATTTCGTGATGCCTCAGAGATCACCTGACCAGAAATATTTCAACTCTAACTGTAACAGGAAGAAGTGTGGAAGCAAAAGACACAACTCTGTCTGTTAATTGACTCATGTGACCTGACATGTTTTGTTTGTTTGTGTGCACCGTAAATCCTATGATCCCCAGGGGGCAGCCCTTATTTTTTTAAATGGCTATTTTCTATTTATGATTACCCAATGGCACATACTACTAAAAAAGTATATTATTATGAAAATGGTTTATTTACATGAAGCAGGGTTTTACATAAGAGTTGTTTAATGCAATATCTTTTTATAGAGACCTACACTGTCCAGGGGGTATAGTTTTCCTTTAATGTCCAAGAAAGCAAGGGAAAGTGAGCCCTCTGGACTGAAACAGCATCAACAATAATATTATATAATAGTTTTTCGTTTCTCATTTTATTATGAACAGTTATCTAATAACGAGTATCTTATTGAAATATGCATATATATATATATATATATATATATATATATATATATATATATATATATATATATATATAGTTCCAGCTGTGGTGCACTCCAATTAAAGCAAGGTTAATGCCTTGGTGCTGTCATATGAAGTGTAGATAATCCTTTTCCAAAGAATGACGCACTCCAGGACTTCATAGTAGAATCAACCAAGGTGAAGTTTATTTGTCAACGTTTCGGTCCAGTCTGGACCTTTCTCAAGACATAACAAACAAAACATACCAACCCCCGAATTTAAAGGCAGAAGGTGGTTTTGGTTCCATTTTCTGCCTTTAAATTCGGGGGTTGGTATGTTTTGTTTGTTATGTCTTGAGAAAGGTCCAGACTGGACCGAAACGTTGACAAATAAACTTCACTTTGGTTGATTCTTCTATGAAGTCCTGGAGTGCGTCATTCTTTGGAAAAGGATTATATATATATATATATATATATATATATATATATATACAGTGCATATATAGCTATATGTCATTCCATGCAGTCTACTGCCCCTCTCTGAATGAGTCAGAGCCAATATCCATACTTCAGCTTTATCCATTCATTAACTTGCAAACCTACAACAGCTTTGTATTCCATAAGGGAAGAACCTTTCTAATTACCATCTTTTACAGAAAAAAACACAGGACAAGCAAAAGAGTACATGTAATTAAATAAAATTATACTGGAGATGAATGTCATTTTCCAGAAACAAAAAGTCTGTTGGGAAAAATGTTAAAAGCTAAAGTAGTTGATCACTTACAACTTAAAGTACCATGTACGGAGTGATATTCTGTGACAATTTGCAGTTAGTTTACATTTTTGTTACTATCTGTAGCCTTTGAGTTATTTAGCGTTTTGTTTAGTAGCTCTCTAACTTCAGCAAATTACCCTCGCAACCATGCGTTGATTTAAATAAGAGACTGAGATATGAATATGAAAAGAAAAATAAGAGTAATAAAAAGTAGCAATAACAAAACATTTGTAGCCTTCCAAAGCATTTGTTTTTTTTTTTGTGATGGGGTCAGTGACCTCCATTTGAAAGATTGAAAGGGATTCAAATAAAGACAGGATTTGGATTCAAACTTCCATTTAGATCGTTCTTACTGCTTCCGGCCTAATGAAGCAATGTAATTCAGCCAGAGGTAGTTGTAAGAAACAATCACACGCAGATAATTGCTGCAAAATTCAGGGTGCTTTTAATGACACACCTTTTAGTGTGTCATTAAAAGCACCCTGAATCTTGCAGCAATTATCTGCATGTGACCGTTTTTTTTACAACTACCTCTGGTTGAATGAAAATATGGAAAGAGAAGAAGGAAATCATTTAAAAAAAATAAAAAATGAAGGCTAATTGAAAAGATGCTTAGAATTAGCCATGCTATAACATATGAAATGTTATCTTAAAGGTGAACCACCCCTTTAAAAAAAATGCAAGCATTTTAGACAAATATGCTTGTGGTCACTTTAAGGGAACTGATCCTTCAAATTACATGGTAGTATACTCACTTACTCTGAATATTATTGTCTACTATTTCCTTCCATATGTAAATCTAAAGGCAAGTGATGATATGTGGCACTTACTAGCACTTTGCAACTTCATGCACCTGCTTTTACTAACTTACAAACTATAAGGTACAATAAAGTGCTTAAAGCAAAGGGTGAGCAAATGGTTTATTGAGCTGTAACACTGTCTAATGACTTTAAGCCTCCAAGACATCCAGTTAGAGTAGTTTAAAACTAAACTGGTTAACCATTTGCCATGCATGGGTTCTTATAATAAGACATTTGAATACCAAATTTCAGACAGTTACACAAGGATGTTTTGTACCTGCTATCCCTTGTGGTGACTTTTTACTTGCATCCACACTGCACTGCACTGTTTCCTCTATGGGGGCTGCATCAAATTTATTTGTATTCAGCATTTACATTCAATCCTGACTATACAGTTTGTACGTGTAAGAGCCATTGGTACACTTCTGCTAAGTTCTACCTATATTTTAAATTGGGGCCATGTGAGTTCCACAAAACATCATCAATGTTTGCTCAATAATCTATATTTATATCTATATCTATATTTAGCTATTGTTAATTTTGTTATGCCTAACCATTGCTCTGATGTAGTTGATAGAAGAAGATGTAGGGGCAGATTCACTAAAGGGTGAAGTGACTAACGCTAGCGTAAATTTACCAGTGTGAGGTCATTACTTCGCCAATTTACTAACGAGGAAGGAGATGTACGGTAGCGTTGCTTAGCACTCTAACACCAGTAGAATTTGCACTCTGGTGAATGGACGTAACTCCGCAAATTAAATAAGGTGGATTTTACTGAATGTTACCTCTTTCGCCAGACTTGCCTTCACCAGCTCTGACCTGGCAAAGTGCACTGGAGTGCATAGAACATCTTCAGTCTTCACTTACTTATATCATCATTTTTCACTGTAATATCTTCAAAGTACAAAAAACGCTGGTGTCTTTTCAAATTTTCAGGGTGGTAGACTACAAAAGGGCACCCGGTTTCCCCCCATACATTTTCTACCATATGGCACATTATTTAACTTAGGCTTATGTGTAGGGCATTAAAACAACTCTATTGACTTTATTAAGTTTCCCTTGAAATGTCCAGTTATCAGTGTAAATGTAATGTATTAGATGCACCATGTAACATAAATAGCTCCATTCCACTTTAAATTGCCCACCATATGCAAATTAGCCTGAGCTCAAGAACTCTAGTTAAGTTGCGCTGAGCAGAATGGAACACTAGCGCAGGTTCACTTTAATTTGCTCGCTCTGCCGAAGTAACACTAGAGATAAATCACCAGTGTTCGGCACCCTGCACTTTTTTCGCCCAGCAAAGTGTTGCTACGGCTGCCATTGCTGGCGAAATTGCACTCTTTAGTGAATTTGCACTGCAGTTTTTAGATTTACCACATTGTTATATAGTCAGTGAGGTTTAATGTAATTAGTCCATCACTTCCTACCCATACAGAAGTACCAGACTGCAAATCTTAAAAAATATTGTTTGGTATTTCTGTCCCCATTAGACCAGTGAACCATCACTGATAATTGTGGTTAATAATCACAACTGCATATAATTCGTACAAATGAATGAGACTCAGTGAAGAAAATGTGTTCGTGTTATGAAGGTTACACTTCAAGATTAGATTACACCACAAAAATGCTAGCATAAACCTTTAAAACAGTTAAAGTGCTGCAAATAAGAGTTTATTTAAAAGAAAAACAGGTGGGGAAGCATACAATCAAAAAATAAATAAATGGATGCTGAGGCCCATGTATAAATATTTATATTTATATATATATATATATATATATATATATATATATATATATATATATATATACACATACAGTTTCATCGGCACTCACCCACACGTCACTGGCCGGGTGCTCAATTGAGTCCTTTCCATTTACACATTTACACACAGTCCACAAGGTTGCACTTTATCATTTATTTATAGAGCGCCACCAAGTATCAAACAAGACTTACAAAATATAACAAAGTAAAAACAGGATAAGAGGTGCCTGCTGACAAGTTGTTACCTTTAAAACACATTTTCAGTTCAATTATTTTCAGAGAATTTCAGGAATATAGATTTTTTTTTCAAATACTTTCCATGTTTTTTATTATTGGCTGTTTTTATAGAATTAAAGTTTAAAGCTGAATGTTAGTGTCTCTGGTGTTTCAGTTTGGCAGCTCAGTGATCCAGGTGCAGATTCTGAACTGTGACAATTTGCAACATTTAGCTGATACATTTCTCAGTAGCATCTGTGAGACCGTTATATCAATTCTAACAGCTGCCTTTGATAAAACTCATGGATTCTACGCAGCATGGCCAAACATAAGACTTCTAGGAAATAATGTATAGTTTAGAACGATACAGTCAATGACCAGCCCACCCCTTTCCAGAGCTGCTTTAGAAAGACATAAGAATGTGAAAAATGAAAGTTTACACTTCAATAATTATTGAAGCAATTATTACAGTTACAAATAGAAAATAGAAAGTAATTGGAAAAACTCTTTATTTATGCTGAACTATCGGAAACCAACTGAACAAAATGTTGCCATAATTCAAATAGTGGAAAAATTACCAGTACCACTTGGTGCCACTTGTCTCATGAATGGTTTCACATTTACATTACATTTCTTCTCCATGATTTAGTATTGAACTGAGTATCCCATTGATATTAAATACTGAATCATCCAATTCCAATTTATATTTACATTACATATTCCTACATAAACCATGCTGTGTTAATCCTGACAAATAAGAAATCCCCTTTTCACATATTTATAACAGTTAGCTCAGTTTTGACAAAATTTTCTTACTTATCCTGTTCTACTGATAAGGACAATATATATATATACTCTAATGCTGTTATACCCTACTTTTTAACCCTTTTGAAAGTTATTCAGTACTGTAATATACTATTCCCTTAATCCTTTTAAATACTTTGTATTTCTTGCTCGTAGTGCAGCATATAAGCCATTCAGATGAAGTGATAGCGGCCAGGTCAGTAGTCAGGTCAGGTGGTTATGTAATTAGCTTGCACTGGGATACTGTACATCAAACAGTTGGTTGAAATTGTTGTCAAGCATTGACTGCAAATTTTACTTTGACATGACCTTCTCAATGAGCTTCCAGGAATAAGTGGCCAGGAGCTGTGGCCTAACTACAAGTTCAAAAGCAAATCATTGTATGGCCCCTCTATACTTTGTGAATATTATATTTTATTATGAAACTGCTTATATGACAGTGGCCCATGTGACCCCCCTATACCTCTTAGGCTCCTCAACCAATGCAGGGTCTGCTACTTTAATAGTGATCTACACAAAATACCACAATGCATGCTATTAATGAGTAAAAAACTATTTATTTATACATAGTTAAAAAGTCAAGCAAAAAAACCCCTTATGGAGCCTAACGCATTTCATGCTTACCTAGCACTTAGTCATAGGCAATGACATTGCCAGAATCCAATGGCAATGAGCTTTACACACCTCCAGCCAATGCACTTTAACTAAAGATACATGCCTTCGGGGCGTGGCCTGGATGCGCGCTGAGTAGGACGCACTTGCAAGAGCTCCGTGAAATACCCTGTTATTAACGCCGTTTGAGAGGGGCACATAGTGCTCAAAAGTCCCCGCTGACACGCACAAGTGGAGGAGCGAACCCTGCGCAATCCGTTGGTGCCGATTTACAAATGGGGAAGCACGGTAGCGGCAGACCACGAGGCAGACCCACGGAAACAATGCCTGGCGACACACAAAATGGCGCCGAAATACCAAGACCCGTGCGGGAGGCCTCACCAGAGAGTGGGAACGCAGTGAGTAATATAATACAGCAAAGACTAAGCAGATTTGCCAGGGACACTGGAACGCAGGGTAGACACAATCCCCATGAGACAGTTATACAAGACTCAGAGAGAACAGATAACACTGACTCACCTACCACACCAGACTCTGCCCTAAGAGAAATCCTGCAGTTAATGGGTCAAAATCACAACACTGTACTTACTAAGATAGATGAGTTAAAAATTGACTTTAACTTGGTAAAGCAAGATATACAGAAGATTAGAGATCGCACCGCTGAGGCGGAAAAAAGGATCTCAGACCTTGATGACCTGATGCACCCCATACCAGCTAGATTGGATGACACAAATCGCAAACTGGCGGCTTTGGAGGCAAGGGCAGAGGATTTAGAAAACCGTCTGAGAAGAAACAATGTGCGAATAATTGGCCTGCCGGAAAGAGCAGAAGGAAGGCAAACAGAGATTTTTTTGGAACAATGGTTGAGCAAAATATTCCAACCAAACACCTTTTCCGATAACTTTGTTATAGAGAGAGCACACAGAGTCCCCGGCAAACCACCCCCACCTGGAGCTCCGCCAAGACCTATCATCGCACGCCTGCTAAATTATCGGGATAGAGATAACATCCTCCAAGAAGCAAGAAAAATGGGTAACATCATGTTTGAGAATCAAAGAATATCCTTATATCCAGATTTCTCAATGGAGGTACGGAAACAGAGGACAAAATTTACCTCGATTAAAGAAACCCTGCGTAGGCGGCAAATACCCTACTCAATGATATTCCCAGCGCGCCTAAGAGTCACAGCAAACAATCGCACCTATTTCTTCGCTACACCTGAGGAGGCACACACCTGGATGGAATCACTGCCGACAGACAGACCTCAGCAATTACCACAAACACCTCGCTCTCCACGGCAAAGATCAACACCGGACTGAGCAGAAATTGTAAGTAAAGAAACGACAGTCTGATTTAATAGAATCAAACGGAGCTCTGCCATATGTCCGTTAAGCTCCTTAAAGCACAAGCAACAGGCTTGAATCGGAGAACTGAATTGATAGCCTTTGATTCCACCCCCCTTTGATATTCAGAGAAATTAGAGTTTCACAGTTTGGGAGAATGACTCGCTCAAGTTGGGACAGGGCGAGTAGGGAGGGAATTTTGTTTGGGTTGGTTGCACAGCTGTCACATCCTATCACGTTATGGAAATACAAATGTACTAAGAGAATTCTTCAAAAGTTACGACCATCAATCACACAGAAGAAACAACACACTAATAAAACTGTTCAGGTTTTACCTTATCTCACCTTAAAGCATCCGAAGAAACAAGCTAAAAACTCTTCCACTATAGGGATCCCCCAGATGTTACAATTTCTTCTACCAGAGATATGGCTAGGATAAACATAATTTCCTGGAATGTCCGGGGTTTGGGCAATCCAATTAAAAGAGGACTGGTGTTCCAAGTACTCAAAAATGCCAAACCACATATAATTTTCCTACAGGAAACGCACATGGACGGGTCAAAATTGTTGTCTCTGAGAAGACCATGGATAAACTCAACATACCACTCTACATATTCAAGTTATGCACGTGGAGTATCTATATTGGTGTCAAAATCTTGTATTTTTACCTTGCATAGATTAATAACTGATAGGGAAGGCAGATACATTGTTATGCATTGTTCTTTATTTTATAAACCATACTTAATAGTTAACGTTTATGTACCTCCCCCATTTAAGGAGGAATTGCTGTCTCACATTATGGAAAAAGTGGCTACCTTTCCAATATTACCACTGTTAATTATGGGAGACTTTAATGCAGTGATGACAGAGGCACAGGACAGGTTATACCCCAAATCTCATAGGGCCACACCTTTAAAAACTTGGTCAAATATGTTCCAATTAAGCGACTTATGGAGACTTAAACACCCAAGCGGAAAATCCTTTACATGCTATTCGGCAACACACAATACCATGTCAAGGATTGACCTGGCATTAGGGTCACCTGAGATAGTTAAAAGTCTAATATCGGCAACAATACTGCCTAGAGGAATATCGGATCATTCTCCGGTATTGATATCCCTATCAGGGAATGGGGACCCAGCTGACTCTGGTTGGAGGCTTAGTGGTTTTTGGATTAAAATGGACAAGATAGCAGAACCTATAGAGGCGCAACTTGACTCACACATAAAAATTAATGCTGGCTCAGCCTCCTCCCAGACAGAGTGGGATACCCTTAAGGCCTACTCTAGAGGGTTATATATTTCCCACATAAATAGCTTTAAAAAAAAAACCCAGAGTGAAATTACCACCATGGAGCACAGAGTATTGGAGACTGAAGCCGAGTTCATTAAACATAATACAGATAAATCGAAACAAGAATGGCTGAATGCTCAAGTAGCACTTCAACTGGTACAAACAAAAATTGTAAATAAGCAGATATTATATCAGAAAGCAAACATATTTGCAAATGGAGATAAAAGTGGCAAACTATTGGCATTATTATCCAGGGACCTGTCCCCTTCCACTCCCATTGCAGTTATTAGAGACGATGGAGGCAATCTAATCTCCAATCCTAAAGATATAAATGATGTCTTTAACAAATACTATTCTGCATTGTACCAATCTTCAACTAATTGCTCACTTGAACAGATGCATGTATATGTTAAGAAGATTCCTCTCCCCACACTCAACCCAGTAGACCGAACTTTGCTTAACGCACCAATTACTGAATTAGAGGTAACAGAGGCCATAGCCTCCTTCCCAGCGGGAAAAACCCCTGGCTTGGATGGGTTGCTGGTCGAGTGGTATGCTAAACACGTTAAACATGTGGTTCCCTTGTTGACTAAGATATATAATGGAGTATTGGGGGGGGGCGCTCTGCCAGAGTCCATGAGAGAAACTCTAATAATAATAATTTTAAAACCCGGAAAAGACCCCACAAATTGCAACTCATACAGACCCATATCTCTGATAAATGTAGATGCCAAAATTTTGGCAAAAATCCTAGCTAAGAGACTAAACCTACACATTCACTCTTTAGTGTCACCTGATCAAACAGGATTTATCCCAGGCCGCTCCACAGACATTAACCTAAGAAGGCTTTTCACTAACATCTCAATAACCCATGAAAATGTGGGTCAAAGGAACGTGATTACCCTTGATAATGAAAAGGCCTTCGATTCTGTGGAATGGAACTATTTAAGAACTGTAATGGAGGTAATGGGTCTGGGAGAAAACTTTGAGAAATGGGTAAAAGCACTATATGACCATCCTAGGGCCAGAGTCAGAACTAATCATAACACTTCTAAATCCTTTGAACTCTCTCGTGGGACTCGGCAGGGCTGCCCTCTCTCACCTTTACTATTTGCCTTGGCCATGGAGCCTCTGGCAACGCTAATTAAGGAAAACCCTGGAGTTGGGGGCCTAAGGCTAAATGGAATTACAGAAAAAGTTGCAATGTATGCAGATGACACACTATTGTTTTTAGAAAATCCATATGAAGCATTTAAGACTGCCCTAGAAATAATCAACAGACATACCCTTTACTCAGGGTTGAGAATAAATTGGAATAAATCTGCAATGCTCCTAATAGATGATTTTGAAGTAGACCAACAGAAACTCCCTCTCCCAATACTACAAGTAACTTCATTCAGATACTTGGGTATAATAATACATAAAGAATTAACAACATCTCAGGACCTAAACTTGAACCCCCTTATACAAAATTTAGAAGCCAAAATCCCAATTTGGTCAACCCTGCCATTAACTGTCTTGGGTCGTATAAATCTGTTTAAGATGCTTATGTTACCCAGATTCTTATATATATTTAGACAAATACCCTTAACCCTACCTTCTACCTTCTTTAAACGACTTGATACTTTACAAAATTCCATGTATTGGGCGGGGAAAACTCCTAGAGTAGCCTTGACAACATTGCAATTGCCTATTGAGGCAGGGGGACTAGCGGCTCCAAACCTAAACTTATACTACCTAGCTGCTAAAGCAGTACATGCGGCCTGGTGGACAACCCCAACCCAGAACAATGCTGCCACTAGATTGGAGGCCTCTCTTGTAGGCTCCGAGGAGACACTAAAAAACATGCTTTATAAAGGGGTAAAACAAAATCAAAGGGACATAACTCTTATAAAGGCAACAGTTGCATCCTGGAAGGTGGCACAACTCAGGTTCCCTAAGAATCAAAATCAGTGCTCCCAACATATGCCACTATGGCTCAACCCAAAGCTCCCTCAATTAAGAAGCATCCCAGAGCCTAAGATATGGATATCACAGGGAATCAAATACATAGGAGATATCATAGACCAGGGCAGACTTCTATCTTTTACAACCTTACAAGAGAAATTTGCTCTCCCCCATAGCATGTTTTTCAGGTACCTACAACTGAGGCATGCCATTCAAATTCAATTCGGAGGAGCAGTAATAGACACTACACCCAACCAACTCGAACTAAAGCTACACCGACCCATTATAGGAAAACACTTATCTACCTTTTATAACACACTCCTCAGAGCATATAAAGTTCCCCTAACAAAATTGAGGGATAAATGGATAGTGGACATACCCACTATAGACACTGAAACATGGATAGAAATTCTTGAGTCAGTATATACCCCTTTAATTTGTGTCAAGGATAAAATGATTCAATTTAGATTTTTGCATAGAACGTACCTGACACCTCATAGATTACATAAAATAAACAACATCATCCCAGATATATGCCCCAAATGTGGATCTACACCTGCCAACTTTATTCACATGGTATGGCAATGCCCCTTGATTCAAAATTACTGGGCTGAGGTAGCAAGGGAAACGAGTCATACTTTAGCCCTTATCATACCAATGGACCCATCAGCACTACTTCTAAATCAAATAGGAGATACTGCCCCCTCCACTGCAGAAAAACATTTGTTAACCTTTCTATTTATACAGGCAAAAAGACTGATAGCCATGAAATGGAAAGCTAGCACACCACCTACACTCCGCCAATGGATTAACTTGATTAATCAAAGCCTTCCGCTATATAGAATCACGTTTTATAAATGTGGATGTCCTAATAAATTTGAAAAGATTTGGTCTATCTGGACAGACGAACACCTCACTGAGATATAACTATAACTCAGAAACAAATAGGCAAGCTGAACTAACCTATCTCAGATACATTATTTTACTACTCATTCTTCTGATAATTACTAATGAAGAAAAGTAAAAGACAGCAGAGTTTCTTTTTTTCCTTTTTATTTTTATTGTTTGGGTTAAACAGTTTATCAAAGGCACAAGGCTCAAGAACAAGATAGAGGATAATCAGACAAGGTAGAATCTAAAGGGTAAAGGAAAGTTAAGACAATAGAACATAATGGTAATGACACATCAATATGATGGAACGTTTCTTCCCGAGAGGACCTGAAATGAAAAAAGTAAAATATGATTAAATAATCAATCTACCTGAATGTATGTTGTAAGGCAATTGTGACCTTTAACATTTGTGTTGTTTTTGTTTTTATTGTCTTTTCACTTTCCTTTTTTTTCTGTATTAAAGAAAAATCTCAATAAAAAACATTTGTTAAAAAAAAAAAAAGATACATGCCTTCAGCAGAGTTCCAATTTAGTACTGTGTACTACTTTCTTACCCTGATCCCTGTAAAACACAGAGAAGAGAAACATGCAAGTGTCAAGCCTGTGGAGACTTAACATTTTAAAATATTATTTCAAGAATTAAATTCTATCATTAGGTGTCAGTAATAGAGTCCTGCGTGGGTCCATTTTTTGGAACCCGACCCATACCCGCAACCTGCAATCCACAACCCGGACCCACAACCCACATCCTTACCCACTCAGACCCGCTACCTGGCCCGCAAATACCTTATCTGCAACCCAATCCGTGACCCAATGACCATCGAGAATCAGGAAGTGCATATGGAAATTCTACCCGCAACCCACAGGGTACCGCAGATTTTTGCGGGTAACCCACGGGTACCCGACCCGCTGGTAGGCCTCTACTTGCAGGTGGAGTAGCGGGTCCAAGTGGGTAATAATGCGGGTTGTGAGTCTGGGTTTCGAATTGGTCCTGTGTAGGACTCAAATGTATGTGTTCTAGAGAGTCATGAGTGTTGCTTCATATCTTCCTAGTTATTGCTACATAAGGCCAAAGATATTGTGTTTGCATGCACCCATTTATTTGTGAATCCCACAATCATCTTGCTGATATTTTCCTTCATTCTGTCACAGTTATCCTCTCTAAAGCTTGTCATGTTGCTTGCTATCAGATATTACAGTGCATCCTAACATGACAATGCTCTACAAATAAACAGACAATGCTGTATAAATAAACAGATAATGCTGTCTTCCATTCTAAGGCTTTGGAACAATGATCAGTGCAGTACATGGAAACATTTTTAGTAAAATGTGCACAGTAACTATATCAGAACTATATCAGGAAATTGATTAAAAAAACAACCAACAGAATCAGCTCCCATTGACTTTTGTAGGGCCTCCACAACTTTAACTTGGTGAATTTTTGTATTTTTTGTGGTTTTTACAACTTTGGAGTTTTAAAGAAATATCGAAAGCATTTGAATGTCAGTAAATGGGCCCCTTGCACTTTAAATATTGTTTTCCAGGACATAATACATTATAAATCCATGTTTAATTTTAAATTCCTTGGTACAGTCTTTTCCACACTGTAAATGGCTAAATTGCATAGAGAAAAGTCTTGACAAATGTTGCTGAATTGTATTTTTGTAGCCTTATTATAAGAGCAAGAATGTATCATGTTCTGAAGGACTGGCATGAAAGGCTGCATAGAAAATATGTGTTATATAAAATAGGAAACGAACAACTTATTTCATTTAGGCATTTTTAACAACAAAAGGGCAACAGCATGAATAAAAAGTACTGAGGCGGGATATAAAGCCTTCACAAAGCAGCAAAGAGAGTAAAATGCTTCTATTGTGTGCAACATGCTATAGCCCGTCCACTGCATTTTTTGCCTGCCAGTAATGGGCATTATGCAGAAATCAGTAACCCCCAAATGAAAACAAACATGAAAAAATATTTTTCATTTATCAGCATAAACATGGAACGTGCTTCTGGACACTTATGCAGTTAAGACCCATGTTATTTGCCCTGCTGCCATAATTCCTCAGGCAGAGAAAAGCTTCTTACTGCATGAGCTGTCGACCCCTAAAGTGAATGGCAACCAGCCGGCAGACCAAACATGCCATGGATATAAATAAGTAGATCAGTGCAGTTTACAAACCAAATAGCTGGTACAATAAAATGTTCCAATACAATAAAAGACAAAGCATCATTGTCATAATGTGGTTTTAAAGGAAAGCATGGCATGCATTTAAACCCTTGCCCATCTATACAACTACAAGTGGAAGCTTATTTACTAGAGGTTAGATTTTAGTGGTTTTAGAGGTTTTTGAAAACCACGACTAAACTCACAAACTCTAATACCACACCTGTCACTGAATTCATTAAAGGATCCGATTTTAAACAGTACAAACAAAAAAAAAAGTGCTGAAAAATTTAAAAAAAAACTGAAAAACCTAAAAAATTTCATTTTTTCACACAATTTGTAGCTAAAAATAAATGTGAAAACCTCTAACATTCTGGTTGGTTTAAAAATTAGCTTCTACTGCACCTAGACAACTTTTACTTGGCAAGGTTTCGCATGAAAGGCTTTTGTGATTTTTTCACTTGATAAAGATAGAACTTTTTCGAAAAACAGGAAAACCACAATTTTTTGTGATTTGTGAAAAAAAATTGTAATCCGATTGTTAGTAAATGTGCCCAAAATGTGTGCAGTTTTATGTCAAATTGGTGGAGCTTATCTGATGTATCCCACCAGCTGCACTAGCCATTTACCGATGGGCCATGGGCCAAACAGTTTGATCCCAGGTTATATTAATAAATGTAGGATATTAAGCAAAGTGTACGATTTGTAAGATTGTCAGATCATGTGACTTCTGCTGTGATAAACCTCAGTCACTCTTTACTGCTGTACTGCAAGTTGGAGTGATTTCACACACACCCCCATCAGCCTAACAACAGAACAATGGGAAGGTAACCAGATAACAGCTCCCTAACACAAGATAACAGCTCCCTGGTAGATCTAAGAACAGCACTCAACAGTAAAAACCCATGTCCCACTGTGATTCCTTCAGTTACATTGAGAAGGAAAAACAACAGCCTGCCAGATAACAGTTTCATTCTAAAGTGCTGGCACAAGTCACATGACCAGGGGCAGCTGGGAAATTGACAAAATGTCTAGCCCCATGTCAGATTTCAAAATTGATTATAAAAAAATCTGTTTGCTCTTTTGAGAAATGGATTTCAGTGCAGAAGTCTGCTGGAGTAGCACTATTAACTGATGTGTTTTGAAAAAAAACATGATTTCCTATTACAGTATCCCTTTAAGTGTATCTTAGTTGGGATCAAGTGCAAGGTTCTTGTTGTGTTTTGGTAGCCGAGGATGAGCAGGTTCATGCAGCCATTGCACAACAGCAGTAACCTTAACTCTATCACTCTCAAGCTGTACAGAAAGTAATATATATCTGCATAGTACAAATAATATGCACAGGAAAGGAAATAATTTTCAAAAATTGGAAGGATTTGCTTTGATGGCCGTATGATCAATATAACAGGTTTCTGGCTACTGTATCCCATACCTGTATTAATGTTCAGACAGTACAGTAAAAAATCTGGGTATATATAGTGGTCTTTACTGTGTGACACCAGCCCCAGGCAGGGAACACTCCATATGGTGGACATATTAAGACATGCTCTGGCATTTACAGTATATTATTTATATAATTATTGGTTAATCTTTATGTGAATCATTGTGACCCTTAGTGCTCTTGCATATCTGCTTAGGATATTACACATTGTCACTTCTTTCTCTTTTTTACTTTTTTAAATATTAATGTATTATATATTGAATGAAAAGAGTATGGTTTGTACATTTTAGTAAGAGTGGATGTTGTTATTTGAATGCTACAGAATGAGAAAATGTACATCTGAAGATTTTTGCAAGACACTTCATATTATTCTTTATGTTTTTGAGTGATGAACATAGAAATTTCCCATTTGGCACATTAAAATATAGTTCCAAAATGCTTTAAAGTATCTTGCTTAGCAGTCTGAAAGTTATTCTGCTAGTTCTGCAGTATCTGAAAGTTTTGTCCATACAGACATTCATGCAAAAGTAGCAAATAATCAAACATTACTTTCTAATGAAAGCTGACTCGTTGCCATGGGTAACGCACTTGTTCCAGTTTACAGTATGCAGTATGGTAATAAATAAGTCCAAATATCCATTGTAATAAGTCCCTCTGCAATATTTTTAGTAATTTGTATTATAATGTAGTCTGATTTAAAAAAGAAACAGTTGTAAATTGATTACTGATCACATTATTTCAGTACTGCACCCTCGTGTTTTGCAAAGCTCCCAAAAAAACTTTCTCAAGTTCCAAAACTTCCAACAAAGTTTGCATCAGGTCTAGTAATCCATAGCAACCGATCTGCAAGTAGTACTGGTAACCTGTTTGAAAGCAAATATTTGATGGGTGATTGGTGCAAACATGTTTACAAGAATTGTATTGCTATGAGGCTTTCAAGGCAATGCACACTATAGGCATTACTGTGAGAATTGGACTGGACAGATCTTGCTTGGGAAGGAGCACATACCTATATGATCCATACAGGGTTGGCCATGCGAGACACACATTCATTAATGAGGGTATGGGGTCAAAGCAGAAGGGGCCCAAGTTATGTAAAAGTGTATTTTGTGGTTTATGAAGTATTAGGACTTGCTTGAGAATGGGTAGGGTTTATTTTGGGGTTTTGGTATAATTGGCAGTGACCGGGTTGGTTCAGGAGGTGTGTCATGCGTGCAGGCAACTTTTATGTTCATTCGGGCAACCATTCTACTTGTTGGCAGGGCTGCCTGCCCAGTTGAGCTTGTGAGGTTGAGGTTATTTATTGGGGCTCCCTGAGGGGGTGGTCCCTGCTATCTTAGTAGTAAGGAGGTCCATAGTTCCTGATAGTGGACCTGGTGCCTGGTACTCTTCAGAAATGTACACTAGGGATGCACCAGATCCACTATTTTAGTATTCAGTGGAATCCTTCACAAAATAATCAGCATATCTGCATATGCAAATTAGGGGAAAAGCGGTGAAAAAGAATAATGTGAACAGCCATGGTTAAAAATGTTTTTTACTTCATTGTTCCAGTGGCGTAACTACCAGGGGTGCAGGGAGTGCAATTGCACCGGGGCCCCCATCCCCGTGGGGCCCATTGGAGCCTCGAAAATTGTTATGGCAGGCAGTTATCTAGGAGGAGATTATACATCACACATGCCATCAACACTACAGTATGCGATTTATAGAGGTAAGGGCCCCACAGGGGGGCCCAGGTGCCCATCCTGTGCCGGGGCCCACCAGGGAGTAGTTACGCTACTGCATTGTTCTGTGACAAAAAGTCATATGACTTTTAGGATTTGGATTCAGTTCTGCCAGGCACATGGATCTGACCATGTCAGACAAAATAAAATGAATCCTGGCTGAATCTCAAACATGAATCCTGGATTTTGTGCATCCCTACTTTACACCTTGGCATTACAGCCAGCCCAGTGCTCACCTAACATCTAGCAAATATGAGAAGGAAAGGAATAAACCACAAACCCACCTCTAAAATGGTTCACAGGGGAATCACAAATATTAAATAATAACTTTTATCAGATATGCTTAAATCCCAAATTGACTAAAATTAGTAAGGAATAAAATGAATTGCTCTTGAAACTATGCTTTGAAAAATGCTGCAAAATTACAATATACTGACTGGTCCCGGCAGGAAACCTAAAATAAGGTAACAATAGCCTAAGGCAAACAAAGAGCCTCTGACTAATTAGTAGAATGTAGTAGAAAAGTAGAATGCTTTAGCACAGGACCACCATTAGAAATCACGGGGCCCCGCACAACAAAATTGTCCCAGGCACCCAAGCCCCGCCCCTGATCCCCACCCACTCCACATCAAAGTTAAAAGATCACACAGATATCAGCACTAAAAAAGTAACCCCCCAGGGCTCCCTTTGAAATTAAAAAAACAATGGCGCCAGGGCCCCCCTTCATAAAAGTTTTTTTTTAAAAAGCATTGGTGCCAGGGCCCCTCATACAAGTTAAAAAAAACTGGGGTCTCAAAAAAAAATTTTTTAAAAATCGGTACCAGGGCCCCCCATAAAAGGTTTATTTAAAAAACTGGTGGTCACGGTCGCCCGACAAGTTAAAAAAAAATTGGTGACCAGGGCCCCCCTATAAGTTAAACAAAAACCTTGGTGCCAGGGCCCCCTTACAAGTTAAAAAAAAATTGGGACTGCAGAAATTTTTTTTTTTAAAAACTTTGTCACCAAGGCCCCCCTTACAAGTTAAATAATAAAAAATAAATAATATTTTTTTTTAATTGGTGGCAGGGGCTTAAAAAAAAAAAACAAAACCCACATTCAGTAGAATTGAACTCGTGGCTTCAGGTCTTCAATTATAGCTGTTTTCGTGAATTCGCCACTTCAGGACTTCGGTGTTGGCTCCTTTCGTGACTTCGGGTCTTTCCGCCTCTTCAGGACTTCATATATGTTCGGCACTTCTGCATTCTGCCTCAGGACTTCATAAGGAGTGCACGCTTCTGCACTCGTAAGGGGGGCCCGGCTCTTTGAAAATTGCAGCACTGGAGGGCCCCCTTCAGCCCCGGGCCCGGGACAATTGTCCCCCCTGTGCCCCCCTGATGTTGGGCCTGCTTTAGCATGACATTCATCTTGGACTCAGATGGTTTGCTAGCACAATGGGGAATGCCTGACCACAGCCATAATGCTCCCCACACAAATTCCTAAACAGGGCAGTGTGAAGGAAAGTGAGTACAGAGGAGCAGAATTCACTCCAATCAAAACTGCTTAAGAATATCTTAGTCCTCAAAGCACTTACTTCCCCTAAGCTTCACCGAAGCATGGTTACATGGGACTATTTGAGAGAATGGAATCTGAACCATTCACTTCTGGCATTAGAGCTCTTAGACCAACAACCCATAGAAATATACAGTATAATGGCACTGCACAGTTCATCAGAAATGTTTTATCCTTACACATAACAATAAAGAGTAGTACAGGCTTACCTATATTTATAGAAGACTAAACAACCTAGCAGCATTTGGGTTAATATAAACCGTGATTTGAGAGACAAGAGACAAGAAAGCATACTCATTCATTTGTTCATGTCTTGCAGCAATGGCATGGCCCACAGTACCTGGAATAGTGAAATGTTTAAATAAGATTAAATACAAGGGCTCACCCATGGCCAATAAATGTTTGGATCAATATTTCTTATTATCTTATTACAGTTAAAAAACTTACCACTAGATGATAATACTTTACTGCAATTCATCTGGTGTTTCTGGCTCTTTCTATGCAAAAAATAATTTACTTTTTATTGTAAAAGTATAGGAGAATAAATTGAAAATAACCTACTTACATACACTATACTTCCCATTAATGCAATATTGTTGGGAAACCATAACTTAAATGTAATCAAATAAGAGAATTGAAGACATTTCCAGAGCACAAGTAAAATATGTTGTTACCCCACACCTAGGGGCAGATTTACTAAAGTTTGATCGAATTTGAATTAAATTCAAATTTTTATTTGAATATTCGATGGTCGAATAACTTCCCCTTTAAATTTTTATTCGACCACCTACTTCGCCAGAACCAAGCTACCGAATTGGGTAAAATCATTCGAATTCGATAGTCGAATTCGAAGGATTTTGCTTCCTTTTTATTCATATGTTCGAATTTCGAATTCTTTTTAATTCTAAATTCGACCAATGCTAAATCTGCCCCCAATGTTTATTCTTTATGATTGACGTATCCATTATACAGCCCCTGGGTATACCCAACCAGCCACTAAGTATGTCTGAATATGACCACTTTGGCTGTGGCCATGGGAATGATATACTTGACCCTTGGATTCAGACCTATGGGAAATCTCTAAACAAAGATGTGTATGTGTATGTTGTTCTGACTGCATAGAGCTCTAAAGCTAGTCTCCTGGAGAAAAGCAATGCCACCTAGCACTGTCTAAAACTGAAAGCTGCACTTCTATATTTGCAGCCATGAAAATAGTAACTTAGTTCAGTGAAAATAGTAACTTAGTACAGTGAGCTGGTAAGGGGGGCCTCACCAGCTCACTGTACAGAGGAAAAGTAACCCTCTCCTCCAACTAGGGTTGCCACCATTTTAGTAGGAATTTACAAGCCAGTGGGAGGGGAAGAGTGGCGCTTACAACAGGGTGGTCTGTGACATTATACGGATGTAATAACAAAAGGGGCAATTCTATTACATCACAAATTACTCAAGGCAGATCTGGGAAAAAAGAAAAAGAAAAAAGGGTAAGTTTCCACTGGATTATGGGCAGATTGGGGTGTATTACAGAGTTAATTTAGTGCCAGTAACTTTGTAATACTGGTCCCGGCCTTGGAATGTATTTTACTAGCTAGGTCAGAAAAATACCAGCCAGGTGTCAACCCTACCTCCTGCAAATCAATGCATCTTTTAATAAAGCTCAAGACCTTGCTTGCCCTTCCATATTTTTTACAAGGCCAATGCTTGCAGCAAGGTGGCTCGTTATTACACTGTGCCATCTGCCATAGTGCTAAAGTCAGGTCTACAGTCCAAATCACAGAATATACATTAAACTGGCCTTTACATGCATGACTAACTGCTGGTAAAACAGGAGAATATAACATGTCAAAATACAAAAGAATTGTTATTGCTCTTAAATGATATGCATGTCTAGAGAGACACTAAGCAGCTCCCCTTAGACACCCCGACCTGTTTATACCTATTGATTTTAATTGATTGTACTTTAATACAACATACATCAGGGTCACTAAGGTCAGCTTTCTTATGGAAAATCAATGTTGTAGAAAAATAAACCCATGCCACGCATAATGTGTTATTAAATGACAGGCCGATTTTATAAGCTTTAATTATACGGCCTGCAAAAAAAAAGGGGAAAAGATACATCTCTTCTGAGATGAGCAGCTGCAGTTGTTGTTAAAATGATTGAAAGAATAAAGCAGAGACCAGGAATCATTCTTAGAATCCAGACACAAAGTGATAATGGGATAGCCATAGACCACGCTTAAGGTGGCCATAGACGCACAGATAATATCGTACGAAACGAATTTTCGTACGATATTCGATGCGTGTATGGTGGGAAATGAGCCGACCGATATCGTCAGAAGATTAAGATATTGGTCGGCTGGTTGATCGGGCTGGACGGAAAATTTTGATCGGATGCCTTTGAAGACACCCTTAACATCGGCCATTGTTAGTGCTGAATCGTCAGATACAAGTAGAATTCTATTGTTTTATACCTGTATGTTTGACGATTCAGCTCTACACGCGTGTGTTGAAACGAACGATCTTTCTTGGAAAGATCTTTTCCGAGAAAGATTGTAATTGTTACGTCTATGGCCAGCTTAAGAGGCAAATTTACTACAGAACGAAGTACATTTTTATAACGAAAATTTGCCAAAATTTAAATTTAATAAAAGGTGAAGAGGACAATTCGCTAGCGAAAATGCTCAGTGCAAGAGAAGTTTTGTGCCAGGCGAATTTTCACCCAGGTGAATGATATTTATCTGCCCATTTATCTAAGTATGAACCTTATATTTTGCTTTTGCATTTTGATAAAAACACAGATTCACCACGAACTAACGTCTGACGTAGTATGGCGGAGCCATCGGAAGCGCCAATTCCCAACCGGGAATTTAGATTAAACATTTAGAGAAGCCCACCAAAGGTAAAATTGATTTGATAGTGGTTTAGGAGAAGATAGATATTCTATTGGACTCCCATCAAAAATACTTTCAGGTCTGGACTCCTTGGATTGAATATAGATTTCGTATCAATTACACTTTTAAGTCTTTAACCATGAACACTTCATCACATAATAAGTATTATTTAAATGTGATTTTTTTTTTTTAGGTTCTACCTACCAGTTAATTGGTTAAATTTGTATTGTTGTTAACACCATCTTGTGCAATTTTAAATGGATACAAATAGCTGGAAAAGGTCAGTGTCTTGATCAACAATGTTACAATTTATGATTTCACTTATTGTATGCTACTGTAATCTAATTTACCTGAAAACATAATAAAAAATATTGGAATATAAACATTTAGCGAAGCTTAAAACCACAGTTAGTAAGCAAGACAAGAGACCTGCTTCTCTCTATAGTAACATTTAGCTGGGCACAAAAAACCTAGAGTAAAGAAGGTGTTTAATGCAAGGCTTTCTACCAGTCTCAGTATTAATTGGCATAGGCCCTTGGGAGCTCCCCCTGAAGCTGGAATTCTAGTTGCCCAGGATCTAATATATTCAGTTATCTGGGGAATAATAACAAAGATATTTAACCCTGAATTGAATGGAAATGAAGTCAGTAATTTAGGAACACGTTCATGCTTTCACTCTGTATGAACTATATCAATGAATACAATCACCCATGACTAAATAATAAAGCAATTGTGTTCAAGCCCTTGATAAATGAAGGGCACCAGGTTATGGCTGAAGTGGCATTTATTAACATAGTAAAGTTCCCTTTGCAATTTGTGGGCCCCCTTATTCCCCCATGAAATCACAACTGACACCCCTTCACTTGGTCACTTTGTGATGCTAGTGGGCAAATGTTTTTACTAGCTGCTAAAAGCTGGCAAACATGATGTACAATGTCTGAAATAAGGTAGGGGGAGAAAAAGTGTTGAATGTATACCAGTTTTAGCTCTGAGTCTTCTTGCAAACAGACCCCCTGCTTAGTACAGCAACCTTCTAATTTTCATCTTAACTTGCTGAAGACCTTTAATCTGGATATGTTCTACAGATCTCAGGGACTGGTAGCTTGAGGAGTTAATAATACATAAAAGCTAACCAACTATCATTAAACACACAGCTACATAAACAGATCAGGACTTTTAGCAAATGCAAGCAATTTCAGTTGGCAATAAGTGACAGTACCTTTTCCACCATACATCTGAGACAATTCACACCACTACACAAACTGCACCACACTTCCTGCATAAGATATGCCACATACTGTAAAACACGGAGCAGCTGTGAAATGGTCCCTCCTTAGCACTAGAATATCAAAGGCCTGATTTTATAGTCCTGTCTTCCCCATAAGGACAACTGTAGCCATGAGGAGAGACAGTCACATTAGAAGGAAAACAGCTTGTTTTACAGAAAAAACATGTCCGTTTTTGGTTACAAGAAAATCTATTTACCAGGAGTGGACAGCATGCAGTTCTTCCGATGTTATGAATTATACATCATTCACATCAGTCCCTGCCCCAGTAGAGTTTACAATCTAAAGGTGGCCATACACAGGCCGATAAAAGCTGCCGACAGACCAAGTCGGCAGCTTATTGGCCCATTTATGGGGCCCTCCGACGGGCTTCACCGATCGATATCTAGCCGACTTTCGGGTGGGACTAAAAATCCCGTCGGATCGCGGCCGCATCTGTTCTTTGATGCGGTCCCGCGATCCGACCGCCCGTATGGCCTCAATTATGATCCGATCGTTGGGCCCCCTCAAGGTGGGCATATCGGGGAGAGATCCGCTCGTTTGGCAACATCGCTCACCAACAAGCGGATCTCTGTGTGTATGGCCACCTTAAGGTTCATATCACATTTACACACAATGATTAATCAGTAGTCAGTCAATCAGTTCCTGGAACATGGAAGGACAATGGAATGCCTGCAGAATGCCCACCCATGGTAAAAACATACCTATTTCATGAACATGTTCTCTGGCAGGAGTTAAACCTAGGGCCCCAGCATGGCAAGGCAGCACCCCCATATGTAAACAGTGTCTGTCTGGCGACATTGGAAATTGCAGTTCAAGAAAAGCCACAGGATATCAAAGACTGCAATGCACAATATACTTTTTGTACAGTATTTGCAGTTCTGCTATTAGCAGTCAATTTAAGAAATTGCCACTTCTAAAATACAGTACATGCATTTTAGACTATGGTTATAATAAAAGGGTCTAATTTATAAACATTGGGCAAATTTACAAAATGTTTTCATTGTTCAACTCACTGCTGGCTTGAAAGATAGTTGCTGATTGGTTGCTATAAGTTAATGCCCCTGTGCAAATATGCCCAGTTTTAAGCATGAGCCCCAAATAGGGTTGCCACCTGGCCAGTAAAAATGACGGTTGATCCCAGTGTTATTAATAGGGAAAACAGGTAAATATATGGGAAGGCTGGTATTTTTTTCCAGAAAAGGTGGCAACCCTAGCCCCAAATGGAGCAAAGTTCAGTTCAAAGACATAAAGATAAATACCGCTCAGACTCAGGCAGTCAACGTATGTGTATATGGTTAGGTGCTGGAGTAACCTCGCGTCGCACGCCGCACAGAATATGGAGAAGAGAGAGCTAAACTTTCACACACCGCTTAGGTTAAAAATCCAAAATCTTTATTAATCCATAGTTAAAAGACAGAGCACATCACACTAGGCGTGACGTGTTTCGGGCGCATGGGCCCTTAATCATTAGCATAGGGGAACAGTGAAAGAAGAAGCTGTATAAATAGTCTACCAATACAGCGATGGAGCAAGCAACTTTCTTTGTAATCATTTTACCATGCTGTGTTGAAACACACAATACAGAACCCCTTGACCAATGCAGGAAATGGGTTAGTAGTGGCAGGGCCGGACTGGGAGGAAAAAGCAGCCCTGGTAAAAGTGTCAAAGCAGCCCATGTATTCACACACATGCAAAGCATGATATATATTTGCAACCACAAGGTTAACTAGAACTAGTGTTTATTAATAGATATTTTAAGAGTCTATTACCATATAATCCCCAGCAATATTATACACCTTATGTGCTGGAACTGGCCCTTGCAACAAATATCTCACCCTAGTTTCTATCACAACTATTGATATCTGATGGATTAGTGGCCGTATACTTACATTATATTCTAAATTTTCCTTTGTGTGCCCCCAGCTAGACCATGTACCCTGGCAGATAAGAGGGTACAGGGGCCAAAGTGTGGCATAATTGAATAGACTAGACTTACTCATGCAATTAATGCTACATATCACAGTTTTCCATATACAGGTTGAAGTGACTGTTCTAAGCACGGATCCTCCTGTTGCCAACATACCTATCATAAGCATAAGGGATTGGGTATATAGCAAACAACTCTAATATTACTAACTGAAGTTGGTCAGAATTCCTGATTCCTTCCATATGCCAGTACAGGTATGAGTACTAACAAATGCAGGCATTGGCTTAGCTGTGGTTGGTTATTACAGACAGCTCATTTACATTTCTAAAGTGATTGGCTCATTTACATATTAAAGAAATATCTAATTTGCATTGTTCTAGGTGAGCAGCCATTTACATTTTAAAGCAAGCAGCCCATCGGGCATTTGCCCGAACACACAGATTGCCAATCCGGGCCTGAGTAGTGGTTGGGTTTGATATTCATCACTCATCAGAAGTAAAATCAGCAGAGTCATTATAGGAGAACATGGTGACGTTGACATGGGATTTGAGTGAATGATGTGTCAAAAAATAAGCAGGAAATGGTAGTTGGAAAGGGTCTATGGGCAACTTGAGAGGAACACTCACTGCAGGGATCCCACAGGAGAGTGAGGGGTCCTCAGCTGTGATCATCTACTTTATGATCATAACTTTGTAACCCCTGTTTTTGTAAACACATGCACTTGCATTTATACTGAATTATTTATGAGACAGGGGACCAGGGAATGTGCATTGCTTAACTGACCAAATCAGTAGAACTTCCATTATACTTAAATACATTTTAACTTCTGGCCTTTTTTGTATACTCAGCTGAGATCTGACTAGGGTTGCCACCTTTTAGAAACAAAATACTGGCCAGTAGTGGGGACAAAAGAGGCGGGCAGTGATGCAAAATGGGTGGAGCCACTGAACTACCCTGCAAAATTGGCGGAGCCAGGATGCACAAGGGACGGGGCTACAGCATGCATTGGAGAAAAGGTACATTTAAAGTGAAGAGCTGAGGGCATTTGTTAAGGGAATTACAAATTAACAGCAACTACATTGCTGGTAAACTTGTAATACCGGCCTTGGCAGGTATTTTACAGACAAATACTGGCCGGGTGGCAACCCTATGTCTGACGGGTTCCAGTTTTTTGCCATAGACTTCAATAGTGTTTTCGCATGATAAACATGTCTTCCCCTTTCTTGTGCACTTCTTTAACTAACAAATCCACATTGATCCATGATCTTTGTTGCTCTAATTCACTTTTCTTTTTGCACAGAAACAGAAACCTGGCTCTTACAGAATGATACTCCTGTTAAGGCTGCACTCTCTCATGGTGGTCTCTCTTTCTCTCACACTCCCCGAACCATTGGACGTGGTGGGGGGAGTTAGAATTCTCCTCTCCTCTTGCTGTCGGTTCAAACCTATTCCTATTCTCTTCAGTCTTCTCATTTAACTCTTTTGAGGTGCATGCCCTTCAGATTTTCCACCCTCTCTCTGTACGTGTAGCTGTCATTTATAGGCCCCCTTCAGCCTCCTCCTCTGCTGCCTTCCTTTCTGACTTTGACACCTGGCTTTCTTTCTTCCTCTGCACTGACAGCCCTGCAATCATCCTTGGGGATTTTAACTTCCACATTGATGATGCTTCACAACCCTGGCCCTCTCGTTTTCTCCACCTAACCTCCTCCTTTGAGCTCCAGCAGTGGACAAACACCCCTACTCATAAGGATGGCCACTTTCTGGATCTAGTCTTTACTAAAAAAAACTCTCTCTCTCTGGTTTTAACAGTGAACCCTTCCCCCTTTCCGGACACCATTTGGTTACATTTTCCATCTCTCACTCTCTGTGCCCACCTGCTCCTTCCCCCACTGTACTGTCTTAGTTTGGGATACACGTGCCATTGACCTTCCAGTCTTAGCTCAGCTTTCAGGTCCAGTCTCATTTCCCTTAAGGCGATGTCTGATCCTGATACCCTGGTGAATGAGTATAATCACATACTATCCTCAACCATTGGCTCATTTGCCCCTTTACAGGCTAAGCGTACACGTGCTCAGAACCCATGACCCTGGCTAAATTCACAAACCAGATTCTTATGCTCCTGTACAAGATTTGTATGTGGAAGAAATCACGTACGCAAGCATACTTTATTCACTATAAATTTATGTTGTCCTGCCTCAATTCTGCTTTGTCAAAGGCCAAGCAAGAGTACTACAGTACCCTTGTAAACAATCACAAATCCAACCAACCACGCCGGTTTTCTCTATTCAACACTCTTCTCCATCCCTCATCAACAGTATCAGTCAACCTGAAGCACTCTCCTCAGGACTTTGCTGATTTATTTAAAGGAAAAGTAGAGTCTATCCGCAATCAGATCCCTACCACTTCTAATGCAAACCAGCTCATCCTTCCTAAGCCCCCTTCTGCATGTTTTAATTCCTTCCCTCCGGTAACAATGTCTGAAGTCTCCAAGCTTCTCTTGTCCTCCCCACTTAAAACTTGCCCCCTTGACCCCATGCTGAAACACTATGTTGCAGAGCTTACACCACCACTTACATTTTCAGTTCTTCTCTCTCCTGATGCAGATTATGTATTCATTGGCATCCATAATCAGGGTGCATCTTGGCTCTCTTCTTACCTTTCTAATCGATCATTTACTGTCTCCTATGATAACAAAACCTCATCTCCAGTTCCACTTAATGTGGGGGTTCCGCAAGGCTCTGTACTTGGTCCATTGTTGATCTCCCTGTACACTATGTCTTTGGGAGATCTCATTCAATCATTTGGCTTTAATTATCATCTGTATGCTGATTATACCGAAATATATTTATTCACCCCTTCATTAACAGCTGAAACAGAGGCTCAAATCTCTAACTGCCTCCTAGAAATCTCAAATTGGATGAACCAGTGCACTTGTATAACAGTGTACCAAACTGTAACATACAGCACCTTAAACCCCTCTGAATTGTGTCTGTATGTTACCATACCATTTACACTGTAAGCCCCACAAGGAAGGGTCCTCCAGCTTTTTATTTCCTTGACACTGAGCACTTGATCTGTAGTGTAATTATATTTTATATTTATGTGAATTGTATTTCTAATAATGCACTTATTGTTACTTTTTATTTCAATGACCGCTTGTCTGTTACTACTAATTTATTGTTTTGCTGTACAGTGCTTTGCACTCAAGGAGCGCTACACATATAAAAATATAAATACATATACATAAATCATGATGCGTTTTTCAGAATTGAATTTCATATCTAACTGAATATTGTCTATGAGTTTTCATGTGATATAACCTTTTTGCGCTGAATTGAATCCAGCCCAATATGTGATCATTCATCTCACAAGCCATTCTGTCAGTGTATGGCAATCTTATCCACTTTGAGAGTATAAACCAAGTGCTCCCAATAGTAGCGTGTGTAAGAGGCCAAGGAAACCATTACAGAAAATGTTGCACAATATTATATTTAGTATATATATTAAGTACACTGAAACACGTTACGCTATTTTTGGCAACAGTAATGCAAATTGAAAAAAATATATATTTTTAGGACATTTTATATATTTATCATATATATAGAGTGCAGAGGTTACTTTGAAGGTATTGGATATTGGGTATGAAAAGCTGGATATTCTTTTCAATTATTATATTTATACTTCTTTTAACATTCCTTTCCCTCCTCAAATCTACTGTGCTTACTTTTTATACAGACGTAAAGGCTTGAACTTGATGGACGTGTCTTTTTTCAACCGAACTTACTATGTACTCAGGCATCAGAGATAATGCACATCTAGGCTGTCATTTTTCCCCTACACAAGATGACTAAAACTTCAAGGATGCAGAGTTAGGGTAGATGCTGGGCGTCAAAATGGATGCGACAAGTCGGATGCGACAGGAAGAAGGTAGGTAATAGGAAGACGGATGGTGTCACAACAGTGATCCGACGCAACACGACTGTCGGATGCAATCGCAGCTTGCAGCATTTGTATCAGACAGTCGCGTTGGATCAACGCTGTGACACCATCCGATTTTATACTACTTACCTTGTTTCCTTTCACATCCAACTTGACGCAGGTGTTTTGTCGGACAGAAACGGACACAAACCGTCCACGTAGTTCTACCCTTATAGCTGTTTTGTGCATAAATATTTTAATGTGTTGCTTATGTCAGAGTACCAACTACAATGTCATGATCTATAGTTTAGTCAGAATAGTTCCATCCATCATGTCTGTTGCACTTTCCAAAGAAGGAACCTTCCAAAGAAGAAACCATCCCAAGACAAAGGGAACTGCGAAACATTCATACCAGTTGATAAGAGACTACAGCAGTTTGCCACTCACTGTGGAGAAGGAACAAAATACCATTACATAATATCCCAAGCTCATAAAATCCTATACATTTTACCTTAAAGGGCAACAATCACAGCCAAAATCAAACACATATTTACAATCTGACCAGTACAACCTAAACACGTTTAATCAGACTACATATACAATTTTTTGAAAAAAAAGTCCATACTGTGACTATAACATGCAAATGAGTTCACGAGCATGCTCAGATTGTAGCACTGCCCTGAGTATTCTACCCAGAATGCCTAGTTTTAGTAAACTCCTCCACTAGAAGTATCATGAGATTTCCCTATCTTATCCCCTGCTGGTGATGTCATTAGGCAAATGAAGGGCACACACTAATTTCCAGAATGTGGCAGCACTACTGAACAGCAGCTAACACAGAAGTTTGGCAGATTTCAAAATAACTTAAGGTGGCCATACACGGGCTGATAAAAGCTGCCGACAGCTTATCGGCCTGTGTGGGGGGTCCTCCGACGGGCTTCCCTGATCGATATCTGGCCAGAAGTCGGCCAGATGTCGATCGGGCAGGATCAAAAATACCATCGGATCGCGGACGCATCTGTTTATTGATGCGGTCCCACGATCCAACCGCCCGTATCTGTGTCATTCTGATCCGATCGTTGGGCCCTAGGGCCCATGATCGGATCACCCAGATATCGCCCACCTCAAGGTGGGCATATCAGGGACAGATCCACTCGTATGGTGACATCACCAAACGAGCGGATCTGTCCGTGTATGGCCACCTTTAGAAGGTTTATTAGGCAACCAAGAAATTTCAACTGATCATGTGTGAGATTTCAGAGCTACAGTTGGCTGTGAAGATATAGGTAGGAGGAGTCAGTAAAATCCAAGATGCCTGCCTCAACTAGAACTGCAGTGGAGATAGGGGAGATTTTAGTGAGCTGATTGTTTACATTATACAAACAATTTTGTTTTAAAAATTGGATTACTTTAACTTTCATATAGTGTATTTACTTAATTAGTTAATTATTTTAGTTATGATTGGTGCCCTTTAAGGTTAAAAAGTTGTTAAGAAACTGCTTCTGCTTTTACAGTAAGGGACTTACAGAATGTACACTCACTTCGGGTTAGCAGAGAAAGTCTCATTCAAACAAGACACAGAATCAAACATTTTTCATGAAAGGCAGCTGTATCAATTAATACTATAGTATACTGTGCAGCATCTGCTGCCGAGAAATGTACCAACTAATGTAGCAAATAGTAACAGATTAGTGTTTGGGAAGTGAAAAACTCCCTTTAAAGGAAAGAAAACACGATTTGGCTTTTGACTTTCTGATGTACCTAGTGACAGTTTATGCTTCTGCTTTCACATCAGTTCATTTTACTTAATCTTTGCCCTATAAATTGCAGCTCATGAAAACCTAGTATGTAAAAACATTAAGCATGCACAGATCAGGCGTTCTGCTGCTTGTGTCCACATGCTGTTGCTGTTCCTGTCATCAGGAAAACCAGAGGGAGAGACAGAGCTAGACAGCTGCAAGTCCAGGATCATCAATACATATTTGATAATATAATTTGATTTGTGTTTACTTTACACAGAACAAACACACTATGCATTATGTACATGTGATAGTCAAATAGCTGCAGTTCCACTTTATATTTTATAGCATAAAGATCATAAAGTACCCTAAATAAGGTTTAATGCAAATGCTATGGAGTGTAGGAATGTTATCTGGTATTCACAAGCCCACTATCCAACAAACCTCTAGACAAATACAGCCATTTCCCATAGCGTGCTTTTCAAATAACTATTCTTCATTTTTGCCTGACTTCTTATTTCTCTGTGATCATGACAGTAGCTTGCACTTGATGACAGCTAAGATGCCATAAATCCTTGCTGGTGGCAACATAATCCTATAAAAAGCCTTAAAGGAACAGTTCAGGGTAAAAATAAAAACTGGGTAAATAGAAGTGCTGTGCAAAGTAAAAAATGTTTCTAATATAGTTAGTCAGGGAAAAATGCAAACTATAAAGGCTGGAGTGACTGGATGTCTCATATAATAGCCAGTTTCCAATTTCCTGCTTTTCAGCTCTCTAAATCTGAGTAAGTCAGCGACTTGAAGGGGGGCCACGTGGGACATAACTGTTCAGTGAGTTTGCAATTGATCCTCAGCATTCAGCTCAGATTCAAAAGCAACAGTTATGACCCATGTGGCCCTCCCTATAGTCACTGATTGGTTACTGCCTGGTAACCAGGGAAACCAGTCAGTGTAAACCAAGAGAGCTGAAAAGCAAGAAGTAGTTTCCTGTTCTGTTAGGTTAGACTTACCGTCACGCCAGCTGCTATACATTACATTTTCCCCTGACTAACTATATTGAAAACATTTTTTATTTTGCACAGCCTATCTATTTACACAGTTTTTACTTTTATACTGAACAATTCCTTTAAGGCATGGTGGTTGCAAAAACCCAGGTCCCAAGCAATTCAGTTTATAGATGCTCTACCTGTACTGAAAATAGGTGGAATGTACATGTACAGTACTGAAACACCCCTTAGCACTTGAGAAACAAAGCTCTACAATCCTCTACATAGATCTAACATGCTGCCAATGAGTAATATCTTTCATTCCTGTGAGCACCGTCACCATCCGATATAGGGTTAAAGGGACAAGCGTGTACAGGTCTTGCTGCTGAGGGTCTGTTGTTTCCTGGGAGATGCTTTATTCAAATATCTTCCATTTCAAACATTCGCTACACTGCAAAGCATAAATGTAGCTATCTATAGCAGCCAATTAAATATCTGCCGTCTTACAAGTGTAATGTAAAATGGTACTGCAATCCAGTGCAATGTATGGTGCATAAATATATCTCATAATATACATCTCCATATATGCATACGAGTGGGAGGTGCCTTACAGCTTGATTATGTGCAAGCACTCGTTTTGATTGCAACATTCTACAAGATCCTGAACAGTAGATGATGCTGTTTTAATCATGTTTACAACAAAGGTTGCCTTAGTGGCTGCATGAATGCCTGAACAGCACAACCAACAAAGAGGCACCTGATGATTATTGCTAGCTATGTAGTCCCGAGATCATTTGCAGTTGGGTCTTTATCTCTGTATGGTTTTACGTTATTTAGCTTTTTGTTCAGCAGCACTCCAATTTGGAATTTCAGCTGCTATCTGGTTTGTACTGTCCAATGTACCCTAGCAACCAGGCACTGGATTGAGAGACAAATATGAATAGGAGTGGGCCTGAAGAAGCAGCAAGTAATAAAAAGTAACAATAACATTGTAGCCTAACAAAAGCAGCAGTTTGTTTTTTACTATTGAGGAAAAAAAGGAAGACCAGCTGAAAAGTTGCTAAGAATAGGAAATTATACCATATACTAAAAGTTAAAGGGATACTGTCATGGGAAAAAAAAAAGTTTTTTTTCTTCAAAACCCATCAGTTAATAGCTAGTTAATCAGTTAATTCTGCACTAAAAGCCATTTCTCAAAAGAGCAAACATATTTTCTTATATTTCATTTTGAAATCTGACATGGGGCAAGACATATTTAAGTTTCCCAGCTGCCCCTAGTCATGTGGCTTTTGCTCTCATAAACTTCAGTTATTCTTCCCTTCCCCCAGCAGCCTATCAACAGAACAATGGGATGGTAAGCAGATAGCAGCTCCCTAACACAAGATAACAGCTGCCTGGTAGATCTAAGAGCAGCATTCAATAGTAAAATCCAGGTCCCTCTGAAACACATTCAATTACATTGAGTATGAGAAACAACAGCCTGCCAGAAAGCAGTTCCATCCTTAAAAGGTTACTGTCATGGGAAAGAAATTTTTTTTTTTTTCAAAATGCATCAGTTAATAGTGCTGTTCCAGAAGAATTCTGCA
>CM044436.1:39230866-39245573 GCA_024363595.1 Xenopus borealis
CAACTTGCAGTACAGCAGTAAAGAGCGATTGAAGTTTATCTGAGCACAAGTCACATGACTAGGGGCATCTGGGAAATTGACAATATGTCTAGCACCTTGTCAGATTTCAAAATGAAATATAAAACAATCTGTTTTCTCTTTTGAGAAATGGATTCCAATGCAGAAGTCTGCTGGAGTGGCACTATTAACTGATGCATTTAAAAAAAAATTGTTTCTCATGACAGTTTCCCTTTAAAAGGTAGGTTATTCCATACAATGATAAAAGTATGTCCCTATATTCAGATGACCTACATGTCACTTCCAGACTTTTTAAAGTCATTTTTATTTTTTCAAAAGGTGACAACAATGTAAGTGATAGAAGGCATCAAAAAAACCTTAAACGGCAACTAAAGTCTAAAATAGAATAATGCTAGAAATTTGTAAACTAAATATAAACACGAACTTACTGCACCAGAAGCCTAATAAGACAAATGATTTATGCTTTCAAAGTTGGCACAGGGGGCCATTATCTTGTAACTCTATTAGACATCTCTGCAATACCAAGACTACGCACATGCTCAGTGTGGTCTGGGCTTCAGTTGGGATGGTTAAGCTTAGGGATCATCACAAATGATTAAAACAGCACAACTCAAATAATTTCTGCCATATAAGCTGATACAGCAAGACTGAACTTGGTCTGTGGATGCAAATCTATACAGTTGTTACAGGGAAACAAACAAAGCTACTTGTGTTCTGGGAAATAGGGTGGGGCTTCCCCCTGTCATTTGAAAGTATGATTGTTTCCTTGCAAAGCAGTTAGGGACCTTCTGAAGTTTCCTAACTGCAGCTGTCAGAGCAAGTAAAAAGAAGGGGGGATTTCCCTGCATACAGTCAGGTTTCTTATAAAAACAGTTTTAATTAAAGTATATTGGAGATGGATTCCTTTTTCATTAAAGAAAGTAAGAATGGGATTTTATTTTTTTGCCTTTAAGGGGTCATTTTGACAGTGTATTAGAGGGAGGGTATGAAGTGGAAATTGTAAGTAACAGGATGTGAGGAGATTAAGAAATGGTGTCCCCCAGCAGAGGCCTTTAAAGACACTTTTGGCAGAAAAAATAAAGAAAATCGTACAGCTGCATAATTGTTATCCTTTTTATGGTTACTCATTTATTATGGATTAGAGAACATCTTTTGAGACCAGTCATTATTTAAATACGGTATATATATGCCTTAGTCAGGTTCAAGAATGAATTTTCTGGGGTTTGTAAATCTAATTAAAGGCTTCATACACAAGTCTAATTTGCATTTAAAGAATTGATAAAGGTTGCCATCTGCAGAGCTACAGATGAGGCCACATTGGGAAATTCTCTTCAGACAACTATGCATTCAGTATGAGGCCTATTGGGAGTTGTTAGAGATGTACTGTGGGTCTCTGAGCACCAAAACAAGCCCTGGCATCAAAAACAAAGGAGATATCACTACACACCCACTGGCTCATTAAAAATAAAATATTCTTAATTTAGTCATTTCAGACCACATTTTATTTATATTGAATCTGGAATGTGAAACTTGTGCAACTGCTTTGTGCGTATTTTAAAGAAAGAAAAGATAAAAGAGGTTCCTAGTTATTACTTGTATTTTCTGTATTACTTATAGGTGCTTGTACTCCTTTTCTATTGCTTCCTTATTTCAGTGATTATCTGATATTATATTGCTATATTTCCCTACAAGCATCCAGTTTCATTTATAAAGAACATTATACAATTAATAGCTGTACTATCATTTAAAGTTAGATTTTCCTGTGCCCCACATGTAATAACATTCTGCACCTGCCATTTATAACATTATCATGTGTGATAATTGCCTGAAAGAAATACTGCATGGCAGTGGAAAAACTGCATGCTGAAGTCACAGAGGAGTTAAGCTGGCCATAGATGCAAAGATCTGCTTGTTTGGCCACATCTCCAAACGAGTGGATCTTTCCCCAATATGCCACTAACTGGCAGGGCTTTATCAGGAGTAATCCGGACGTTCGTCTCTATGGTCAAACTATCGGATTATGACTAGCACAATGGACTTCCAACAGGTCAGTCGGAAGGAAATCCAACCTTCCCCATCGATATCGTGTCCAGATATCCATATGTCGGGAAGACCCTTCGGAAGCCATCATACACGGGCAGATAAGCTGTCAAATATCGACCAATATCGGCAACTTTATCTGCCTGTGTATGGCCACCTTTACAGGTCTGAGTGTATTTATTTGGCTGCAAAACACCTTGGTGAGTTCTGCTATCACAGTATAGTAGGGAAAGTCTTCATAAACATTTCATTTACAGACTGGAAAAGCCTCACCAAAAATCCTCCATATTGGTCAAACAGAAATAAAACAGAATAATAGATCCTTTGCCTGTATCTCTAGCCTGGTTAAGGAAAGGGAGTAGAGTTGAAATAAAAAGGTCTGGAATCTACTGTGTCAGAGCTGATCATTGGAAAATGCTTTCCAAATGAATATATATGTAGAGTCAACTTGGCCGCAACTCCAACCTGGCATTTCAAGTTCACAGAGGCCCAAACAGCCATAAATAGTGACTGTCTATGGCATCTTATAAAACATGACCAAGGGAATAAGTTAGAGCATTTACAGATAAGGTAGATTACCCTGGCTAGGACGGCTTTGCATTGGTGTGATATGTACACCACTGAAAGACATTTCATAAATCTACTTGCACAGACTGTATAGACTGATAACTGACAGGTCCGAAGAATGCATATTCATAATTTCTGTATGTGTTTGCGAGATCCAGACATTTACACATTGCATTACAAATGTTGAGAAATAACATCAACCAACACTTGAAAACAAATAAAGGCAAAGCTCAACACCCCATAAAGTATATTTATGTGCAGGAATTCTTTACATATTTCCACCCTGTTTAATATAAATAGACTACACTACTACACTATTCTTGCATTTTAATTAAAACCCATATAACATGAAGGCAGGGTTGCCAGGTTGGCGGGTTTATAGCCAAATTGGGCTACTTTTAAAACTTGGTTGTAGATTTTAAAAGTCCAAACGTACAGATTTAGGATAGTTTTGGAAGTTGACGCGGGTTTGGACTTTCAAAACCCACCCAATTTTTTTTTTAATTTTAATGCAAATTAAGCCACTGCAGCAGGAAATGGACACTTAGGGAATCTGAGAGAGTATGGCTAAAGGTGGCCATACACGGGCAGATAAAAGCTGCCGACAGACTGTGTCGGCAGCTTATCTGCCCATGTGGGGGGCCCTCCGACGGGCTTTCCCGATCGATATCTGGCCGAAAGTCGGCCAGATGTAGATCGGGCAGGATTAAAAATCCTGTCGGATCGCGGCCGCATCTGTTCGTTGATGCGGTCCCGCGATCCGACCGCCCGTACTGATCCGAACATTGGGCCCTAGGGCCCACGATCGGATCAGCCCGATATCGCCCACCTCAAGGTCGGCATATCGGGGAGAGATCCGCTCGTTTGGCAACATCGCCAAATGAGCGGATCTCTGCGTGTATGGCCACCTTTAGACAGAGGTACTGTGGACAGATCCTGAGGTAATGGAAAAAGTCCATTGCTCTGCCTCATGGGCTGTTCATTGTTTGGCTGGGTGGTGGGGGCAATAATATACAATGTGGGAGCTACTGTAGCTTCTTCTGCTGTAGGGGAAAGATATGGGGATCAACCAGGCCCGGACTGGCAATCTGTGGGTTCTGGCAAATGCCAGAGGGGCTGCTATAATGTGCCATAGAAAGTCAGTATTTAGTGGGCTGGTGGGGTAGGGTTGCCACCTTTTGTATTTTTTTTTATCAGCCGGCGTGGAGGCGGGGCAAAAAAGGGGCGGATTGTGATGTCACAAAGAGGTGGGCCATAAAAGGGCCGTCCTGTGACGTCAAAAGGGGGCGGACGGTGATGTTTTGGGGCGTGGCCACGAAGCGGAGCCTGGAAGAAAGAGAAAAAGGTAAGTTTAAAGGGGATTGGGGGCTAGCCGATGGGTCTTTTTAAGGGTATTACAAATTTACCGGCAGCTACATTGCCTAGGCAGGCAGGCAGGTAAAATACCGGCCGGGTGGCAACCCTAGGTGGGGGCTGTTTGGGCCTCTATGTGGGCTGATTGGGCCTCTGTCTCTGTGTACCTGAAATGCCAGGGCCTAAATTCTCATTCCGGACCTGGGATCAACCATAGGATTTACTACTGATGCCCCCCACTCCCATCTCAAAAGTCTACAGGATTTTATAGATGCACTGCTTTGTGTGTGTGTACAACTATAGTGGGATACATGTGTCTATTGCTATGCACATATCTTTCTGACTTCATGGGCTGGGATTGTGATGGTCTCCTCGCACATTTATACTTTATTTTCTTAAGATTTTTCAGTGTACAGAATTAGGTTACTTTTAAAATGGCTTTTGGCTACTTTTTTGAAATGCTTCAGCTGGTTTTGAAATGTAAACCTGGCAACCCTGCACACAGGTCAGATAGGGTCTGACTGACTTCCCTATTATTTTCCTGCTGATTGATACATTTCTCTTTTGAAGATGTCAGGGCATTGTAGACAGATTCTGCTACAATACTCTAGACACTGTCAATGCTGGTAAATGAGACAAGCAGCTCATGTAGTGCAGCCTTTTATTTGTTGTGAGCGCTGCCACAGTGCAATTCTCAATTGGCACTCTGAGTGATAAATGCAGTCTTGCTCTTCATTGTAAAGGTCAGCTGAGGATATGATTTCATGCTCTAAAGTGCACTGATCAATATACCTAACAGTAATGTAGTTAATGACGCAGCACAGCAACCTCTGTAACATTTTCTTGTGCTGCTGCAGGTGTGTGGTATACTACAGGTAGTTATTGTACTTATATATATATATATATATATATATATATGTATATATATACTTTAATATGCCGTATCTATCGGGGGGGGATCTAATTTTAAAAGATAAATATATTGTAGAGTATGAGGTCACATATTATTCCCAGGCAATGTGCACATGTATTATCTTCTCAGCATGCTTTCACTTATATAGGGTATTAGAAGCTGCCATACTCTCTGTATAATATCCATTTTTATCGTTTTTGAAGTATTTGCCCATCTGCTTCTTTCCAGCTTTCAAATTGGGGTCATTGACCTACTAGCCAAAATATATTACTCTGTAAGTATATAATTCTATTGTTATTGTTACTTTTTATTATAGTACTTATCATTCTATGCAGGCCCTCTCCTATTCATAATCCCACCTTTAATTTAAATCACTGCCTAGTTGGTTGCTAGGGTAAATAAGACCCTAGCCACCAAATGAACAAAACCTAAATGACAGAAAACCCAAGAATAAAAAATGAAGACCAATTGAAAAATGTCTACGTCATATTTAGGGGGTTATTTATTAAACTCCGAATGCAAAAACCATGAAAAAAAATGGACTTTTAAAAAAAATCATGATTTTTTTTAGGAATTTATTAAAGCCCTGAGGATGGAAAAGTCAGAATCTGAAAATCCAGCATCTCAGACCTGTCAAGGTTGCATATAAATCAATGGAAGAAGTCCCAGTGATTTTTAGTTCTGCGCTGCATTTCATGCAATAATCCAAAGTTTTTGGGTGTAAATTCAGGGTTTTCAGGTGAAATTCATATTTTTGAGGATTTTTCCCGCAAACAAAATTTTCAGGAAATTGCATTAATAAATAACCTGAATAAACCCGTGTGGATTTTGTCAGATTTTTTTTCACAAAATATTGAGATAAATTCGGACTTTGATAAATAACCCCCGAAAAAGTTAATTCAAAGGTGAACTACACCTTTAATGAGGAGCAGAGGTAAAGCAATGTCTTTCTTATTAATTGTGTATATTTCCTCCTTTAGTGCTTTATAGAGATGTTTTCTAATAATTAGATTCATTTTCAGCAGAACTAGTGGTTAAAATTAACCATAAGGATTGGCAGAATGCATGTATTCGGCACCCCAAAAATAGCCACAACAATGGATTGTAGACCAGCTCAAGTGAAACATCTGTCTATCTCTTTTCATGCTCTTTGTCTCCGTGTTGCTATTTGATTCCTGATGCTCTCACTCTATAAAACCACAACTGCTAAATAAGCTCTAAAAAGCTTATATATATTGCACTTAATGTAGAGAATTCTAAAGGAAGTTATGCACATTTGAATGGACAATATATCACAAAACACAATACAATTACTTGTAATATATGATCTCCTTTCAACCTAAAAACCAGATTCAGGCATTGGGCCTGGGGGTTTCTGGATTAGGGGTCTTTCCATAATGTGGAATACCACACCTTAGGGAAGTGTATTTCAGAGCTTTATGGTTAATGAATTTCCAGTTAATTAATCCCACACCTGGTTGTAAGAGCATGAAGATGTATTTTACGGTATGCACTAGGTGTTACCAGTGGATGATATTGATTGCAACTAACTTCTTTATTTCAATTATAATTTTTTTGTTTTTAAAATTACCCTGGAGTGATTCAAAATACCATTTTATCCTGCCATAAGCATTGCTATGGGTGCCATGGGTACAATATCACAGGGCAAAATTATATAAGGTAATCTATCCACACATAGTGGGTTATTCATTAAAGTCTAAATCTAAAACATCTTTTTAATATAAAATCCGGATTTTTAGTGGGGAAAAAAACTTGAATTTTTCAAGATTTATTATACCCTGAGGATGAAAAAAGTTAGAATCTGAAAATCCTCCATCCCAGACCTGCCGAGGTTGTATATAAGTCAATGGGAGAAGTCCCTATCCTGTTTGAAAGTTTCTGTGGTCCGCGCTTGATTTAGCCTGAAAAAAATGAGCGATTCATGAAAAAAAATCTGAAAAACCGTACTATTCTGATTTTCACTACATTTTAATGAGTTTGTCCCTGATCCAATTAAATTGTGATTTTTTTTTTAATAATAAATAAGGTCCAATCATGTTTGATCTGACTGAAGTTTGGTCTGACTTTATTAAAATATTCAGACAATTTTGGAATAAGGCCCATAGTAAATGAATATTTATATTATCTTTCTCCCATGCAGCAGTATATATTTCTAGGGGTGTTTATCTGCTGTTATTATTTAGCCATATATTTATTACTATATACTGATTTGCTCTTTTTTAAGACCATATAAATGTTTGTCCAATTATACAATATGCATGTTTTCCTCCCTAGGCAAGATACAATATGCACAAAAAAGGTGAACTAATTAAAAGTTTCTCCAGAAATAAACAACCATCAGTTTTAAGACTTTGCAAAATAGTGATTTATTCCCTTCTACTTTGTCTCTTTGTGTCAGTCTACTGTCCTGCTTATCTTTTCAGGATAATTGTTTCAATGTAATGCTTAAAGATAAGGGACATTGATCCTTATATTGCATGTTGTTCAAATGTGATAGCAAACACTGTAAAACTCACAGATACGCCTGTAACACTTACTACCTGTAATATTAACATGTCGATAATAACATAATAGATAATAACATTCAATATAATGATCATTAGGAAAGTAAATACATTCCCTATGAAATCATTGCTAAAGTGTATGCAAAAGTATAGGTAAAATACATCCCATCTGCAATCAAAATTAAAGTGCATCTATAAGAAACTATAATTAAAATATATCCAGAAAGTTCCGAATTAAGGAAAGGGCATCTCCCATAGACTCCATTATAATAAATTATCCCAAAAAAAGATTTCCTTTTTCTCTGTAATAATAAAACAGTACCTCCTACTTGATCCAAACTAATATTATTCCATATTGGAAGCAAAACAACTGTATTATTTAGTGTTTACATTATATTCTAGTAGACTTAGTTATGAAGATCCACATTACAGAAGGATCCATTATCCAGAAAACCCCAGGTCCCGAGCATTCTAGATAACAGGTCCCATAAAGTACCTGTACATGATTAAAGTACTATACATCTAATTATAGGAATTATAGCTAAAATACAGGTATGGAACCTGTTATTCAGATGTTATGCTCGGGACCAATCATTTGGATCTCCATATGTTACCTTCTAAAAAATAATTTATTCATAAGGAAAGGGATTTTACACTTGGGGTGCTAAATGTTAGGTACCCCCAAATGACTACTTTTACCTACCTGATCAGCCACGAGCAACACGAAGAGATCAGCTTCCTACCTCTTGCGCAGTAGAGCAGAAAGACAAACTTTAACTAAAAAGTCCACTATTCTGCTCTACTGTTCATGCGATTTCCCCAGGAAATTTGAAAATCAAAGCAGCAGCAAGTTGATCTCTCCACGGTACTTGCTAGAAGAACCCCAGGCCAGTGCAATTTTAGGCTGATAGGAGCACCGGCCCGGGCGGGGCGCTCCGCCAATGAGGCCTCAGGCGGCAGCGCCCCCCTGGTTACCAGGGGCGGAAAAACAGTCGCTCCTGGTAACTAAGAACCGAATTTCCGGTTTTCAACCCAGAAATTCAGCTCTTGCACTAACTCCGTGGACTATGTCACCCACCTTCAAGTACACATGAACAAGAGCACATCTGCATGGGTGTAAGAACACAAATGCCGATAATGTGTTGCTGCAGATACGCGGAAGAGCGAACACACTGATTACAAAGAAGTTCCTGCACAGGAGGGGGACACAAGGGTCAGAACTAGGGGATGGCAGCAAAACAGGTATTTGGCTTGGGCCATAGGCATACATTTTTTGCCTACCCACAGTCTCTATCTTTTGCCTACCCACAGTCTCGGCCCTCAAAATCAATAGGGCTCTTTTTCCTCCAATAAGGATTAATTATATTTTAGATGGCATTAATTACAAGGTACTATTTTATTATTACAGAGAGAGAAAAAATCAGTTTTAAAGACCTGAATTATTTGCTTATAATGCAGTCTATGGGAGATGGCCTTCCCATGATTTCTAGCTTTCTGGATAATAGGTTTCCAGATAACAAATCCCATACCTGTATATCTGTTAAGAAACTAGGTGCATAATGATGAAAAAAATTAATATAAACAGAATTTATATAAAACCCCTAAGAACAATTATCGCACAAAAAAAAAAAGATTTCACACTAAACAAAGGTGCATCATTGTACAGAATGTAAGATATTGCTAGTAGTTTAGTTTGATGTACTGATGTGGAGTGTTTGGGAAATTGTACCTGGCACAGTAGGTGTTTGGTACACAGTACCAGAGTACCCCGTGTATTAACCACTAACTGCACAGTAGCTTTCGGAGGTATGAATAATGTACATACCAGATCAGTCTTCATTAGGAATCTACCAATAGAGCTTTTCACTGCTGCCCCTTCTATGATCACATTCCTATACTGAAGTTCAGACCCAATCAATCCCAGGCATATTGTGCCATTGCACAGACCACTTTTTCTTACTAAGCTGTAAGCGAACAAATCAATTGGTAGGCTATGACCTTAAAATCTGGCCATAAATAGACTGAACTCTATAAAAGATCAACCTCAAAATCATGCAAACAATATATACAGAATTATATAGTCTGAAAACTGTGGTTTAAAAAACTGTGAATATTCTATTTCAGCTGTGCTGGGGAGGCTGCCAGTAGTTTAATTAGAATGTCACTTTGTGGTTTATGTGTAATATGTTTCTACTATTAAAAGGTAATTTTATAGTAACAAACTGAAGGTACATAGTAAAAAATGGAGAACTATAGTACATAATGTTCCCCTTATTGGACTATGTAAAAATAATCACGTGTAATGGGAAACCAAGCAACTCATTAAAGCACAGGTTAAAGCCTAGCAACAAATATTACAATTCTCCTAAATACTTACTGTTGTCTGGAACTGTTGTGATAGCCTTTTAGGTACATTTTCCAAGTTCTTTTTTTTTTACGCCAAATATACAATGCCTTACATTAGTATTCAGGACCTTGATGAATTCTCTTATTTTACTGAGCAACAACCCCTATACTGAAATGTTGTTTTCAGTGATATATTTAGCTAAAACACTGATGCTTACAATACTATTTAATTCAGCATTTTATTTAAAGAAATAAAAAAATGAATGGCTTCCCCATCCTGGATCTGCTGCTAAAAAGTTAAGTTTGTAAATTTTTGTAAACCTATAAGTCAGAAAGAGAAAGTGAGGTTAATCCGGTCATACAAACTGACGCCACTGAGCTGATTGTTCATTTATTTTAATGAGAAACCAGTGGTTTCTATGTTGTCAATGCACTGTGAATATTATTGAATTACTAACCATTACTAATTACAGCTGCCCAGAACATGTGCAATGATTAAGCAGAAAATAAGACGGGGAGCTAGTAGGTGCATCTTTGGAGGCCCAGATCTTTGTTCCTAAAGAGCTATGTTGGCCTTTGGCTGATACATACACCCAAATATAAGGTGTAGTATATGCAGTCTAATTCTTTGTACACACTGTTTGGAAGAGATTTTAATCTATTGTTTTCCAAGCAGATTTGCTCCATGGATGACACATGCACCCCAGTTTTTAAATAGTGCCACAATGACTTTATTCTGACCTTGTATTTAGGATCACCGTCCTACTGAATAATGAACTTGCACCCGAGTCTGATTTTTTTAGCTGACTTTTGCAGTATTTCCCCATGTTTTCAATGATTCATTTACCGTTCGGTTTTAAAATGATGGTCAGTGGAGGCTGAAGAAAAGCAGCCCCGACATACTTCAATAAAGAATTCTGATGTCTAAAGTGTTAGTGGTGTTGTATTTGTACCACACAATAAGTCCTGTATTGATCTCATGTGTCCTCAAAACCTTTTCCACATGTCAACTGGGTCCCTCTGATGTTTTTTGACATACTTCAGGCTCTTCATTCTTGCATTTCCCTTTATTTTGCATTCCTCCCTTCTGCCTTCTTATGTTTCACCCAGTCCCTGCTGATGAAAGGCAGCCCTATAGTATCATGCTACTACCACTTCACTGTGGATATGGATCAGCCATATATATATATACTGTATATATATATATATGGCTGATCCATATCCACAGTGAAGTGGTAGTAGCATGATACTATAGGGCTGCCTTTCCTTCTTATGTTTCACCCAGTCCCTGCTGATGATATTAGCACACTGTTGCAGAACTATAACTACCAGCAAATGGCCACCTGCTGAATCATCGCCACAATAGAAGATCGTTTTCTGCCACAGCTTTTTCAGGACAATATCCTATTATACATACAAATATAAGGTGTGCAATTAATGAATATCAGGCTATAAAATCTGTGTTGCTTCCTTGTCATTAATTATTTTAATGAAATGATACAACTGTTTGTGCTTCGCCTAGAATGATGCTATTCCCATGTCTTACTAGATGGCACTGCTGCTTAAAACACTGCCCTCAGTGCAGTGAGAGCCAGCAAGTCTGAACCTGTAGCACTCTGGATTTCTTGTAGGTTTTATCAGCTATGTATCCTGATAACTAGGGCACCATGTGCTACTCACTGTATGGGTCAGGGCTTTTATTATACTGTCTAGACATGCCAAATTAACCAAGCTATAGTGTTCTTAAAGGGATACTGTCACTGTTTTTCAAAACACATCAGTTAATAGTGCTGCTCCAGAAGACTTCTGCAATTAAATACATTTCTCAAAAGAGCAAACAGATTTTTTTTATATTTCATTTTGAAATCTGACATGGGGCTAGACATTTTGTCAATTTCCCAGCTGCCCCTGGTCATTTGACTTGTGCCAGCACTTTAGGAGGCAACTGCTTTATGGCAGGCTGTTACTTTTCCTTTTCAGTGTAACTGAAGGAGTCACAATGGGACATGGGTTATTACTATTGAGTGCTGTTCTTAGATCTACCAGGCAGCTTGTGTTGGGGAACTGTTATTTGGTTACCTTCCTTTTGTTCTGCCGTTAGACTGCTGGGATAGGGGGAGGAAGGGAGGGGTGATATCACTCCAACTTGCAGTACAGCAGTAAAGAGTGATTGAAGTTTATCAGAGCACAAGTCACATAACCAGCGGCTGCTGGGAAATTGACAATATGTCTAGTCCCATGTCAGATTTCAAAATGAAATATTAAAAAATCTGTTTGCTCTTTTGAGGAATGGATTTCAGCACAGAATTCTGCTGGAGCAGCACTATTAACTGACGTGCTTTGATTTTTTTTTTTTTTTCCCCATGACAGTATCCCTTTAATTATAAGTTCAGTTACAGTAAGATCAGTCAGATATTCCACCGTTTACCATAATAACCCTGATCTGGACAACCACTAGAAATAAAACATTCTCTGAATTTTTAACCACTCTAAAAGCTACTGGAATCCTGCCAGTGTATAGCATGGACATTTATAATATTTTATAAAAAATTTTTTTAATGTATAGCGAGGGAGGGGGCCCTAGATTAACCACCTGTCTATAGTAATTAAATGGTCATATTATAGTGATGGCAGTAACTTGGTTCATATTATTATACTGCCACTCATCTGACAATGACTTAAATACAGTACTCAGCACTATTATCCTGTGTTTGAAAACATGATGAGGAGCCCTGCCACAGCCTACAAGCGAAGGGGTATATTGGATACGGTAATTTCTTCTTATCATTTTCTCAAACACAGTTTACACCTGCCAATCAGGCTCAGCCATTTGCTCTTGTAAATTAATAAGTGACAGCTGTTTATGAAAAGTGCCTTAAGAAAGATGCACATAACCTTCTCCTATGTGTTGGATTATTGCAATAAAAACATCATACTCTAAAGTAGGAATGGGCAACAGGTGTTGAACTACAACACTCCCAGACATCTCAACAGACGTTCCCTTGTATTTGTACAATAAATACACATGTATTTTTTAGCTCTGCAAAGTTGTTTCTGGGCTAGTTCCTGGTTGAGGTTTTGCTATCAAAGTCATATAGGCACTACAAAAAACCTTGATGGTATTGAGCCACCATATAACATAGTCAAGTTCATAAATTGGAGTTGCAGAAAATAAAAATATTGTTGGAATATTGTAAAGCGTAGATTGTGGCTCTTGAGGAAAAAATATGTACAGTAGGTAAAGGATAGGGAAACTGAGGCCTTGAAATGTTAATCTTACTGTACAGTGGGATTTCATTTCCCATTAAACATGTAATTGGGTTCCAGGTGTCTCTGTTCATTGTCAAAAGATTTTGAAATATTTATTGTTTCATGTCATTTTTTTGTAAAGAATTCTGAGTTAGAAAATATTCAGATAATTGTTTCCTGAGATTCCTACCAGTTTACTGACCTACATTTAAGTGTCATGGTGAGAGGATGAAAAATGACAATATGACAGGTAATGATTCAGTAGGGATTTTAAGTGTTGCCAACTGGGACGTCGTTTTTGTGTCCCCATCTTTGCAGATGGAACATTTTTTTTTCCCAATTGTGTGACTTGTGTTAATAATCTGCTAAAGGAGTCAGGACTCTGCAAACTGCTCTGAGTGGGTTCATGACTTAATCAGAGAAGCAACTAAGCCTGATAAAACAGTTTGCTGCAGTTTGCGTAGTTTGGTACCAAAGGGGAACGAAACACTAGAAATAAACAAAGAGTTTGAACCTGGAAATTAAAGCATATAATGCCCCTCTCCCATTGAACTTTTTGAAAGAATAAAATAGGATATGACAAGTTGTCAACTGTTGCCTGCAGTGAGGTGCTGGCAGGGTTGTAGTGGGGGGCCAAGGCCCACCGGGTCTGCTGTTTTTAGGGTTTCCATCCAACCTGTATTTCACTGGCCTAGCCAGTAAATTTGTAATACCCTTAACAGAAGCCCTTGGCCCTCCGCTCAAAACGTAACTTTTCTCTGTCTTCTGGCCATCGCGCAATGTGGCTTCACCCACTTTTATGTCACAGCCCACCTCTTTTGTTCCTGCCCCTTTTGTTCCCGTCCCCACCTGCGGCCAGTAGAAATTTTATGAAAAGTTGGCAACCCTAGTCCCAGGGCCTGCCTCCGCCCCCTGCTCTTCTGCACAGCCACACTTGTGCACGCCGATGCGAGTGTGTGCATGCACGCGCTATGTTCTTGCCGCTGCCGCAGGCCCAGACTTGTGGCGGGGCCACAAAGGCCCAGGCCTAGGGTGGCAGAATATTAGGGGTGGCATACCACCCAGCCGCTTCCAGGGGAGTACTGGGGAGCCCATGAACGTTCGCACTGGAGGGGGGTATGCGGGCAGGCGCTAGGACCACTCAACCTCGGGGCGTCGCCCACTGATTCTCAGCAGGAAAGAAGCCACTGGAACTGGGCTCTGTGTGCGGATCTGGGCCGGCCAAGTCCGACCCTGGGTGCTGGTGTCTGTTTAACCCCTATATTGCTAAAAATAAACATTAAAGGGGTGTTTCACCTATAAGTTTACTTTTAGTATGTTATTGAATGGCCAATTCTATGTAACATTTCAATTGGTCTTAATTATTTAATTTTTTTACAGTTTTTTTTTAATTATTTGCCTTTCTCTTCTGACTCTTCCAGCTTTCAAATGTGGGTCACTGACCCCATCTAAAAACAAATGCTCTGCATAGCAACAAATGTATTGTTATTGCTACTTTTTACTACTCATCTTTCTATTCAGGCCCTCTCCTCTTCTTATTCCAGTCTCTTAGTCAAATCAATTTTGACCCAGCAATCAGATTGATGCAATTGCTATCTAAATGAATATCACTCTCTGCATCATCCTAAAGGTTAACTCAAAGGTGACCAACCCCTTTAAGCAAAGATAGGTACACGCAGGGCACTGAGAGAAACTC
>CM044436.1:39263601-39274043 GCA_024363595.1 Xenopus borealis
ATTACCCTTTCATGTTGCAAGTCTATACCATGATGATCTGATCACTTTTGAACTGTATACCTTGCCTGTGCCTGGCTGCCGAGTGTCCCCATACACATGCTGGCGGGAGTCATCAGCCAACTACTGTAGGTTTTTCTGTTTCAGCTTCAGAATTAAGCACTTGGTTCTAGTGATGTTCTGTACTCCCCTGTAGTGCATTTCAGGAAGAAAACTCTGCTGGTATATCTCACCCTCTTAAACCACCTTATTAACAATCCATCCTATCTAAAGAATAAGTTAGAAAGGCTGGATAGTTAGAAGCACTGCACATAAAATGCATCAAAAACAGAGACAAAAAAAGAAAAAAATTAAACAAGTAGATAAATATGAAAAACATATGTGGATCTCTGCATAATGACCAGACAGTCATATCACCTGACTCTCATCTGGAGGTGGCCTCTCCTGTAGCCATTTGCATCTGTTCAAACAATAGAGGAATATGGCACCAGCCAAGGATGACGACATGAATACCAGAATAACAAACATGCACATTAAAAAGCCATCAGATTATGGTTTCAAAGGAAAAGTTATGACATTTTAACTATGATGCAATGAATAAACAGTGTGTGTATATAAACAATATTCCATGCAGGCAAATCACATGAGAACAAGTGGTGGCAAATACAGGATTCTACATTCTACAGTGATTCCATATTCCTTCATGTCTAGCTCTGTTACACTGGACCTTTGATAAGGGCACATAACTATGATGTATTTTTCATGATACACAATAGATCACCTATGTCTCTTTACATGGGAATTCAGTGGAGAGGGTTACATTTGCAGGTAGTGATTATTGCTTTAAGCTGGCCATATATGTAGAGATAAAATCATATCATGTGGTTTTGGATACATGTCTGCTGGCTGTGTACCTTGGATATCAGTTGGTTTGTCAACAGGTCAAGAATCCTTTATCTGTTGCTACACAATGTTAGCCGGTGCATGGTGCTTAGCAGGTGAGGAAGTGGAGTTTAAGCTCCTCTTTGCAACCTTCAAGAACAATAGAGAGGTATAGAAGCCTCCATTAGGTGTGGTCTGCAAGCTAAACAGACGGATACAGTACAAGATCAGCCAGTGTACAGCTGACTTTACTATTTAAAAGCAAACCTTTGATATTCATTCATTACTATGAGTTGCTTCACCTTGAGTATCTTTCTCATCTGTTTTTACATTGCTTTGCTTTACTGAACAGCTTGCAAAGAACTGACCAACTGAGTAAAGCAAATGGAAAACTCTACAGCCCTACCTACTGGGTATATAATGTATTGAGGAAGAAGTGGTTCACTGATTTGACAGAACCTTGGTTTCAGCCTGAAAACCATAAGCACAGCATACCTCCCAACTGCAGTGGCGTAACTACCAGGGGTGCAGGAGGTGCAATTGCACCAGGGCCCCCACCCCCTTGGGGCCCATCCGAGCCACGATAATGGTTTTGACAGGTGGTTATCTAGGGGGACATTTTACAGCACACATGTTATCAAAACTCCAGCATGGGATTTATGGAGGTAAGGGCCTGACAGGGGGGCCCAGGTACCCATCCTGTACCGGGGCCCACCAGGGAGTAGTTACGCCACTGCCCAACTGTCCCATTTTTTGCAGGACAGTAACGATTTTGATATCTCAGCCTGCAGTCCCAGTTTCTTACTAAAATGTCCAGAGTTTGATTTTCTGCACTAACACCAGAAAAAGATACAATATTTAAAAAACTTAATTAAATAAGAGATTTTTTTGTAAGAGAGCCTAGAATACTCAGCACCTGCACTTAGATAAATTTGTAACTATTTAAGATAAACAAAGATATAGTTGTAAATATTTAAGATAAGCAGATCTCTTGGGAGAACTGAGGAATAGTTATATATATATTTAATAGCTTAGAATAGTTTCTGTTGGCAAAGTAATGACTTAAAGGAACGGTTCAGTGTAAAAACTGGGAAGGCTGTGTAAAATAAAAAAAAAATGTTTCTAATATAGTTAATAAGCCAAAAATTTAATATATACAGAAAAAGTTGAAGTGACTGGATGTCTAACATAATAGTCAGAACACTACTTCCTGCTTTGCAGCTCTCTAACAGGCAGATTTATTATGTGGTCTAAAAATGGTGGAATACTTCACCACACAAGTAAAAAACAGTGAAAAAATTGCATCATTTTGTATACTCCTTTTCTTTCATCAAATTCCACCAGAACTTAATAACAAAGTTCACGTGACATAAACTAAAACATTCATTTGTTCAAATGGGTCACTGGATGTCTGCTGTTGACTTCTGCATGAACTTTTTTTAGCTATTCAGACTTTAAGAGGTTTTGCATTTTTTTTAAATAGTAATAACTTGGGTTTTTTTTAGAGGTATTAATCATAGAGGCATCATTCAGTTTTGTTTTCCGATCTACAAGTTTTGTTTACCTATCTACAAGGGTAATTCCCCCTGTAGTCAAGGAGATAATGTTAGACGTTAGGGGGTCTGTCGTGAACGGCAAAAGGCTGCAAGAGAGTAGGCATGGGAAAAAGAGGAATACCCATTTGCTCGGCAAAAGCAGCGTCCATGAAATTCCCTGGAGCCCCAGAGTCAAGGAATGCTGAGACTGAGACAGTCTTAGCATGCAGCCAGATCTGTAAAGGAAGGCAAAACTGGTTTTCTTGGAGCTTTGGTGTAATGCTGCTCACAAGTGACACCACAAGTTTACTTTGGGAAGAAGAACTCCTCGGCTTCATAGGACAGGACTTGGCAAAATGAGCTTTTTAGCATCAAAAGTTAATGGAGAATTCTTCTCCCAAAGAGATGTTGCCTACTCAAGTGGTTTACCCTCCAAACCAGACATAATATAACCCACTTTCACCTGCTCAGAAGTGTATTGTTAGGGTTGAAATTCAAATTGAATAAGACACTGAGTAACAAACCCTCTGCAGGCTTGCGGGTCTCCATTGTAGCGAGGAGGAGGATGGCTGTGTGGCTCACAAGCTGGAGAAACCGTTAGTGAAGGAGTTACGGTGGCAGGGGGATTCCCTGTGGCCGGAGGAGTTGTGGGCATACTACAAATAAGCATATCAAGTACTTGCCCAAAGAGTCATGCTTTCATGTGGGACACCAGCCCCCAGAGGGCTCTTCCGACATCCGGCATAGCTTTCTTGGAGGGGTCCATTGCCCGATTATAATGTCAGGGGAGCCTATCAGAGCCCAGCGGGGAGTAGTCAGAAACAAGCTTAAGGGTTAAAGTCCAAGATTGCAGTACAAAAAGGGTTCAGGCAATATCATAATCAAAGTCCAGGCAAAGGTCTAAAGGCATGCAGAATATTATCAGAAAAAAAGTTCAGGCAGGGTCAAAAGTCCAAGAATCAATATCAATGAATAATCAAACACCCAGGAATGTTCTAAACCAGTGATCCCCAACCAGTAGCTCGTGAGCAACATGTTTCTCTCCAACCCCTTGTATGTTGCTCTCAGAGGCCTCAAAGCAGGTGCTTATTATGGAATTCCAGGCTTGTAGGCAAGTTTTGGTTGTATAAAAACCAGGTGTTGTGCCAAACAGAGCCTCAATGTAGGTTGACAATCCACATAGGGGCTACCAAATGGCCAATCACAGCCCTGATTTAAAAAACATTTTTAATGCTTGTGTTGCTCCCCAACTCCTTTTACTTCAGAATGTTGCTCACGGCTTCGAAAGGTTGGGGATCCCTGTTCTAAACAAACGCCATAATCGGGCATTGAACCCGTGACCTGGAAGGGTTTTGATGCACCGCATTGGAATGCTGCTGCTCCATGTGGGGACCATGGGTGCCGCCATGTTGGATGTAGCGCTGAAGCGGATGGCGCCGACGCTTGTGACAGATAGATGATAGATAGATGGATTGATAGATGATAGATAGTTGATCAATCAAGGGATTTGTTTTGCTTTTTATAAACAGAATATCTAACATTGTCTTATGTTTTTATGTTCAACCCACTGTCCTGAAGATGCTGTGGTCCATAAAGCTTCAATTAACTGGTTGGGGATGATATGAAGTAGCTAAAAGGTCCCATGTTTAATAAGCCTCTAATAGGGAAATTTATTGAATAAGCCTATAAAATATGCAACAGTCAAGTCCCAGAAATAATCAATCACTGGACGTCTGGGGATTGAAGTTTGGTTGAAAATGATGGATGACCATGGAAAAAAAAAATGTTGGCAAATTAGGTAAAGAAATACTGCAAAAAAAAAGAACATCATGTACACATTAAAGATCCAGTAAATCAGCATAGGTAAATGACATGAAACCCCATGGGATATCAACCCTCCAGTCCCACAGCTGCTGGGAGTTGAGAGCCCAGAATCTAAGACGTTCACTTCCATGCATAAAAGCCTATGGCATTTGAGTAAAGTTTTTTCAAATTTTCAAAGATACCGGAGTGCTGCTGCTTTATTTGCTACATGTATACTTTGCCCTGGCAGGGGGTACGGCTTGCACCCGGGGCTGCAAAGAGCCTGATCCGCTTTTGAAGCACACTTTAACCATACTTACTGACATGAAACCCCATGGGATATCAACCCTCCAGTCCCACAGCTGCTGGGAGTTGAGAGCCCAGAATCTAAGACGTTCACTTCCATGCATAAAACACGTCTCATCCTCAAATGCTAATGTTCTTCCACAGATGCCTAAAACTCAGGCTCAGGGATCTCAAATGACTGGTATTTCTCCTTGTTAGCTGAAATATCAACAGTCACAACAAGGTTCTCATGCGTTATTAAATCATGAAAACCATATAGCAGTTTTATCTTCAGAATTTGTATCGATGATGATCGATACTTTAAACAAATTCCTTACCATAAAAGATATATGTTTTAGTTAAAATAATGTTATCTTTGCTGTTGCCGTGTCCTCTTTAGACCCTCACTAAAACTGTTTCTTTCTATTGTGTGGCCTTCTAAACCCAACTGTATAAGAGAAGTGGAAAAGGTTGTTTAGAAATGTATTCTGTAACAGCGAGATGCAGAGGTGTCAGTTGCCTGCTAAGCTCTTTGTTATCATCTCCTACTATAGTAACTCGCATTACAACTGTGAGAATAATTGTACCCGTATAATTATGAAATAGATAGGTTTATTGCTTATGGCAGATGCTGGTGCTATCAGGTATGATTTCTCCTGAACGCCAAAGTGAACTTCTCTGTGCAATCTTCAAGAAGAAACGGATCTGCCATAGGCTGTGCATTTTCAGTTCACATAAACAGAAGTCAGCTGCCAGCAGGGAAGTGAGGGAAGAAAACTGTTTGTGCTAAGAGCTGTTCTCAAATTGTAGGGTCAGCCTTACTTGTGTGGGATGTTGGCAGTTCTGGTGTTGTTTGTTTTGATTCCTTACTTCTTGCACTGTACATGATGACTAACAACAGTAAGAAACCAGCACTAGAATTTCACTAGAGGCGAGGAAGCAAAGGGGTAAATTACTTACCGCAGATACAGTGTGCAAAGTTCACAATTTGTATCAAAAAATGAACTAAAGATTCATGGGATGTCTAAACACGAAGTATCTTCTAAAGGCAGTTCATTTCTGAATATTATAGTATTTTTTTTTTCCTTACTGCTACGGGCATTGAACTATGTCATTACTAAATACTCGTGAGGATTTTGAGAGTGCTACTTGTGCACCAACTAATTGGCCCTTGACAATTCTTGTAGGTATTTGTTGTGAGGCGGAGAATCATGTCATCGGCTAAAATTAAGTATTTGTTTCATCTCTAGGCTGAGCTCCTACAGAAGGAAGAATATATTTCACATTGCACATCTGTGGACCCCGTCACATGTTTGTATGCTTGCTATATGTTAATGCAGGTGTGATATGTTGTATGTTATTGGTAGAGATCAGCAATTCTCATTTCTGTGCAGCAGGAGATATAAAGTGGGTCCTTCAGCATTGATTGGATTCCTAGAAGGCTGGGATCCACCCTTGCGTCTGATAATATCCTTGCTCTAAATAAGCAACGCTGGGGATGATTTATCTACATATAAGTAGGTAATAGGGCATCTTCATAAACCTCCATGATGTGCTTGTAATGAAGAGTCAGCCTGGGAGGCTGAGCCATCTCACAGTGAAAGTGAGTCTGAATGTAACTGAATGTGCTTTACACTAGTCAAGTGGGAGCTAGTCCTGGGTTGGAAAATAAGGGTTAAAAAAATTGGAATGATATATACATGGATATTAGCAGACTGTGCCAAAAATACTTTTAGGAAAGGTCATGTTTTATGTTTCTAATTTAAATGCAATAAATCTCATAGAAAGGAGATTTTGGTGATACTGGCCTCTAGTTATTATTTACCTATCACTCCCATTCAGCATCCCTTGAAATACAAGACCACTTTAAAGAACAACTAAGCCCTAAAAGGAATATGGCTGAAAATGCCATATTTTATATACTGAACTTATTGTAGCAGTGTAAAGTTTCAGCTTGTCAATAGCAGCAATGATCCAGGACTTCAAACTTGACACAGGGGGTCACCATCTTGGAAAGGTTATCTTGTAATACAAGCTGATGTTACAAGGCTGATTATTAAATTGTGATGCTAGTTGCACTGGTCATTTCTTTCTTCTTTTTCTTTTTAATTAGTAATCAGCCTTATATTGTGACATTTATATGATCAGTATATTGTGAGTGGGTCCCTAAGCTCAGTAAGTGACAGTAGCACAGAGCATGTGAATCAGTGAATCAGCAGAAAAGAAGATGGGGAGCTTTGGAGACACAGATCTTTACTGCTAAAGGTTGCCTTGGGCTGGTACAGAAGCCCAAAACATGATATACAACATTTCTAGCCTACTGCTTTCATTAAGCTTTAGTTCTCATTTAAGAAATCAATGAACTCTGGACAAAAGGTCCAGTTGTTTGCCCATCTGCCTGAAGTGGGGGTTGTACTTGGTGTCTGTATCCCCAGTTAACAAGTAAACCACAAGGACAAGAGATAGAAAAATCATTATAACGACCAAGCTTGAGAAAATCACAGAAGATGGTAAGCAGGTAGGATGTATGAGTCAGCTCAATCTATAACAGCTTCCATTCAGGAGAAGGGACTTAATCTTTTAAGTGCTGAGTGCTAACAATAACACTATTATTAACATTTGTTTTTACTGAAATAATGGCAATAGAATAGAGATATTAATATGGCAACAACATTAACAGCACATGACAAATCCACTTAAACCTACTGTTAACTAACACACCTACTTGCCATATACTGCCATGTGTAATCCATCCTGGCAGGAATAAAAGTATCGATCCATTATCCAGAAAGCTCCAAATTACAGGAAGGCCGTCTGCCATAGACTCATTTTTAAGCACATAATTCTAATATTTAAACATAATATATACCTTGTACTTGATCTAAACTAAACTGCACAAATCCTAATACTAATGGCAAAACAATCCCATTGCCTTTTTTTAATGTTTAATGATTCTTAGAAGATTTAAGGTATGGAAATCCAAGTTATGGAAAGATGCCTTATCCAGAATACCCAGGTTCCGAGTATTCTACACAATAGATCCTGTACAGATAACATGAATGCATCTTTCCTTAGATCACATATAGTACTGCTGAAACCAACCCAACAACCACTTGAGTGGAAGTCATCTACCAATACATCTCCATCAATTACCCCTCACCCACCTAGATAGTAGGGATTTGTTAACTGGAAACACAAATTTCCAGAAAGCTTGAAATTATGGAAATGCTGTCTTCTAAAGCCTCCATTGCATCCTTTTTCTCTGTACTAATAAAAGAGTACCTTGTACTTGATCCAAACTAAGATATAATTAATCCTTATTGGAAGCAAAGCCAGCCTATCAGATTTATTTAATGTTTACATGATTTTCTAGTAGACATAAGGTATGAAGATCCAAATGATGGAAAAATCCATTATGTGGAAAGCCCCAGGTCCCGAGAATTCTGGATAACAGGTCCCATACCTGTATAACATTTTAAAGCATAAATTATATGGGAAAACGTATGTGGCCATGCCTTCTAATTATTTGGATTGGCGAGTTAAGCCTTACCCATCATAGGCAACGCAGATGCCACTTCACCACACATTAAATATTATCCCACAAACAGTCCATGGGGTGGGCTTTAATGCTGCTTGGTTGGTTGCCATAAGTAACCAAACCTGGGCAAAACTTAGTACCTTTATTACTTATGGAAATTAGAGTATTAATATGAAGTTGGTCCTCTACATTGGTTTTGGAATGAGTTTGTGTCCACATTGGCAGTTGGGTACCTTTTGGCTCTAAAGTGTAGGCCATAACCAAAATCCATGCCAATTTACATCCAGACATTTATCTGCTGGAAACCACCTCTCCCACCCACAAAACAGCTCCTCTGAACAAGGCTTGCTACACTGGGATCCAACAAACAAGGAAAACCTATCATAAATAGGGTTCCCACCTGGTCGGTATTTTACCGGCCTGGCCTGTATTTTTGATGGTTGATCCCAATGTTATTTATAGGAAAAAAAGATAAATATATATGAAGGCCGGTATTTTTTTCAAGAAAAGGTGGCAACCCTGATCATAAACCAAAACAATTTTGAAGCATGGTAGTGTCCTTTTCAGTCTAAAACATGAGAGTGATTTCAAAATAAAAAAGATATTTTTGCAGTATCACTGTCCCAGTAGCTTATCATTTTTTCCATAGGCTGTAAGTAGGCCTGGACTGGCCATAGGGGCTGCTGTAAACTGCCATAGACTAAGGGGCAGATGTACATGGGAATAGCTGGGGATTGTATGGGAATTAAAATCCTTCGAATTAGAATATCTAATTCGAAGGATTTTACCACAATTCGATTGGTCAAACAATCGAATAGTAAAAATTCGATCGAACTATAAGATTCGAACGATTTTAACCATTCGATCGAATTTTTTTATTCAATCAAAAATAATGAAAGCGAATTCGGTAGCTTTGATCTGGCGAACTAGGCAGTCAAATAAAAATTTAAAGGGGAAGTAATTCGACTGTCGAATAGTCAAATAGATTTTTATTCGAATTACCTGAATCATTCGATTCGATCGAATTTTCAAAATTCACTGGTCGAAGTGGTCTTCAAAAACATTTGAAAATTCGAATTTGAATTAGCTGAAAAGAGCCATGCAATATATACTTTTTTTATTTAATAAATCTGTCTGCTTGCACATTGCATGACATATAAATAAACACACCTATAAAATATATCTAGTGGTATTTAACTGCAATTTATGTCAGCGGCGTTGCAGTAAATAAATCAATGCTGTTAAATCACGTGTAAACAGTCTTAAAAAGATGCCGTAACAGGATAAGTGAAACCATTTGATTGAATATACTGTCCTACGTATAGGAACACTAAACAATATTTTCTGTTTAAATGTCTGGAAGCACTTGGTTGGTTAATGTAACAATAAATCAAGTTGGTTAATTACACAACAGATTTTTTTAAATTCAATTTTTAATCTAAACTTGCTTTATATTATGTGACCTCGCCACATGGGGAGGGGGGGGGCTATTTATGGATTCTGTTAATTCATGTTGAGGACAAGATTTGATTTAAAATTATGCATAAGATTAATTGTATCTGTTACATTTCTTTTAGAGCAAATGTCTCAAATGTAGAGAAACGTTGGTGAGTAACGCTACAAGAATCTTGCTTATTTTACAAAATTCTAAATTGTTAAATCAGGATATTTGCTGAAAGAAAAATAAATTATAGCAGTAGCTTAATGAGAAACCATGGTTTATTTTATACATAATTCTCCACCCTATTCCAAAAAGTATATTTTCTGCCTGACCCGCTTTAATCCCAGAATCGCCTACCAGTCCACTGAACCAGAGCAGGTGCCAAAACCCTTGTTTATTTATACCAGCGTGTCTGGCAAGGAGAAGGCTAGAACCTTTGTGCTTTTTTTTTTTTCATTTGGGACACAAATAGAAGATTAAGCCCGAGTCTCATAAGATGAATAATATGTGGACTTACTTACTTTACCATCTGTTTTAAACATGCACTTCACATTAATGCTGTGTTTGCTTTTCAGTGCTTTCTGCAGTCGGTGAATTTAAACATTCTCCTAATACTGATTATTTTCATTTGTTTTGAGTTTCATTTTAAAACTCAGAGGGCTCATTTATTAAGGGGCAGCAGATGGGTCTGGCAGTTTGTCCCAAAAATTCAGCAAAATGCTCTGAATCTCCCCGTGTGCCAGGTATAAGTACACTGTCATCCACTAAACAGTAATGGTCACGCTGATTTATCGGCAAAAGATCATCCACTTGTCCACCTAGGCAAATTTAATTGCATGATCTTATGGACTCGGTCCAGCATTGCATATTGTAATGCAGTGGGTTTGTCGGGTTGTGGGAAGTTTGGCACAAAGGGTGCGTTTGTTTTTAACTAATGTTTTATTAAAAGTTATGTTTTATG
>CM044436.1:39277177-39311259 GCA_024363595.1 Xenopus borealis
TTTTTTTTTTAAATAATAATAACTATGTGGTGACCAGCTCAAATGAATAAAACTAATGTTTTGTTTAGATATGAGGCTTTTCTCTGTAGTGCACCCATGGGTGGGCCTGAGAAGTGTGTGAAGGATTGTGACTAGGGTTGCCACCTGGCCAGTATTTTACCTGGCCGGTATTTTTGATGGTTGATCCCAATGTTATTATTAGGAAAGAAAGATAAATATATAGGAAGGCCGGTATTTTTTTCAGGAAAAGGAGGCAACCCTAAGTGTTACTTGCTGCCAGTGTACTGTTATGGAGAAACAGTAAATGCTTCCAAGATTTTAAAAATGCATATGGGCAGATGTCACCAGTAGACAATATAAAGTTTTTTTTGTGTGATTTGTATCATGTACAGTTTCTGCCTGTATAAGGTAATTTAATCTGTAGTAAACCTTGCCTTCAAGTCATAATGAAAAAAATGTAGGTCATGGCTGTGTCATAAAGAAAACAAAGGCAAGCTTTAAGGTTGGCAGTTCAAAGTTTTCCCATTTTTGCACGAAACAAATCAGCATAGTTATTAAGGTTAAAAATGTTCATCATGTTCTACTCTTGTTTCTTTCTATAAGATGAAATGCAAAACATAAGAAGAAATCTCCAATTTGCCGCTGATATTAACCCTTGCAGTGGGAATTGCCATTTTAAAAAAGAATTATAATGTCCCAAACCAAGTGTAATCTCCAGTCCAGTAACGAGTAGGTTCTCTCCAACCTCCAATACAGTTTAAATGTTCCAAAAAGTACAGCGTTCTTTGTATATTCACACCTCAGTGTAGTCCCATTTACACATTATCAGTGTTATATTACCCACCTAAAACTTTCAGTGCAGGTGAAATATTTTCATGCATACTCATACACCATCAGCTATTGAGCACTATGTTAAAGGGATCCTGTCATGGGGAAAACATTTTTTTTCATAATGCATCAGTTAATAGTGCTGTTCCAGAAGAATTTTGCATTGAAATCCTTTTCTCAAAAGAGCAAACAGATTTTTTTAGATTTCATTTTGAAATCTGACATGGGGCTAGACATATTGTCAATTTCCCAGCTGCCCCAAGTCATGTGACTAGTGCTCTGATAAACTTCACTCTTTACTGCTGTACTGCAAGTTGGAGTGATATCATCCCCTCCCTTTCCCCCACCCAGCAGACTAACAACAGAACAATGGGAAGGTAACCAGATAACAGCTCCCTAACACAAGATAACAGCTGCCTGGTAGATCTAAGAGCAGCACTCGATAGTAAAAACACATGTCCCACGTACTATTCAATTACATTGAGAAGGAAAAACAACAGCCTGCCAGAAAGCAGTTCCCTCCTAAAGTGCTGGCACAAGTCACATGACCGGGGCAGCTGGGAAATTGACAAAATGGCTAGCCCCATGTCAGATTTCAAAACTAAATATAAAAAAATCTGTTTGCTCTTTTGAGAAATGTATTTCAGTGCAGAAGTCTACTGGAGCAGCACTAAAAACTGATATGTTTAAAAAAAAACATGTTTTCCCATGACAGTTTCCCTTTATTGAGAAAGAAGTAGGTGAATACCCACACAATTCAGCACAGTCACTAGTGTTTGATTATACTCTCAAACAACTAGATTTTGTTTCACTCATTGAGAATATAGTTGCTCCTAGAATCCTTCCTTTGGACAACAAAGAGTGACAAGTGTGGAAAGCGTTTCACAATTCTTTAAAATTAAAATGTATTTCTCTTACAGTATTTCCAACTTTAAAATCAAAGCTGTTCTCCCGCAGTGAGTGCTGAGATGTCTGCGGAAAAACATAGGCAACACTGAGAAATATCAGAGCATTTTATAATTGGATATCTGTTTATAACAATACAATAGAAATATAAAGGAGTCTTACACCAGGATTTGGGGCCCATCCAAAAAGGACTGTTTTCCCCGCACCTGACAATCATTCAGAACTAAAAATCTCATAATTCCCTGAACAGAATGCACATGAAGGATGAACAAAATAGGCTTTGTTGTGATTTCTCAATAAAAGCAGTAAACACCATCACCAGATTTACTATGGGTCGAATTTCGAATAAAAAAAAATTCAAAATTCGACCATGGGAATAGTGGGGAAGTAAAATCCTTCGAATTCGACTATCGAATGCAAAGGATTTTACCGCAATTCGAATATAAAAAATTTGATCTAATTTTTTTATTCGATCTCAGTGAATGATTCCCAATTCGGTAGCTTGATCCTGGCGAAGTAGGTGGTCGAATAAAAATTTAAAGGGGAAGTTATTCGACCATCGAATATTCGAATAAAATTTTATTTGAATATTCAAATCATTCGAATTCGAATATTGGATGGTCGAATTTGCCTAATTTGCATATTCAAAGATTCGAATTTATATTAAATTCGATCAAACTTTGAATTATTCACGTGAATTTTGTAAATCTGCCCCCATGAGTCTGTAAGGCTTTGTGTTGAGCTACATAAGGTGCCTTGGTTTTGCCAGTATACAGTTCAAGTGTCCTTATCCACCATGGCCTGTGCCAGTAATTGTATACTGTACATTAAAGCAAAAGCCTAACACACCAGACAAACAAGGCAGGTGCAAGGCTTCAGTTAAATAACAATTCTTTATGCGAAGAAAGAGGTAGCCTTCTTATAAATAAATATGGCTCAATGCCTTATACCCGCCCTCTTTGTGTGGCCTCATGCTCCCTTTATTTAAGCCAGTACTTCCTTGTTCCATAGCAGAAATCTCTTGGTAATACCCTGTTTTATAAGTGTCAGTGCTGTCAGGATTACTTTTCTGATAGCATGACACACATATATTCCAATGCCTTGCAGCCCAGTTACTGTATATAGGGTTGACTTTAGCGGTCTCTAGAGGCAATCACAGTTCCCAACTGTATCCAAGACCATTATAATAGCTCACCGTGACATGTTTCAACCTCGAGGCCAGGTATCTATCACTCAGGAATGAATTGATAAGATTGATCAGTGTCATTTCTCACCTTGCCCCATAATTAAGTGATCATCAATGTAATGATTACATACCAATAGATCCAGTGTAAGGAGCCAACTTTGTAAGAGATTCTCCTTGGCCTTCCCAAGTTGTAGACTAGCAGTGGAACACACCCTGAACCAATTGGCTATGCCTGGTTGTGCTGTAAATAGATTATACTATCCTTATGTTGGATCAAATATGGATGTGCTCAGGGTCGGAGAATAGAGGCCCCCAGCACCAGTAACAGCTGCAAACATACATGTTACATATTAGATTGTTAGAATATACATCAGGGTGATACAATCTACTACAATCCAGCAAGATGTAATGTAGTTTTGGGGAAATTATTGCTGTAGTTACTTTTCTGTCCAAAACAAAAAAGGCAGTGTATTTCCTTAATCATGTGACTGCCTCTAATGCCTTTCATCAAAACAACAAAAGTCATGTCTTGTTTCATGGCTAGGATTTGAATGATAAACTCAATAATCTTAAAAGACTCACATCAATATTAATTATATTTCAATTGAAATACACATTTATATGTTTGTCACAGGTTTAACTATGAACAGAAGAGATAAGAAATGTTTGCCAAGGGACTCTAGGTTAATGCAGACATATTCAAGAGACTTGAATGGAAATGGACATTGCAATGGCAAAAGCGATGCAGATAATTTGCAAAACTGACAACTTTAATTGTGCAACTGTATCCTACCGGTGCTGTTCCATTGTAGTTTTCTAATGCTATGGATTCCACGGCTATGGAATGGCACAATGTCATTGACCAAATAGATAGGCAAGTGTAGTGCAGAAGGGGATTGCTTTTTTTTGTTGTTGACATCCTTCTGGTTAAGAGGTTGGTCCCTATTTTGTTGTATTTGACTGTACTTTATGACATGCCTGAATCCGATTAGTCAGACAGAACATCATGCCAATATAGACGGGAGACCAATGTATTGTCACCAAAAAGTAGTTGTTGACCTCCAGTCTGGGTGGCACATTAATGTATTTGGAATACCATTTAAGAATCACACATACTTCTAGGAACCACTTCAGGCAATTGGAAGTTGCTGAAAGAAACCTCCTAAACTAGAGTCAGAATAACGCAACAGCAGAGAGCAGCTAAAGACTAAAGAGCCCATGTAATCTATTGATACATATTTATTATTTAAATAGGATTTCATTTGCAAGAGCAGCACTTTCCAAAGGCCTCGGGCTGCAGAGATGCTAATTATTTTCCATCTAGAGCTAATGTTTCAGGTGTGAGCTGAAGGATCAATTATTAAATGAATTCAATTAGGGAAGTGTTACTTGGAAAGTGTTTTGTACAAGGAAACCATTATCTTAAAGGAGAAGGAAAGCAACGGAGGCATTTTATTGCCTAAAGATTAGCTGCAGTTGTGCATGCTAGAATGTATTATTTATTCTGTAGAATGTTTTATCATACTTGAGTAAAAAGCTCAAGAAGTTCTCTGTTTGCTTAGGATACCGGCTGTGGTATTAGCTTGGTGTGACATCACTTCCTGTCTGAGTCTCTCCTTGCTCACTTATAGCTCCTATATCAGAGAAGGAGGGGGAGGGAGCAAACTGAGCATGCTCACACCCAGGGCAAGGCGGTTTAAGCTGAAGGCAGGAAGTCTGATACAGAAGCCCATGTGTGCACAATAGAAGGAAAGAAATGCTGTGTTTCTTTTGACAGAGGACTCAGAGCAGCATTACTTTAAGGGTTTACGGTTTTATTTAGGTGGACCTTTCTGATGAGGCTTACTTAGTTTTAATCTTTCCTTCTCCTTTAAAGTTCTGCTCATTTAGTCTCCTCTAGTAAGGGTTTGTTCCCTTTACAGGTAAATCATTTGGATTATCAGGTGTGGTCGATATTATCATGATAAAATACCTAAGCATTTTATAGAACTTGAAGAACTGTGCCAGATTCTTCAAGATGGTAAACACAGTATTTGACGAAAATAAATTGATTTATCAGGGTAAAGTCTTGTGAATGACAGCAGTAAAAATCAGTACTTGGGCAGCACTAACCAATATCCCTGTAATGAGGTGTAATGTTAAATGCAACCATTGTGACAATCTGGAGTGAAGGCTCAGGGACTGTTGGGCTGAATGGAGCAACATTGACCCTCTACTCTAGTGAGTTTTATAAGGAGGTCTGAAACACTGACTTTACCATCAAATGTCTCAGCTGACATTTAATTCTGGTGCCATGTTGATGATGACATTTAGGGAACCAGCAGTCATTAATGTCCTAGCACTACCAGTGTTCTTCCAGTTACAGCAATGATGGGAATTTTTGCATGAAATGTACTTGATGTTATCAGAAGTGAATGTATTTATAGTGTTTCACTGAGCACACATTTCATGTTCTACCCTTTATTTGTTACTTCAATTGTCCGTAATCCACTCTGATAACCAGAAGGGTAATAGTAAGACTAATATATTGCTTGCTTGTTTGTTTGGGGTGGGTCACCTTTAAGTTAACTTTTAGTATGTTGTACAATGACCAATTCTAAGCAACTTTTCAGTTAATCTTCATCAAACAGATATGATCGGCAGCCGATAGAAATCTTCTAACCTGTCCGATCAACTGAATGACCGGTGCATGGCTTGACAAATGTCGGGACACTCCGCACACAGTCCAAAAATCGGATGTCTGCGTCTATGGCCAGCTTTAGGGTATTGCCTATAGGGCAGATGTGCACCTCGGGGGTCAGGTAAGTAACTGCAAACAGGGATGGGACAGCAGCATATGTGAATTGTATTTATACTGTATTTCTATACCATTTTATACTATGCATTGAAAGGCAAAGCTGGCCATACATGGAATGATAAAAGCTGCCGACTCAGCACCTCCAGACCAAATGAGTAGCTTATCAGCCCCTGTATAAAGGGACCAAAATCTGACTGAAAATCAGGCATTGATGCATTCCCCGTCGACAACATGATTTAATGCTGTGTTTGGGTGGCAAAGTCCCACTAAAGCTGATAGACGTGCAGATATGACCGTACGAAGCTTTGTTTCGTACAATTTGCGGACCGTGTGTGGAGACTCCTGACAGTTTTTGTGCCATGCCGTTCGTTCAGTCGATTGGACAGGTTAGAAAATTTCTGTCGGCTGCCGATAATATCTCTGCATGTATTGCTGATCTGGGAGACTGTTACCAGCTTTTGTAGGACATAACTTTGCTATGATTGCTGTCAGGGCAGAACATCGTCTCATCTGTTCTTTTTACTACTTTATTTAATCTGAAAGTTTAGTGGCAGGTGGCTCTGCAAGTCTATGGCCAGCTTTATTCTGCAGCCTCACCAGCAGATCTTTACATTTACAGTATGGTCAGTTTTAGACATTGTAGCCAGCTTTGACCTGTTTTCCAGCTGTTGATAGAGGAAACAATGTAATTTTAGAATTTACAGGGAATTGCTGAGAGGTAAGACTGGCCCAGACTGACTGAAACTCAAACAAACCTGATTTAATATCAGGTTAGGGGTCTCCATCTATATATATTTTTTTAAGTCTGACCCTGTCTTAGGCTGGGGACAGACAGGGAGATTCGGGGAGATTCTGTCGCCTGGCGTTTAATAGCAGGCGACAATCTCCCCGAACTTCCTTCTCCCTGTCCGTCGCTAATTTAAATGAAAAAGCGCCACCGCTGTGCACACGCGGCACGGCGATTTCCGGAATCACCCTAAGTTTCCTCACGAAGTAACTGCGGACGATTCCGGAAATCGCCGTGCCGCGTGTGTACAGCGCTGGCGCTTTTCCATTTAAACTAGCGACGGACAGGGAGAAGGAAGTTCAGGGAGATTGTCGCCTGCTATTAAACGCCAGGCGACTGAATCTCCCCGAATCTCCCTGTCTGTCCCCAGCCTTAAAGAGGGGAAAAATCTGTTATATGGCATTCCTATCAGCCACCTCTTAAGTTTCCCAGTTAGTCAAGAGGCCACAGTAGATCCATACTAGTCAAAGGAACATAAACAAATTTCAAATCCTTTACCAGGAAACCAGTTATCAAGAAAAGTCCAAATTCTTCACTTTCTTCTTCTTCTAGGGGAGACAATCTGTGTCTTTGTGCTCAGCAACTTGAAAGCCACTTTCAGTAGTGGATTGTTGGAAACCAATTTAGTTGACCATTAAGCAACATGGATATCTCCACTAATTCTCCCGGGCTTGGATACAAAATAGGCCCTGCCATTTCAAGTACACAGAGGTTCAAACAGCCCCCACCAGTCCGATAAAAAGTTACTGTCTATGACATTTTACACCAGCCTCTTTTCCATTTGTCAGAATCCACAGTCCGGGCCTGATCGCTGCCCTTGCACTAAATCATCATGTTCCTGCTTGTCTTACAGTATCAAAGCCTCAATTGCTTTTCTGGCCAATAGCATTTAAGATCATTTGCATGCAATCCAAACTGACCAACCTATCAGATCTGTGCATTGACTCAAGAAATCCAGTAGGAGCTCAAGAGAAAGATATGCAAAAAACCTTCTTATCAGAAACACTAAAAGGAATATTATTTTTTTCATATGTTGCAAGGAGTTATTTCCATAATATTAAGGGTTTCTTTTTCTTTAAATAAGTGATCCTTATGGACTCAAGGGATGAAAACATCTTTTTGGCCCTTGTGTATATGTGGTGAAGTTTTGGGCTATAGAGGGATATAAATGAGCTGGAGAGACATGCAACTTAACTGGTTAGAGGGATGGAAGGCTTGAATTATGAGGGTAGACTGTTACGTTTGGGGTTGTTTTCTCTGGAAAAAAAAGACACTTGAGAGGAGACATGATTTCACATTACAAGTACATAAAGGATGTTATATACAAATATCAGGGGACCTTTTTACCCATAAAGAGGATCACCGCACCAGAGGCCACCCCTTCAGACTAGAAGAAAATGACTTTCATTTGAAGCAGTGTAGGTGGTTCTTCACAGTCAGGACGGTGAGGTTGTGGAATGCACTCCTGGATGATGTTGTGATGGCTGATTCTGTTGATGCCTTTAAGAGGGGCTTGGATGATTTTTTGGACAGACATAATATCCATAGCTATTGTGATACTAAGGTCTATAGTTAGTGTATGAGTATATATAATTTATGTGATTTTATAAAGGGGTCAGTGTGTGTATGTATGGATGCTGGGTTTCATTTGGAGGGGTTGAACTTGATGGACTTTGGTCTTTTTTCAACCTGATTTAACTATGTAACTATGACTACTGTTGTCCTATATGGCACAAAGAAACCGGATCTCCTTTGACGTACCTTCTCCTGTACTGCTGGAATGCCATATCAATTATACACTGCAATGGCTGCCCCCATAAATCTAATAGGAAACTGATTTTCCAGTGGATAGAGGAAATTACATTTATTCATTTTAGAAACACTGTTGCTATATAAGTACAAGGCACCTGAGATTCCTCTCTCTATATAAAGTTTTTTCTCCTAAAACCAGTTATGCTAGTACCAGGACTTGCATATGAAACCCATTAAGTAGAAAATATTAAGGTAAACATGAACATTTTTTCCATTTCCCTTGGATATTTCCACACAGCAATCACCCAAGTAATAAAAACACAGAGGGCTTCATATTACAGAACAAACACAAATGTAGTTCTCTCAGCCCACAGCCCGTAGCACTTTTGCAACTGAAACAACCTCCTAAAATTGTCTTCCATCCAGAATATCTTAATGTTATAAGACAATTGGCAATGAAAATCAGATCACAAGCTCAGAAACTCTTCCACTGTTATATTATGAGCTGAGCTTTCATCTATTGTGGTGCCTATTCTCCTCCTCTGTGGGTTTCCTTTTATTTCACAGTCACTCAGTGATGTTTCCCTATTTAAAGGCTGCTAGCTACATTTACTTTACAGATTATTTGTTTTAAGGCCTCCTGCAAGTACTTACAATCACTTTATATAATTCAATTTCCTTATGTGAATATGATTATTCTATTATAGAGTTTAGCTGCATATTACTAAGAGCAATGCTGTCATACTGTTCTCTCCTCCACATAATTACCAATATAGTGTAACCCTTTCAACAACCCTTCTGGCGGTGTTATACTCTACGTGTGGCACTTACCTGATGGCATGGTACAAACCGCAGCCACTCTGCAGTGGTATTGGGAGAGACAGAGTACCTTTCACTTACTAGCCCAGTACCTCCAGCTAGTGGGATCTGGGAATGCACCTGTGGGTGGCCCCACTAGGAAAACAGTAATAATTCACACACACAGTGGTTGGTACATTAAATAACTTTTTATCTAAAAGTAAATGACCGACTAATACAAGCCGCACTCCTAACCAGGTGGCAATAGGGGCCTTACTAACTAACTAGGCAGGCACAAACTGTCTGACTAACTAACAGAAAGCAAAGTCTTCAGTCTATAAAATCTTCAAGTGCTCCTCCTTTAAATATGATACTCCAGCCCCTTTGGATACTCAGATGGGAATCCCGTGAAAGTGCCAATTCCTCCAATCTGAACTCATCTCACACTCTCTGTCACTCTAGCTCCCTATGCAAGCCTGATACAAATGACATATTTTGGTGCGGCCTTCTAGCTCTTCAGGCCCACTGGTAACTCTCTCTACCTTGTGGCTCACTCTGCCAGTTTCTCCCGCTTTATCTTCCTGCCAGCCACTCCAAGATTGCTATGTCATTTCCTGCAGCCCTGAGATTGCTGCGCAGCTGGTTGAAGAGGGGTATGTGCAAGGACTCTGCAGTATCTACCTACAAGAGAATAATAGCATACGCAGAATTTTGGTAAACAAGCAACAGCTATCCTTACTATATATAAAAAATGCAGCCTGCCCAACTCTCCCGCTCTGCACTTAGAACAAAGGGGGCACATCGCTAGAGCAATGGGCATTACAACCCGCAAATCCCACTATCAAAGTTACAAGAAGCTGCCTTTTGCTGCCCTTTGTAACTGGCTGCTTGCTGCTGCCTGAAGCAAGGTTCTCACCTGGCATCATGGCAGGAGCAGCCTTGTCTAAAAGCACACAACTTAAAGCATTAGAAACTTTTTAAAGGGCAATTGTCAATAGAAACTGACAATCTGGATTTGAGGTTGCATCCACAACTTAAAGGGGTAGTTCACCTTCAAACAACTAGTTGTTTTCAGATAGATCACCAGAAATAACGACTTTTTCCAATTACTTTCTATTTTTTATGTGACTGTTTTTCTAATACTGAAGTGTAAAGTGTAATTTTTCACCTTTTAAAGCATGCCCAGCCCTACCCAATACCTTTTCTACCTGATCAACCACATGCCGAACCCTGGCACCAGGTAGCAATCCAGACAACAGATTACCCTATCCATTTTCCTAATAATTGAATCCCCTACAACCACAATCTGTTTAGGCTTGACTCTGCTCTCCTGCCCACCATTACTAGAGAAACTGGTCTCCCGGCTGTTAGAGAGATCAGCCTCATCAAGAATTGCCAATCCAGAGTTCACACTCCCATCATCTTCACACAATCTAGCAAAGCTGTTGGGATGTATAAACCCAGGATCTGTCTCCCTTGTCCTTTTGACAACCTTAGATTTTCTGTCACCCAGCTAGCTGCCTCAACATCCTGCTGCTGTTCTGTCCCCCCCCCCAAACTATCTTACACCACTAGGTCCTGCTCATTGAGCAAGAGACTACTTTCAATTTGTTCCTCTAGTGCTCTAAATCGAGCCTCCAAATGTAATCATGCTCTGTATCAGTAGTGCATTGTAAATTGCTAATTCAGCCAGTTAGAACATTGGAAGTCTGCAAGGAATTCACAACATATAGTAGCATAATGTCCAGGGGGAGCACTCAAAAGGCTAACTTCATCAAATGGAACATCTGCAAAGTCATATCGAGCAGGAGCAAGACGACCTGCATTACATATGCGTCCATCAGACAGTTCATATGTGTATGGTCCTCGCTGGCGTCTCACTTCATGTGGTGTAGTAAATTTAGATTGTCCTTGTTTCAGTATTCCTGGTTTCTTAATTCTGACTAAAGATGCAGGCTGAAAATGCACTTCTCATGCACCACGGTTTCTGTCAGCATAATACTTGCATTTGGCTTGTTGACGTTTGACAATGTCAGTAGTAGATGAGTTTGTTGGAACAGTATTTGGTGGAAGTTTGATGTCTGCAACATGTAACTTAGTGTGCATCTGTCTGCCATGTAATAATTCAGCTGGAGATGATTGGGTTGTTGCATGGCATGTTGCTCTGTAGTTATGTAGGAACTCTGTTGTAAATACTTTCCAAGATTTCCCAGTAAGATTTGCTGTCTGTAGTGCTTCTTTCAGATTTCTGTTGAATCGCTCGATTTCTCCATTTGCTTGTGGGTAATACACTGAAGATTTCCTATGCACAATATTCCTCTCTCTCAGAAAGAATTCAAACTCATATGAGACAAACTATAGTCCGTTGTCTGATATTAACTCCTTTGGATTTCCTTCTCTGCTGAAGACTGTAGACAGAAATGTTATTAATGTATCTGATGTTACATGAAACAAATACAATTTCTGTCCATTTACTGTAATAGTAATAATCAGAGCTATAGCAAATCTGCAGACTATAGGAGCATCTGCAAAAGGACCCACAATATCAATAGCAAGTTTTTCCCATGCTGAATCAGGGAATGGTACTGGCTGAAGAGGTGTATGTGTGATAGCTGTTTTGTCGTGATTCTGACAAGTAACACAAGAATGAATGGCAGTTACCACATCAGCATCCATTGCTGGCCACCAGTATAGTTCTTGCAGTATTTAGTTTTGTACGTACAATTCCTTGATGACTCTCATGTGCAAGTTGTATGAGCTTTTCTCTCAAGGTTTCTGGTACCAATAAACGGTGAGCTCCACGGACAACATAGTCATCTACTAAGGACAGTTCGTGTCTAATCCTGTAGTAAGGTTGAACATCAGGACTGAGTTTTTACTCAGCATTTGGCCATTTGGTTTGTAAGATGTCCTGCAGTTTTACTTGAATTGGACATGTGAGGCAAGCTTGTTAAAATCAGCAGCTGTAACTGTAGATGATAATATATCAGTCAGTGCTACAATTTCCATGTCCTCAGATCCAGCATATCAGAAGCTGCAGGTAAAGGTAAACGTGACAAACAATCGGCAGTAACATTTTTCAAACCTGGTTTGTATTGCATTTTGTAGTTGAAATTCAATAGCCTTGCTGACCATCTAACTATATGCATGCCAGCTCTTCCTAGTCCATTTGCTGTAAGTAGTGTAGTTAAAGGGCTATGATCAGTCCATAAGGTAAATTCTCTTCCCCATAGGTAGGCTCGAGCTAGAGCTTCTCTGTAAGTGTTCTGGATGCAAATGCAAACAGTTTTCTCTGAATGATCAGCATGGATCTGTGTGAGAACTGCACCAATGCCATAGTCCGAAGCGTCTGTAGTAACCACAGTGGGTAGTGCAGGATCAAATAAAGCTAGTGCTGGACTGTTCACTATTAACTGCTTCACTATTTCAAAGCTATGTTGAGCAGTCTCTGACCAAACCAGACTTGAAGTTCCACATAGTAGTGCTCGAAGTGGCTCCACAACTGAAGTATAATTGGGAATAAACTTAGCATACCATGAAGTAAGACCTAAAAAAGCTCGTAAGGTCCGTAAATCAGATTGAGAGGTGTAACCGTGTTGACATGGTCAGGGTCAGGCAGTATTCCATCTTGTGAAATTATTTGACCCAGAAATGACAGCTGAGTTTGTCTGAAGTGGCATTTCGAAAGGTTCAGTTTGAGTCCTGCAGAATCAATGCATTTCAGAACCTTTTCCAGGTACTTACTTGAAGTGTAGACAATTATATCATCCAAGTAGCATTGTACACCAGGTTTGTCATGGAGTATAGAAGACATCAGTCTTTGAAAACAGCTCGGTGCTGAAGCCAGTCCATAAGGTACACGCTTGAACCGAAACAAACCATCATGCGTGATGAATGCAGTTAGGTCTCAGCTTTCTTCATGCAGTAATACTTGATGATAAGCACTCTGAAGATCCAGGGTTGAAAAGAATTTTGCTCCTCTGAGTTCTGAAAATATTTCCTCTATGTGTGGCAAGGGATGATTAACTGCTTTATTAGATTCACGGAGATCAACACACAATCGAATACCTCCAGTTTTCTTCTTTGTTACAACAATTGGTGAAACTCATTCAGAGGATTCTGATTTTTCAATCACATCTTGCCCTACCAGTTTCTTTCGTTCCTGTGAGACAGTCTCGCTTATAGAGTAGGGCAATCTCCTCAATTTCTGGCGTGCTGGTTTTACATCTGGCCTCAACTTTACTTTGTGCACAAAGTTCTTTACACAGCCAAGTGAAGTGTTGCTTTGTGGTGAAATTTTAGACACAGGCTGTGTGGCAGGCACTGGTGTTGTAGTAATGAGATCATCAATTAATTGTAGGTTTAATGCAGCAAAGAGACCCCTTCCAAGTATAGCAGTACCTTTATTCACAATATAAAAGTCACATTTTGCATATTAAATTTAACAGTCACTGGCAAGCAACCAAGCACAGGATTGGATCCTTTAAGTAACTGACCAGTCTCAGGGCAGGTGCAACAAGCATATCTTTTGCAAAGTATTTCAAGAAAATATCCTTTGGTAGTATAGAAACAGCTGAACCTGTATCAAGCATCAGGTTAATGGAGTGTTCCTTGTCAGCAGAAGCAGTACTGACATTGACAGTGCATATAAACTTGTCTGGAATAAATGTACCGGCTTTATCCACACTGAATACTGTAACATTTGTAGTAGTGAATTCATGATCATCTTTAGTAGAACTACGGCAGACTGTAGCAAAGTGACCTGACTTTAAACATTTGCAGCACTGTATAGCTTTTGCGGGACATTTAGCATAATTTGCAAGGTGTTGTGTTGAACCACAGCAAAAGCAGTATTTTTTATTTGTATTTGTTGTACGGTTTTGCAGTGAATCCCTTTCCTAAGCACTGTATTTTTCCTATGACTGCGCATTATTAGGCCACAGTTTTGAATTCACAATCTGTACATTCCCAGCAGTTCCCTGACTGAGAGTTTCAATTTGGCTAGCAACTGTAAGAGGGTTAAATCTTGCTCTAGTAGCAGTCTCTCTCTAAAAGGATGTGAGTTTGTTTTTTCCACTATTTGGTCTCTTAGCATTTTATCTGTTAGATGTATATATATATATATATATATATATATATATATATATATATATATATATGTTGCTGTGTAGCCATTGGGGCAGCCATTCGTAGGGTAATGTTGCTCACGAGCCACTAGTTATGGATCACTGATATAAACTACAATACTGTTTCTGAAGCAAGTTAATTTTACTGTTCCTTTAAACTGGGAGAGATCAACTTGAGCCTTTCATAGTCTGCAATATTGCATTTCTCCATTAGAATGTATGGTATTTGAGGTAGAAGCATGCTCCTTGTGTGCTCACTTGTACTTATGTTCCCTGCATTGTAAATATGATCATGCATTGTATTATTGAGGATAGTGTGCTTTATAGTGCATTGCTAATTGGCTAAGTGCAAGCTAGAATGCTATATTTATTCTGTAAAATGTTTTACCATAACTTGAGTAAAAAGCTCTAGCAGCTCTCTGTTTGTGTAGGATAGCAGCTGCAGTATTAGCTTGGTGTGACATCACTTCCTGCCTGAGTCTCTCCCTGCTCACTCATAGCTCTGGGCTCAGATTACAGCAGGGAGGAGAGGAGCAAATGGAGCATGCTCATGCCTGGGGAAAGGAGCTTTAAACTGAAGGCAGGAAGTCTGATACAGAAGCCCATGTGTACACAATAGAAGGAAAGAAATACAGTGTTTCTTTTGACAGAGGATTCACAGCAGCACTACTTTGAGGGTTTACTGGTATATTTAGGTGAACCTTTCTGATAAGGCTTGCTTAGATTTAACCTTTCCTTCTCTTTTAAACTGGCCATACACAGACTGGTCCACTTAATTCGGTTACATGATACCAAACCAAACCAGGCTGCTTTTCAGCTAGATATCAGTTGGCAGGCTCATCAACAGCCACCATATAAGGATATATAGAGCTGATAGAGCCCACATTCCGGTTTGGGGTTCTAGTAGTCCCTGCCTGCGCTGACTGAGAGAGCTCCTGGTGCGAGCCGCCATGACAGCCCATGCGCATGCGCAGAATGAAAAGCTGCCTGTGCAGGCAGGGGGGAATTTTTTTTTTTAACTACTAAAACCCTAAACCGGAATGCGGGCTCTATCAGCCCGCACCTTCGGTTTGGGAAATCGTTTTAGCCCCATAGGTGCCCTTTAAGTTTCTGACATGTTGTGGAAGGGCTGTGCTTTCCATAGCACTCATACAGAGAGCACTTCTGCCCTTGGTCTGACTACACCCTGCACTTTACACCAGATAGAAAAATCCCCCCAGAACTAGATGCAAAGCACCCATCTGCTAGCCCTCATTAATACGCCATCTACAACAATAGCAAAGCTGTACTGATGGGGGAAGCTGCAGCTGTGGCTTTAAAGCAAAAACTGAAATGTTCAAAGGCCAAAAAAATGTTTGACTGTGCCTGTGTTGCCCTTTGGCCCCTGCCTTCCTGTTCATATAGGATACCTTATAAGCCTAAGCAATATACAAGTCAGTAGACTTGATAAGAAACTAAGAAAATAAGGATACATTTATAAGCAGCTGAGCTAAATCTATACACGTAGGAAATTTGCTACATTTGCTTTTTGCTCCTACCTAGGGTTGTCACCTGGCCGGTATTTTTGATGGTTGATCCCAATGTTATTAATAGGAAAAAAAGATAAATATATAGGAAGGCCGGTATTTTTTTCAAGAAAAGTTGGCAACCCTACTCCTACCTTAACTAATACACCAAATACTGATTTACTTTATACATGAGAAGTGAGACCTATGTGTAAAACGAACTTAATGCACCACTATCTATAGCTGGGTTTCTAGTGTCTATACATTTTATTGAGGAATAATATCTAAGATTACAAATACATGTCCTTTCCAATCATTCCCCATATGTAAATGTTCTCATGAATGTGATTCTGTTGTCACATTAGAAACCCTGTTATTTTCTGCTTCATTAGAGTTTTCAATGACGTGTTTTTCTTTTATTAGTCCCAGTTAAGTTCTCTCTTCATCTCGCAAAGCTAAATCAATAGCAGATCTTCCATAATATGCCTGATGCCTCCCAATAAAAGGGTAAGCAACACATTTGCTCCAATCCTTAGTTTAAAACTAAAGTCCCTGCCATAAATCAAGCCAGTGCCAGTGTTTGCCAGAAAAGGGTTTAAGGCAGGAACATCAGCACCATGAAACAGACACAAACTAGCTAGTCAGAAATGCATTTCATTAGGTAGGAATAATGTCTGCCCTCTAGAAAGGAAATAGTGCAACTTTCTTATTAAAACCTACAGGAAAGATTTCTATTTTGGAGACTGCTATAAAGAATAAACTACAGTGTATTGCCGGTAGCAGCTCTTTAGTAGCATTGTGTTCCTAAATGTAAGTCTCCTTTAAAGCTCTTGTTGCTGTAACAATACTTGGACCACAACTTAATTCTGATTTTATTTTTCTAAAATATAATGATGCCACATTAGGATTTGAAAGATTTGTTATTCACTAATGAACAGGGCTTTGTAGCTGCCTCCAATCGATATTTTATCAATATATGGATGTTAGCGCTGTCAGAAAATGTATGCAGAACATTCATGACTGACAAAAAATTAGTTTATTCCCATACACAGCCTGAAGACTTCTTCTGAAACATATTCCAGCCAGTGAACACTTCAGCAGAAAAAAATATAAGGCAAGGTCGCTACACTGTAGCTTGAAACGCCAGTACTTACACTACATTTACCCAGCGCAAAGTGTAGCAGCAACCATCTTTGGGAAGAGAAAAGAGCAAAGTTCATAGGCCCTGGGGTATTAACTTTATGTCTCTCCAGTACTTTTATGCTGCCCATATCAAATTAATTCTAGTAAAAGAAATCCAGTAGCACTCTGGAAATGATGCAAAATCTTCAGTGATTTTATTTAGCCCATATACAAACAAATAAAGGGCAATGTTTCAGGCCCCGCTGGGCCCTTTATCCAGCCTAGTGTCACACATGTTCCTGGAATTTCTTTGTTATGGTCCACACTTTATTTTTTGTCAAAATAACGGCCATGCCTTGCTTGATGGCAGAATTTCTACATGTATACTCAGGTTCAACCCTTATCAAGCTGTGTATTGATTTTCAGCAATCACATAATTCTGTTCAACAAGCTGCAAGGACAGTGGCCAATTTTGACGACTCCCATAAGCTCAGTGCGGGTCCTACAAGGTGCTGATAGTTGGTTGTCAGGCTTCACTTTCTCATCTGCCTCCACTGGGATTGGGTGGCCGTGGCTGGCATATCAGGTAGCCCAGAAATGTACATGATGGTTACTTTTTTCCAGGCAAGCACTCCAAAGGGCTGAATCTTTTGGTATGTAGATGTTCATGGTAATTTAAGCCATGGATTTATACATTATTTACTTTGCGTGTTCTGTGGCCTTTTCAGTACCAACCTGGATATAAATCCTGGGGATTAGGTGAGGGGGGTTCAAGAGGTAATGGTTGACATGGGTAATTTCATTATAATTATTCCATCTTGAACCTGCCCAGTTTATCATTACTTTTTTAATCTTTTAGTATTTATATAGCACCAACATTCCCATCTCATAATCTGCTTTAATAACATTTTTTGGGATACTTGCATTTCTCATTACATATGCCCTATGTATACTGGATACAAAATACTTGTAGCACCCACTTACGGGTGTCTGCCCAAAGGTTTGTATTGAGAAGTGTGGGATGGGTTGTCTTATTGCACAGTTCCTCCACCTCAAAGCATACGATTGGGATCACACTGAAGGACAGAGAGATCATTGAGAGAGTAGATGTGGACTCTGTTGCTATGAGAGTGATTCTGTAATGAGTTTATTTTCTTTATAAATACAACGATTAGAACACAAACAGCTTTCCTCGGCAGAAGCACTAATAAGTCCAGAGTCATGTTCATTTAGTATCTATCCAAGTCAATGGAATTTCGTTTCTCACAGCTAGCACATTCAAATTCCAAAGTAGAATTTCTAGTGTAAGGAACTGTGATTATTACGCACCATAAATACACTGTACAGAGGTCAGTCCACTGGGAACACGAGTTGAGCTTCACTCTAGCATGTTAGAATAAGATACTGCTTAGTACAGAGTCCTCCAGTGTCAATGCAATAACCTGCATTAAATACACAGAAGACTTGATCTTAAACAAGTCGCATTATTGAGACTTACTGTACGTAAAATCTACACATCTACTAATTCTACCCCCAAGGAAAAATCAAGCCTGCAGGTAGGGTTCTAACCCTACACATTCATGCTTTTTGTATCTCTCCATGGTTAGAATATAACAATCAAATTTCCTTCTCCAGTAAATTGTCATTTGATGATCCCCATGACTAATCATAAGCCATATATATATATATAGTATATCAAATTGGAAATCCTTTGCCCTACCCCCATATATATTTTCAGTCTAAATGTATATGAATCAGTCAACCGATTATTCTCAAATTATCTGCCTCATAATCAACGTTATGCTTTTAAACTGGCGGATAGCTTCAAGATCATGATGATTTCTGATTGTCTTGCAGTGAACAATTGCCCCAGGATTGTCTCTGATGCAATGTGGTTGCACATTTCACGAGGGAAATAAGGTACTATAGGCAGCTGTATTACTAAGCCTTTAGCCAAGGCAGAGCCTACTCTGTGAGGTATCTGCACTAATAGTATACAAGAGAATATCCAGCACTTCAATTGACAGGCACTTACCTTCCGGGATGCACGCCAAACAATGTGTTCACCTTCACATCCTTTACATGAAATCCAAAATAATTTGCAGCACTCCCTTGTATTAATAAAGGTATCTGGGCTAATACACTACTAAAGCATTCCTTCCTGTATCCAAACATAGAATATATGTTTTTATTCTCTCATACATAAATGCTTTGACTCATCAGTACACACAGTCTGATTGGTATGAGATTGGTCTAATGATAGAGAGACTGGCGGCCATGGAGGGAAGACAAAACAAGAGTAGGTGAGTCAGCCAGCATACAGCAAACAACACTGCAATTATTGAGCTCCATCTTTCTTCAGTATAATGAGAGGTTAATGTTACTGGGGAGCATAGATGGGGTTAGAGCTGATCACAGGAGCCAGTGAGTGACACAGACAAGTGCAGCCACTTCAGAGACCCCATGGGCAGCTCAATACGTTGCTAACATTTAAATCTGCCAGTGACAGTCAGAGGTCTCTACATGCAGAGTCAAGTTTAGGAGTGTAAGTCATCTCATGTTGGCAGCAAGTAAATTGCCTGCACATTTCCATCTAATCTGAAGTAATCTCTGCTCATTTACATCTAAACTCAATGTGAAAGAAAAAAACGATCATCTTAAAAAATATGTTCCGAAGGCACGGGTCACGTGTGTAATTTATGGTAGAAGTCTTTTGTAAAGATAAGACAAAAGGCCCACACGCCGATGAACAGAAAAGTTTTAAAAAAGAATTTTTATCTAAACAACGTCAGTGAAGCCTTACACATTTCATTACAGAATGGTGTTTACATAACCATACAAATGACATACAGTAATAACCAAAACAGATTGTAAAAAGGGCCTTGCTCTACAAAGCTTACAATCAGAAAGCAGGGGTATGACATCAAATGTTTATAAAAAAACAAAACAACAATGTTGTGGGAAGTGGAAAATCCACTTATTTTAGACCTGTCAACAAGGGCAAGTCATGGTGCTTATTTTATAAGTAACATGGAATGACCTACTTTAGAATAGGCTCACTTAGCTGGCAGCCCTGTAGCCCACCACTTTCTTCTGTGATTGTCGGACATGGGCCATTCTCCTCCTCCTCTAAACTCAGATAAATGAGCACTAAAAAGACTTGGGCTGTAGGGAACCTGAGGTACATGGCTGCAAAATACACAAAGACGCCCTGCCAGTGGCATGCTGTGGGCTACTTACAGTGTTTTCCATGATGTAAATAAGTACAGTTCATAGTTAAGTTGGGCTGAAAAAAGACCAAAGTTCATCATGTTCAACCCCTCCAAATAAACCCAGCATACATACACACTCACACTGACCCCTCCATTCACTCACATAAACTATATACACTCATATGTATACTAACTATAGATTTTAGTATCACTATAGCCTTAAATATTTACATTCGGCAGTGATAGTCTAAAGGGTGACCTCTGGTGCAGAAAGCTTTTTTATGGAAAAAGGTCTCCCACTCTCTGTCAATAATGTTCTCTAAGAGTAATTGTGTCCCCTCACAAGCACCTTTTTTCCAGAAAAAACAATCTCAACCTTGACAGTCAAACTTCATAATAAACCCTCCATCCCCTCCAACCAGTTTAGTTTCACATCTCTGCACTCTCTCCGGCTCATTGATATAATTTTTAAGGACTTTAAGGAGTCCAGAATTGCAGTGCATACTCAAGGTAAGGCCTAACAGGGACCTATTCAGTAAAGAGGCAAAAGTAATATTAATTGTAGTTTCAGTCTGTTATTGTTGCAGCTTTTTTCATGGTACACCAGTGAATTGCCTTTCGGTGCTGCTACCCTTAATACAGCAGTCAACTCCAAACTAATATCTCCAGGACCTCACCTGCTTATTAGAGGTAAGGCCTGGCCTCACCCATTTTCAAGCATCATTTTAGTTTAAAGGTGTCAACATCATTACTGCTACATGCCATTTTTATTGCCTCCACAACAGGGCCGGAACTAGGGGTAAGCAGAGTCTCAAGCCTAGGAGTAAAGGTAAATGGGCGCCAGGCTGGTACAGGTATGGGACTGCTTATCCAGAATGCTCAGGACCTGGGTTTTCCGGATAATGGATCTTTCTGTAATTAGTTTTTTTTATATATTAAGTCTACTAGGAAATCCTTTTTACATTAGATAAACCCAATAGGTTGGTTTTGCTTCCAATAAGGAATAATTCTATCTTAGTTGGGATCAAGTCCAAGGCACTGTTTTACTATTACAGAGAAAAAAAATAGTTTTTTAAAATTTGGATTCTTTGGATAAAATGGAGACTATGGGAGACATTCCGTAATTCTGAGCTTTCTGGATAATGGGGAGCGTAGCTTGCACAGAGTGCTCTGCCTGGGTCACATTAATGATTTGGCCCATAATAAGAGGTACAAATGCAAAACAGCTACACAAATTTGCAGAGCAAGATGTCCAACTGAGCCCTGGACATAAGACTGGCCTCTGAGTTTTCAGGAACTTTGGACTAAAGTTCCCCCCCGCCATTGCCACTAAGAATAGGGAAGTGCTCCATGTGTTAAGAAACAAAAACAGAGACAAAACAAAAACAGAGAGAGTGAATTTCAACATAATACTATTTCCAGAGAACATCCTTTATGAGTTCGATTTTTCAAGACATTTTCCTAATATCAGTAGACAAAAGGTGACCTTTGGGGCCATGCTGTGACATTTGAGAAATCTATTATATCTGCAACGTTACAGCATGATGCAATTAGAATAACAGAGCTTAGACATGTCCTACATTGTGATACTGTCACAGCCATTGTCCGTAAAGTAAAATTATAAGGCTGTCTCTATATTGCAGCAACGGAGATCAATGGCACCTAAAACTGACCACCCCAACTGGGACATTAACAGGAGTCAAGTTTTTGAGACCTCAAATGTACTCGCTATTTATAGAGCAAGCAGAGATGAGAGAAACGCTCATAGACTGAAAGACAAAACTATAAACTAAAACATGTTACTGAAAGGGATGATGATAACAAATGAGTTCAGCTTGGAACACTCGGGATTAGAAAAGGATCTTTACAGAAATGGTTGTGCATTCTGAGACATCCTCCTGAAGTTCACACAAGCCAAATAAACTTAAATTACATTATATAAACTATTTGAATATTGTTTGCTTCCTTCTGGGAACTCATAATTATAGCAAGGCGGCAGGAGCCATTTTGAAGACACTTATTAAAGGAGAAGGAAAGGTTAAAACTAAGTAAGCTTTATCAGAAAGCCCCATAAAAAATATACCAATAAACCCTGCTCTGAGTCCTCTGTTAAAAGAAACACAGCATTTCTTTCCTTCTATTGTGTACACATGGGCTTCTGTATCAGACTTCCTGCCTTCAGCTTAAACCTCTTTGCCCTGGACGTGCGCATGCTCAGTTTGCTCCTCTCTCCCTCTCCCCCTCCCTTCTCCCTCTTCTTCCTAACTGTAATCTGAGCCCAGAGCTATGAGTGAGCAATGTGAGGCAGGAAGTGATGTCACACCAAACTAATATGTCCACTGCACCCTAAACAAACAGAGAGCTTCTTGAGCTGTTTACTCAGGTACGGTAAAGCATTGTACAGAATAGATATAGTGTTATAGCTTGCACTATTGCAGCTAATCTATTGGTAATAAACTCCCTTCTTCATTAAGGCAAGCCTTGCATCATCTCAGAATCTTGTTTGAAATGGGGATCTGATGTCCATCCCCATGCACTGGTTACACAATCTAGCAAGTGCTGAATGGGAAGTGAAGTAAATGCATACCTTGCCTCTATGCCTAAGGCATAGAGGAGGGACAGACAATATTTGATTGACAGCTGATATTTTTTAATGTGTTTACAACAGCTATGAATGCTAAGAGATTAAACGGACAGAGAGTGACTTATCCACTGAACCATGGCAGCCCCACAGATCAGAACAGCCTTTAGCCTTTCAGCCACTCTTCTCCGCTATGTCCATTCTGCAGTTGGCTGGGTGTATTTTACTGAATAATATGGCAAAGTACATTTGATATGGGTAATAGTGATGTTTAACGTCAAGCCCTCAAGCTATTGTTGAACTAACATACAACTGCAAGCATGCTCAGACAGGTGAAATCTGGAAGTTGTACATCAAGTACAGATAAAGCACTGCAGGCAGAGCTTCTCACATAGAAAAGTCAACTCAAAACCCTCTGACCTGTATATGGAGCCTGAAGCCACAGGTCAGCAAGGTCAGTGTCTGACTGGCCCAACAGGATACCAGGAAAAGTCCCAGTGGGCCCAGGTGTCAGTGGGCCCTCATGCTGCTAATTTGGCCATTCCCTATTTCTAGAGGCTAAATAGATGTAATAATATATTATAGTATGTAAAGAAAATACACTAGAAGAATAGAGGTTGGATGAATAGAGGAAGAATAATAGTACTGAGAGTGGCCCCTTGGTCTACAATTTTTTGGTGGGCCCTTAGTGTAAGGTTTTTGGGTGGGCCCCTGATGTCCCAGTCTAACACTGAGCAAGGTTCTCAACTTCAAACACTGACTTGTATTACACATCCATTCCCTGTTAAGCTATCACTTATACAATGTAAACTAGTGTTTGCCCGCTACTAAAAATTCAACAGAATATCAAAATATCATGTTTATACAGTCTCTTCAGTGATCCGCACAGTTTACATTACTCAGTATTAACTCACCTGGGATTCTGTGGACCAGCGACCAGCCAAATGTAAAGTGACTTCGCCCAGAAACATATCACCTAAAACAGAATTAACTGAACATATTTCCAGAACCTAATCACTGTCATTTTTTATTGAATAAGGTATGTTTGTATAATGATATTGTATTTTCTCTGGATTGTGGTGCCACCTTGTGATTGATTGAAAGAAACAAATAGCAGAAGAGGGTCGGCAAAGAGAAAGCTGTCACTGTAAATCTGGTGTTTCGTATCCGACGAATATACTGTAGATTTGTCACATATGAAATATATGTAATGTATATTTTTGGTTGTGCCTAGCTAAGTGGAATCACAGGCAGATACACTTCCATTAGGAGCCACCAGGGACTCCTTCTCCTCTGTTTCATTTTGGGGCTCAAAGACAAATTTTTCTCCAGCCTTATGGTGCTTTTGTGTTGACCCCAAAAAACAATGGGAATGACATAATGCCTTGTACAATCTTACCTATGATATATAAACTTTACGTTGCCGAGATGCTTACTACAAGGCAATTAATAAGAGACAAAGGCCTGAGTGGGGTGGGGGAAGACATATTTGCTGTGTTTCCAGGAAGATAATGTTAATGAAGTCAGCAGATGATAGAGAGCGTCTCACTCCCCTCCTTTTTAAAGGGTCTGTGACAGCAGGAGCTGCAGGTCATACCCCAGTCTGATCCCCAGCTCAGCTGTCACATCACATAGTGGCAGACAAGAGACCTCTGCTAGCTGAACAGCTGTCTCTTACTATGTCTACTTCACTGCGTCCAGACATCACCAATGTTTTTCCCTTGAAATCAGCTTTGCCCACTTCAGCATGGGTTCCAATTCAGGCCTTCTAGGGAAGGGGGGTAGGATTAAAAGAAATGGTCACATTGAATACCTTCCTCTTCTTCTTCTGTCAACAAAGATGCAAAAAATGCTATTGTTGAGGCAGGGCTATTTCTTCTCAGTCACATAATCCGAGGTGATCTTAATAATGGGTCTTGGTTCAGTGCAGTTGCTGTGCATGGCCAAACAAACACGGAGCTTCTCAGGACAGAGGCACAGGAAAAAAAAAAATACTTATGCAATAGGCCCACTTAATCTCTAAATGTTTAGTACTATTCATAAGACTAAATTGTAATGAATGCAAAAGAAAAAAAAAGGTTCTATTGATGAGTGTGCAAGTAATATGCTTATGACAGAGCTTTGTGGAGGAACACAGCCAAGGTTAGGATTTTGCTTGAAGGAACAATAGAGTCATGTGTTGCTTTTCATAGGACCGATGCCAGTTTCTTGCTGCAGGTGCACTTGTGGTGTGGCCACAGGAGGGAAGCAATAACCGACATGCTTTCCTATTCAAGTCACAATCAAAAGAGTGCTTGTAATTTAGTGGCTTGCTGGCGGAGCCCGGCCCATATGGTAGCTGCTGGGCACAAAACAGAAAGCAGTATGGTGGGGGGACCAGCTTGCATTTTGTCTATTCATCAATACACCTACATTGATGTTGATTTTGTCGCTTAATGTGTTTTTTTATCTCATGTGAACAACAAAGGATTGTGCCCAGAGGACACCCATTTGGTCTAACTGCCAGACAACAATGACAACGCGTCTCCCAGGGTGAATCTGCACATGTATAAAATCCTAATGGGACATGAATGCAGAGGATGCAACGTTCACAACATGATCCCTCCAGATTGTAAGTCACTGGTTAATACACATTGTGTTTCGCTTTCATTTTATTTTTGTCTAAGACATGAATAGCAAATTGCTTGAATGCTGCACAGATGGAATAGCTTCTGCCTTGCCTTCTAATGTATTCATTTAAGGCAATTGCATGCAGCCCTGGCAACAAAGAAGTTAATCACATTTGCACAGTAATGTTGGATTTACTACACACTGCATCCTATCTCACAGAGTTAATCAAGGATCATGCAGCACTTTCAATGCCAAGTTAGAGTAGCACATGGATGTCTAATGTTTGGTTTCAGCATTCCAGAATATTTTGGGCTGTTACAGAACTCTAGGATTATACTTTACAAATAGCTGCAAAGCCATGGGATAAACATTAGTATCTCCATTGTAATGCATGATGTTATATATAGTATCTACCTATGTACCTATGGTTGTATGACCCAATAAATCCCTGTATTCTGTTACTATGAAGTTACAGAGCAGTTATTATATAGGTGAATGAGCAGGACACAGAATGAACTGTGAATCTGAACAAAGACCATCCAGCTAATGTCTTTCTAACAGTGTGCGGCTGATGGGATGAGCTTGGTGACAAATCAGACAAGCAGGACGAGAGCAAAGAGGAAGCAACTTACTGTGACTCGTTGTTCAAGCGCTTGGTTATCTCCTAAAATCCAGGTGCTGCATGGAGCTCAGGCTTTATGAAAGAATCTGTGGAAGAACAGAATATCCTCTTTTTTACTGCAAGAAACAGAACAAATCAGAACTGAGCTACCCAGAACAAAGGGACACAATAAGGATGAGTCACCTCGGTGCAACAGAACCCAAATCAAAAGAATAGACGTGAGTAATCCAACGATCCAATGCCCTTCTGTTGTGTTTGGTAGCCGAGGATGAGGAGGGTATAACAGTGCTTTATTAGCAGGTTCATGCAGTCATTACATAACAGCAGTAAGTCTTACTTTCACTTTCAAGTTGTACAGAAAGTCCTGTGTATGCACAGTGCCACCTGCAGGCCATTTGTATAAACACCACAACTTCCTTTAACACATCAACATAAAGCATAACTGATGTATAGCGTCCGATGTGTTTATATAATGGAAAGGAATGAGTACGTTATACAGTAAGACATCACACATACATATCAGATCATATTTTGTCTAGTTTCACATCTTACAAAAGTTATAAATAAAAATGTTCCTGCAAAGCTAACAACTGGCCTACAGGAGAATGACTAAATTCCCCTTCCCTGTCTCTCCATTCATTTTTACTATGCAATGTTCCTGTGCCCTGTAACTCCATATTGATCTGTTCACAGGCAGAGAACTAACCTGACTCCATTGGCTTAGCGAGAAGAAGAAAAAGCCCTCTAGACATATCAATATACACAGAAGCAAGAAGGATTTCACAGGAAAAGTACTTGTTTTTTGTTTTCCAAAAGAGAATGTTCCATGTAAAGTTTTCTTTTACTATACTGGGATTTTCCTGAGAATAGCTTGAGTTTTATCATGAAAAAGTTGGGCAATTGATATCTCGAATCAACTTATTGCAGCCATGGATATGTTGATGAATCTCTCTTCCAAAAATAGAAAGCCAAAAGAATAGGAAATAAGTGCCATAGCACATTTGCATCAGAAAGTAAGTTATGCCTGACACCAAAAATTGAAAATATACTAAAGGTGTGAGAACGAGTTGCTGGTGTATAAGGTCCACATGATGGGTCTACCTGATGGACATATGGCTAATTGCAGCCAGATATCAATTGGGCAGGTTTGATTAGGACAAGGAGCACATCGGTGGTTGATGCGGTCCTTGTCCAACTGGTCTCCATTAGCCCTACATTATGATCTGAGGCGACCCAACACATGGATGGCTAAATAAGGGCCAGATCCTCTTGTTTTCCAACTTTGCCAAATGAGCAGATCTGGTTGTGTACGGCTATGACTTTCTAAATCATGGGGCTGAACTTCCTAGGGCAGCTTGGAACAGTGGAAGAGGGATGCTCAGCAAGAAACAAGTGAAGAATTCCTATTTGTTCCCTTATATAGACCTAAAACCCAGCTTAAATGTAATTTAGATTTTGGGTTAATACTAATTTGCAGCACTAAATATTCTTGGAACTATGGCTGAATGGCTGATAGTACCAATATTTTCCTATACCTGTAACGGTTATTAGTTAGAGGAGCCAGACCAAAGGTAGGACCTCCACAGGTAACTTGAACCTTGAAGTCACAACCACAGAACTAAGCTTATGCAGTCCTATATATATTTAAAAAACAAAGGGATTGTGTAACTGCAGCTTGCAGAACACATCTAAATATATGGCTAATTAGCCATGCAGCATAATGAAAGTTATTATATACGTCACACAACACTTTCATTACTTTTCATTAGTTCTCTGGAAACTACTAGAAGCATTATATACAGCTGGGGTGATTCCAAGCCACTTTCCATCAGAGGTAGCTCCTGTGATGCCGTCACCCCTCACTTATTTATTTTTTTGTGCAGGGGCGGTTCCAAGGGGGCCACAACACTAGTGCTGCTGCTATTGATCTGCAAGTGCCAATATCCCTGAAATCTTATCAATCTGCACAGCAATCTTTAACTCAAAACTACATTATTTATTTATCCTTTTTTTTTTTTAATTTACCTGTAACCTGTTCCTGGACCCTGTACATGAGGGTGGCTGGTTAGAGCCCCCAGCCTACAATACCCCTTCTGGATCACCCCGCTTTTACTTTTACATGAAGCTTTGTTGCATGAGGGAGGTCTAATATAGGTGGTAAGGGACCCAAGGGGGTCTCACGTTACATCACTGGTAAGGTCAAGTAGCAAGTTTTAGATCAGCCATAGAAAACAAGGGGAAATGAGGCACACACAATTATTTCTATTATTATTATTTCTGGGAAAACCACTGGATTCTGCCTTCCACTGTGAAGTGATGGATTTCGGGACTTGAATCCCTCTGCTTTCTGTGCTTTCTGTGGGATTCAAGGCTCAGAATCAGAACAAGGTGAGGATGGGGTGGAATTACTAACTGTTTTTTTTCCCTGTACAAACTGGATTGATTGATTATGTAGAACAGTTTTCTGAATGTTTCTTATTGATTTTTGATGTGCTACATCTACTGGAGATGGTGTAAGCTGCAGGGCTCCCCTGCATCAATATACGCAGGCAGCCCATAACAACACCATATCTCCCAAGTGACCCGCTTTCAGCTGAACAGTCCCGCTTTTGACAGCTCAAGCCACAGTCCTGTGTTTGTACTGGAACGTCCCGCTTTTCTCTGCACTGAACAGCTAAAAAAAGATACAACATTTCTAATTTAACTTTTGGCAGAGAGCCCAGAACAGCCATAAGGTGCAGATAAGATACTTTTGCTTGAGATAAGCAAATAAATAGCTGTAACAATTTAGATAACCGGTCTCTTGGGAGAAGTTAAGACTCACAGCTTTAAGGGCAATTCACCTTCATTAGCAAAACTGTAATAACTGAAAAAAAACCACAGAGATGTGTTCAAACTTTCATAACATGCCAAATTTTGTAAAATGAACATGAAATGTCACCAGGCTAAGCGTGCCAACTTTTTTTGTCATTCTTTTGTTTTTGTTTACAAAATGTTGGGAGGTATGCAACACCTGACCGGGCCCTCCCCTACAAAAATCTTTGTGGGGACCCAGTGCAGACTTTAATTTCCTGGCTCTCCTCTCCCCACCCGCTTGAGCACATGCACGCTTGCACAGGGATCAGCATCTGCCAACTAAGGTCAATTTGCAATAAGCAGCTATAGAGGAAACTGAGCCCATAGTTAGAGTCCTGCACTGGGTCTGGTACCCGCAGGTTACCCGCAAAATCCAGCGGTACCCTGCGGGTTCCATAGAAGCGGGTCGGTGGTTCTGCGGGTTGATGGTCGGGCCATGGATCTTTTCCATAGCGATTCGTACTCCTTTTTTCTGAGCACATCTACCAATGATATCACTTCCGGGTTTACAATGACAGCACTTGTTTTACTCCTTATTTTCTGATCACGGCTACTTCCGATGATGTCACTTCTGGTTTACAATGACAGCACTTCCTGATTCTTGATGGTCAGCGGGTCGCGGGTCCGGGTTGCGGATAAGGTATTTGCGGGTCGGGCCGTGGGTCCAATCGGGTAAGAATATGGGTCTTGCGTCTGGGTTGCAGATTGCAGGTTGCGGGTACGAGTCCCAAAAATGGACCCACGCAGGACTCTACCACAAGTACCTGTAATGATAGTACAAAGGGGGGAAAGTGCAAGTTGCTCACTACGCTCTTATGGTCATAAATGAACCCTTATGTAGAATGCCATCTATGGGCAGAGCTCTATAACAATGTGCATGTGGCAGCACTGTGCTATTTGATGACAGAAAACTGACTTTTCCCATGATGTCAACCAGCATTGGACTGGCCGGCAGGACACCGGGAAAAAACCCGGTGGGCCCCACCAGCCCAGACCTGCTCCAAAGAGCCTAACCTCCTCCTCTCCGCTCCTGAACTCCTCCCCTGCCTGATCGCATAAAGGACACTCATGAATTAGGTACGTGCCTGCAAGGGGGTCAGGAAAGGGACAGAGTGGGGTTTGTGACTGGGGAGAGGAGCTTGACACTGGGGTCCGTGCGGTGGTCCTGATGTGGCAGCCCAGGTGGGTCCTGACAACCCCAGTTAGACCCTGATATCAACAATAATGTCATAAGGCTTACACTTCCTCCCCCCCCCAAAACAGTAATGCAAAAATATTATATAGGGCCTGTGTGGCCCCAGCATTATGCTGTAATTTTGTATTCTTATATAACTGATATTTTTATTCATATGTAGCAGTTTTGTTATATGGGAAAGCTCCTCAACTTCCATTCTAGAAGCTTTACATGGAGAGGAGGGAGAGGTCTGTAGGGCTGTTGGAGCAGCGCTTCCCTGTTAATTGCACAAGTTTAACGGCGACCAGTTCATAATGTAAGGATAGACGGATTTGCAACTTAATACCCAGGATACAAACACATGGGTGAGTAACAAGGAAACTATTCGCTATTGCAACCAAGTAATGGGTTGTGGTCAGGGGAACTTGATTTTCGGCCTTTAAAAATCATTAATCCACAACGGCACCATTACATTTTACAGATGTCTGTAGAACAGGATCACAGGGTACGAATCCGTCGCTGCGGAAAGGTAATTTAAGGCAATACTCTTCATGGAAATTGAATCCACGTCTACCAATTATAAGGGAAAACAGACCATGAAGACTTTATAAACCGAGATGGCGAGATCTCATGATAATGGGAAATGTGAACCCTTTCACTGCTGGAATGGTTACCTCCAGCTGCTTCATTAACATGCTTCCTAGTACATGGAGATGTCAGGGAGGAAAACACTGGTGCACTCAGCTTTATGATGCACTCTTATTCACTGGTAACAGATTTCATGTACATCAGGCCCAAATAGAAACTGCACCTATTTATGCAGCCCTGTGCGTTTATAACACATTCATAGTAGAGACAGGAGGACAAACACATTGAAAGAAATAAAAATACAATTACACAATAACAAACAATAAGGGGCTATATAGATATATATGTATATATATATATCTATGTATTTACAAAAATACATAGGGGCAGATTTACTAAATTCACATATTCACATGAATGAATCGAAATTCAATCGAATTTTCAAAAAGATTCAAATTTTGAATAGGCAAATCAGGTGACTGGCCAGTGAATTCTTTATATTTGATCGATTCGAATAAAAATCTATCAGAATATTCGACAGTCAAAGTACTTCCCCTTTAACATTTTATTCGACTGCCTAGTTCGCCAGGTTCAACCTACCCAAGTGGGGTAAGTGAATTTAGATCGAACAGTGAAAATTCGATCGAATGGTTAAAATCGTTCGATTCGATCGATTTTATGGATCGATTGAATGTTTATATTCGATCGTTCTACTCATGGAATTGCAGTAAAAATCCTTTGAATTTGAAGGATTTTTATTCCCTAAATATTCACATGGTCGGATTTTGAATTTTTTACAATTCGAAATTCGACCAATAGTAAATCTGCCCCATAGTGTTCATATGTGCAGTGCTTTTTCTGATTACATGCTTATTAAATATTGTATACATTCATGCACACAGACATGCAGATCCGTTGTGTTCGCCCACGTGTTTTTTGATGAGCACGCAGAAGTCTGAGGCTGCACAACAATACATGTCTTGTGCACCTCGCCCCGAGGGACAATTAAAAAGTCAATCATTTAGTGAGTGAACACTTTTCCCTTGGTTCTTAGGTTTCAGCTACTTCAGACTTAAAAAAAAAAGCAGAACAAAGAGGAGGCTTTATTACAGCTGTGTTTACCTTACAAAGATCTTATCTGTATTGTATATTTCAAGTCAGCGGAAACCTACTGAAGCATGCAGGTGTGGACTGGATATACAGTATATATCACTACAATAAAATAAAACAATGACTGAACACAATTGTGAAAGTGACCTCTTTACAAAGCTACAAGAGCGACATAGTCATTTGTGGAATTAGGCCATACATTCTGCTGCCTCCATACAAAATGCTAAAGATTCCAGGAGCAAGTTTTTCTCTAATCGTCTGTATTGGTGCCACCAACAGCGCAGCACCCTTGCTTTCAGCTGTGATCACCAGATCATGTGAAAAATTGGAGACACTTCTAGAAAATCCACCTAGAAAGCTGCGCCGCCTGTTATTTCATTTAGATGCCATCTGTTTGTGTTGATTAGAGGTGTCCCTGAATTTCCTGTTATTTGGTAACCTTACTTTTAGCAATGGTTTAAATATACAGGTATGGGATCCGTTATCCGGAAACCAGTTATCCAGAAAGCTCCAAATTAGGGAAAGGCCGTCTCCCACAGACTCCATTATAATTAAATAATCCAAATTTTAAAAAATGATTTCCTTTTTCTCTATAATAATAATAATAATAAAACAGTAGCTTGTACTTGATCACAACTAAGGTATAGTTTGTCCTTATTAGAAGGAATACCCACCTATTGAGTAATGTTTACATGATGTTCTAGTAGACTTAAGGCATGAAGATCGAAACTACAGAAAGATACATTATCCAAAGAAAACCTCAGGATCCGAGCATTCTGGTTAACGGGTCCCATACCTGTACTGATTTTCCAATTAATTGTATGATTACAGTAAGCCATGCAGAAGCAGCTGCGTCTCTGACAGTCACCTAATGTAGGAGCAGGCCGTGCTTAAAAATAATCAATATTCATTTTATTCCCTACCAATAATCAAACAGGACTGGTCTCCACTTGCATCATTTCCTGTTATTGGATTGTAAAAAATAATTGCTTTTTTTTTTTTTAAAGAAAAAATGCCTTCGCCAAAATACAGTAAATTCATATTGAGTGTTGTGAGAACCTGATATTCAAGGATACCCCCAGAACTATTAGATGAAGAAACAGCTAAATAAATACATAAGGCTTATTCATTCAGGGCTGTATTTGGGTCTGGTCCTACTCTTGACAGAATTTTCAGCCGTCAGCTCCTCAGTCGGCCCATACACAGTTTATTAGGCTCATGTGCTGACTGCAAACGAGTGAGGAATCCTCTCCAACGTCTCTGCTGGATTTAGAATTTGTAAAATGTACCGTATATACTGTATACCTGAGGGAATAGGGTGCCTATAGAGAAAATATATCCCTGTACCTGTTTATATATGATGATGGTATTATGAGCCTTATCTTGTGGTCCATAAGGAGATTGCCTCATTCTCTGGCCAGTCAGTCCAGTTTGGATGTATTGGGAAAAAAAATACTGGGGCAATTATCATTCTTTTATTGGACCGAATAAGGGATTGGCCTGTCTGTCTGGTAACAGGTGTGTTGAGAACACAATGGGAATTCATGTGAAGACAATGGGGCAGATTCACTAAAGGGGCAAAGTGGCCGAAATCACATCCGCAGGGACATCACCAATTTACTAACAGGCATAGAGGACAATTCACTAGTGAACAAGACCGTCACTAGTGTTAGTTTACACTCTATCGCAAAGTGACATTTTGCTCTTTACTCTACAAATTCAGTAAAGTGCGAATTTTACCGAACGTTACCTCTTTCGCCAGAGTTAATTTCACCACCTCAGACCAGGTGAACTGATAAAACAAAGCAACATCTTCCTCAGTCAGTGACATCATATCCTGTATGCCGGAAACACATTAAAGTTGTAAAAAACCCCGGTGACTTTTCTTATTTTAAAACCAGGATTGCCTTCAAATGCCCCCTCCCCCCTGGAATGGACTCACCTGGAATTCACTGTGTGTTGTGCGCTCGAGTGTGGTGACTGCACATGTGCGTTTGACAGGGAAGGGAGAGAGGTGAGCTGGACGGCTGGGCTGCCTAGGACTCACTGCCTGGCCCGCCTCTGTTCAAATGTCCGAACTATTAAAGATTTATGTGTGAACAATTTTCAAAACTAATTTGAGGGGCATGCCACATTTGTTTAAGGGTGGGCTCATGTCTTGGGCATTAGAGGGTCTCTTCTGTGTTTATTATGACTCATTGGAAATGTGTTTGATATAGTGGCCACTTCAAACATTTGCATCAACATTATTATAAAAGACATCCATACGACTTTTAGGTACCTGCCCTCAGGGGGAGAGTTGTATCGGGTCTGGCCGTGCTGCACTGACTTTATTAGCCGGGCCCCCCCGATTTCTGAGAGCTGCCGACTTTGGAGAGTAGGGCAGGAACACAGGGGGAGGCACCTTCTGTCTATTTCCTTCCCTTATTGGTCAAAAAAGATTAAGTCCCGGTTGAGCTGCTCTGGGATTGGATAGCTGCTCATCCAATCGCCATGCAGCTTTACCAGGACTTAAAATTCTT
>CM044436.1:39317492-39332126 GCA_024363595.1 Xenopus borealis
GTGGATCCTCAGCCAGCCAGTCTGATAAATGAAGTCTTTAGAGCAGTACTATTACTTGTTTTGGCTAACACACAAATACATGATTAAAAAAGAATGACATGACAGCAGTTTTACGTTTTTTACACTGCCCCAGAAACACTACTAGTGCAGGAACGGCTATCTAACATTGTTCAACCCATTGTTATACTGATTAGAAACTTTCACAAGATGTGGTTCACGGTGATTGTTAACCTACTGGATCAGTGACTAACATGCCATTGCAGCTGAACAACTAGCCAGTTCTCTAGGGGACAATGTCAGGCTTATAGACACAAATGCACAGCTGGTGTGACCATCAAGCAGGTAGATCCGATCCCAGACAGATTCCAGCAACTAGATTAAGTTGTTTTGGAAACCGGCCAATGTCACACCAACCTGGTCAACGTTTACCAAATGGCTCAAGAAATCTCATGGAAATCACTTTCTATTGAGAAACGGTAAGATGTTTAAGTCACTGAAGTTTCCTTAGAAATGACTTCCAGTCATTGTCTTCAAATAAATTTGTCTCTGATTAGACACAAACTAGTGTACAGGTCATCAATACGGTATCCCAAATCAGCTTCTCTTTCCAATGTGTTCCTTCTAAAGTTTAAAGGAAAACTAAAGCTTAACTAAAGATGTCGGCTAGAATTATTGTACATGTACACGAGTACATTATTAGACTTCTATATCAGCCCAAGGCAACCACAGCCCTTTAGCAGTAAAGATCTGTGTCTCCAAAGATGCCCCAGTAGCTCCCCATCTTCTTTTCTGCTGATTCACTGATTCACATGATCTGTGCTGATGTCACTTACTGAGCTTAGGGACCCACTCACAATATACAGTACACATAGAATAGAAATGTAGTCACAATATAAGGCTGATTAGTTATTAATACAGATAATTACTACATGGCAGCGCAGAAACCAGTGCACCTGTGGCATCAATTTATATTAGAGGCCAACCTCATTTTCTGCTGGATAATTAGTGACGACCCCTAAGCTTAGCTTCTCAACAGCTGCTCTGAGCATGTGAGTGTCACAGACACTTTCCAAGATGGTGACCCCCTGTGACAAGTTTGAAGTCCTGGATCATTGCTGCTATTGACAAGCTGAAACTTTAGGCTGGTGCAATAAGTTCACTATATACAATATGACATTATAGCCATATTAATTTTTATGGTTTAGGTAATCTATCATTTATGATCAGAGTGAGAAAGCTGACCTCTCACTGCTTGGCAATGGTAACATACAGTAACTATCTCCAGGTTTTAACACATGTTTATAACCATTTTGTATGTCTCTAGCGATTACTCTGCATGTTTCAGATTATTCTTTAGAAAAAAATAATTCCCTACCTAATCAATGTCCACATACATTAAAACTGTTTAACATTTATTGAGGATTTCAGGTTCATCCTAAATATTCTAATATCCAAGTTTTTTAAATGTGCATCATTTTTATTGCCAGTTTGGAGAACTCAACCCAAGGCAGCTCTGGCCCCAATATAGTTGGCAAGCTTCACAGATTTAGTATGGAAAAAGTTGAATATATTGAGCTTTTAGTAAAGAAGAAAAACGTGGGTACATGAATAACAAGTTTGCATCCTATATAACATTAGGTTTAATTGATTCTGTAGATACAGCAAAGTCATACGGGTGACCTACAGTATTTCTTATGCCGTGTGTTATACACCATTGTGTGCAAGCCATTAGTTAAATAAAAAAACACATTGCACTCCATCGGTTATTGAAAAAGAAAGATCTACAAGGACAGGGAGGATTAGGAAGAGAAAATAAGAAACAAATAGAGAAAAAAAATTTAAGGTGTTGCCCGTTTCTTACAGGTAAAATAAAAGCTACAAGAAATATCAGGTGCAATCAAATGTTTCTCTGTTAGAAGTATGTTCTTTCAAGCAGCAGCAACTATTCACTCTGAAACATGTCTACATTAGGTCATGCTTGCAGGAATGTAGGATGAAACATTAAGGGGCACAATTAATAAATATTCGCCAAAATCAAAAAATATTCACCGGTTTTGAGCGCTTTTCGAACATTCGTCCGAATCGAATATTCCCAGCATTCGATCGTACAGATACTATTCTAATGCAATTCGGTAGGTTCAATCTGGCGAAGTAGGCAGTCGAATAAAATTTTAAAGGGCAAGTTCTTAGACCGGCGAATAGTCGAGCAATCAAATATATACTTATTCGATGCGACCGAATATTTCATATTCGATGGTCGAAAATACTTAATTTGCATATATTCGAAGTCGCACAATCGAAAATAGACTATTCGAGCGCATGTTCGAATCCTTCACACAAATTTGATAAATCTGCCCCTAAGTAATGGGTACCTATCTGGAAAGTCTTGTTACCCAGGAGCAAATGAATGTCTTTTGAGCAGAAAAGTTTTCAGATGAAAAGTTATCATCAATCTATATCTATAGGTAGCTAACTCTATCTATCTATCTATCTATCTATCTATCTATCTATCTATCTATCTATCTATCTATCAGCTTTGAGTTTTCATGCAGTTATGGAATTCCTTTGTGATTTATAAAATCTATTTCTAATCGATTTTATTAATATTCTATTAATATTCTATTTTCTGACCTCATACTAAAAATAACTTTTTTTGTGCATCAGAACTATACAAATGTACTTATTTTAGCAGTGTTAATGTTATACTCACATTCATAACATGTGTATTTCATACATTTTCGATTGGAAAATGTATGACATTACCTCCCCAAGCTAAAGGTTTGGGGCTTGAGCACCTGGACCCCCTGGTACCTTACTGTTCATAAGTTGACATTACTGGACAATTTTACCCCTTCATAAAAATGTGCATTTCAAAGAAGTTTGCTGCCCAGTGGCGGCATCATTAGGCATATTCCCATGTTTCACTGCAGATAAATAAACCACTGAACAATCTGCGGAGAAGGGATTTTAGCAAAATGTCAAATGCATTGCCAACAGAGATGGATAAACCTAAAGATCTGAGACAATAACAGGATGAAACTGAGCCTTACATGACATGTGCCTTTGAAGCTAAATCTATGGCATGCTTTGTCTGGCTAATAAAACATTAAAATCTAGTTCTCTTTTCATTTAGGAAGGGTTAACCAGTTTCCTGGATGTGGGTGACTCAATTAAGTGTTGGACACTACATCAAAACACTCATTTACTTCAAAATACAGCCCTCTTCCCTTTCCATATTCGGATTGATAAAGCCACCATGGGGAAGACATCTGCAACATATTTTAGCATAAAAAAACTTTACTTCAAAGTATGCACCATTGTATGCAATGTTATTAAACCTAAAAGTGTAATGTCTCTATGGGATGTTAGGGTATGTTGTACAGATGCACAACTCTCTTTTAATAGACATTGGCCAACCCTGGGTATAAACAGAGAGCAAAGAATACAATAAATTGTACACATTTTATCTAGTCACCAGCATTTTGTTTATACTGCATTTACTTTGGCATCACATAATTCATAGAAAGAAGTGTTATTAAATGGAGTATCATGTCCCTGACTGTCCTATCGCCCACAGTAAAGCAAGATATTATTAGCGTCTCAACAGAGGGGAAAAGGTCTGGATCTCCTGGGCCATCCTTCTGAAGTAGTAGCCCCACTGCAGTCAGTAGGCTTTGTACTAAAGAATGGCTCTAGTGAAGGTGATAAAGAAGAAAGGTCTCTTGGAGTAGAGAGGTTACCTCTTACAACCTGGCAACTTAGAGAGTTAACCTTTCCAAGAGAAACCACCACAAGATATGCCTGAATGCGTTTCTTAAGCCATATGTAAATAGTCACACATCAGAATTCAGAAAATCCTCTGCTCTTCAAGGCAACGATTAGAGATCACCTGCATCTACTTGAGAGTCTCTCAACTGCATTATATGACACAACGCAGATGATTTAGTTTAATCAGGCACATTTGTATTACTCGCGGTTGCTCTCAAGGAATGAAATACAGAATGTTTTTAAAATAACCATCAAATCTACATTCACAACAGCAACCTGCAAATTATTGTTGAAAAAGCATGCTATCAGTGTGCCAGGCCAGCTCTAGGTGGATATTAACGGCTCAATAAAGGATACCTGGAACTCTCCATTGAATGGAAAGTCCAGATAGGGTGTTTGTATTGATAAACCATTGCCAACAGAACTACCATTGATGCTTTGTTTCTAGGCATATTTTAGCAATGTTGATCAGTGTTTATTGGAATCTCTAAGTGATATTCATATATGATGATTAAGGACCCATGCAAGGAAGCATGTGGCATATATCCATTTTTCTGTGCTTTAAAAGGCAGATTTATTTAAAATACAAACTAGCCCTCCATGAATCCTTACATCATTTAGCATTGCCCTACAGTTCTGATTATTGCTTTTACAAGGATTCCTTTATTAATGTTCAGTTACTGCTGTTTCATATATATTATTCACCATTGATCAGCTCTTGGACATCATGGACATTTACTTACTCTTACTTATAGAGAGTGGACCTATGACAATGCTTCATCAAGCTTCTGTAATGATAGTTATTGGTTAGTAGTTTGAAATGTTTTTTTTTTTCTCTGGATGGATGGATAGGTAGATATAGAAATGCAGTGTTGGGATGGAAAGTGGAAACCTACAAACTTAACTAGGTTTGAAACTGGCCTCTGTGTAATTTTAACCCCCAATATTTTCATGAAAAAGATGGATGTACATTGGCAGCCAAGAGGAATAGTGTTTCAAAAGGCAAGAAAATGGGAACATGATTAAGGCTGGAAAATAGCATCATGAGAGTAGGCTTCATGTGATCATGACACAGACAGGACAGGCTGGGTGGGTGGAGAATGCTGCTAGGACCTTTCCTAAGGTTGAAGGGTTAAAGGAGTCTGTAAGATAAGAAGGCTAAGAAGCATAGTGGCTGTTGCCTTGAACATGATCATGGTGTTGGAACATGCACAATTCAGGCATACGGTCATGGAAAAGCTCAATGAGATGGCCAACACCTTTATCTGCATTAAAGAGAAGTAGTTTCAGAAGTAACAGATTGGTGGCTTCCATAATGTTTTAGGTTCAAACCTGATTCTATGGTCCAATTTTCACTCAGGGTCCCCTTTGCTTTAAAACAAAGGTTGTAATTGTGATTGCTGTATCAGTTATTCTTCATTGGTTCCAATATCATCAAGGATAGAAAAAAGTACTCACCCCTAATATCACTATGTGTGACCTTAATGCTGGACCTCATCCTCTGCTCTGGTCCCTTGTTGAGGAAGGGCAACTCTAGAATTAGGGAACATTTTACTTAAAAGTTAAAGAACTGTCAAATATCTTTATTTCAATACTGCTTTCAGATTGCACAGCATTTTACGCATTGTTCCATCACTGAAATCAGTCCCAGACCGAGTGTGTCTTACAGTTTAGTTCCCTAGCAACCAGCATCATTTTAATTGCTCACCTCTGGCCAAAAGAAATGCCCCTGGCTGAGAAGAAATGATTCTCAGTTTATTATATATATCTATTGTAAATATATTGTAATACACTCTTGGGTGAGCCCCACTGGTTATTGAGTTAAAAGGATGATTCATCATAATTATCAGCGCTTAGTCACTGGCCCAGAGACAAAACACTGACAAATTGCTGTGTGTAATATTACCCTTACACAGTTAAGTGCAAACTTTGAATAGTAATAAGGCCTTTGAAACTTGATGAACAATTCAAACAAAGCAGCAATCTCTTCAGTCAGCTCAGCCTTAGGGTAAATGCAATGGGCACCTTTGGATAATGTGAAAACCAGTGCAGAATGATTATAGAATATCTACTTTTGCACTGAAAGGGAAGATACATTTACTGGGCTACATTTATAAAGGTCTATAAAATATTATTCCCCCCCCCCAAAAAAAATTAAAAATGAAACTGGTGTGGTGTGAAATATATTTTGCATTCATAAATCTCCCAGTCCTTTGCATGAATTAACACTCTACAAAGAGCTAATGAGTGTACTTAGAGTATAAAAGGTCTGTAAGTTTTAAGCCTGTAATTATGCCATTTTTTTCCTACTCTAAACTCAGGTCAATGGGACAGCAGAGAACTTCCAGCATGAAAAGTGGTGTAAACATTCACATTCACATACAATAATATCTTGGTAGCTAGTAGATGACTTTCCATGGCCTGGTGATATTTGCTGTATTTAAGTACCAATTATTCATGTGACTGTGCCTTCCTTTCTTTGGTTGTCTTGTGATAACACAATTAACGTTATATACATAATGTACATATTATGATGCTTATGCGTGACCTTTTTAGAATAGACAAAACATCTTAAAGAAAAATGTGTTAAGTTACTGTGCATACACATGGGTCCTGCATGAAATATATTCCAGCAATTATTAAATCAGAATCTGTTTTCATACGGAGACACCACTTCAGCTGACTCACTTCTTTGCCCTTTTGAATAGGTAAATGGGCCTTGAAGAATGCAGCCAAAAAGGTATACTAGGCACGACTAAATGTTTTCCTTGGCACTAGACTAAAGGTGAAAATTGCAGACGGGCTGAATAACTATATCTGCGCGTGGTGAGGGTGCGGTAATAAAAGTTCAAAAGAAATGTAAAAATGGTGTTATGTCTTTATTTTTGTTCAGAGCATGACTACCAAGCAATAAAAACAAAGGGCTGCTATATTACACTTTTTATATACCGAAGCTTCTTTAGAAGTTGTCACTCACCTGGAAGGGCTCAGCAGAGAGACACTGAATGACAAGTGGAATTCATTAGAGGTGAAGCCTTTTTTGTTTCCATCAATATCAGTCTGAACGGTACAAGCAGAGCATATACTTACAATGCCGTGCAGTCATTTACTTCTTTTATAGACCCAAACAGATTAGAAGGAGGTGGAATATTCAGAATAAAAAAGGCTGACATGAGAACAATAAGCAACAATTTCTCCACTGAGAATGTTACTTGATTGAAAGCAGCAACCAGAACGTATAGTACTTTATCTCCAAGATATTTGTGGGACATGGATGTTATTGTGGGTGTAGTCTATACTGATTATGTCAAACTAAAATTAAATGATAAACACAGAGAGCAATTGGGGTCCCTGGGCACAATAAAAGCCGCAAATACCCTCAGGGGTCACATTAAACTTTTACGTGAACACACAATCTCTCACCAGTTCAGTTGTGGGAGAACAAAAGTCAATAGTTGACAGCACTGTGTGGTCCCCAGATAAGTGATTGCAGGAAAGATCCTACTCCAACTACTCCTTTAGATAACACTTTATATGAATTGGTAATTTATACAGACCTCCCCTTAGCTAGTCTGCATAACTAGCCAATGTAAATGCAAACTGTTCAGCGTTTGTATTCTATAGACAACATGATTAAATCAGCTGGTAGCCTGAAAGAGATTCAGAGGTGAGAGACTGTTCAATAACCAAAGAAATGGTTTTATAGAACACAATGAACATGAAACTAACCAATGGATTTACAGTTAAAGGGAACAAAGAGTTTGTGTCAGACAATAAACTAAAGAATTTACTGGTAACCCAGCTATACTCTCTAGTGATCCCACCTTAACTTAAAAGGGTGAATTTTCGCCAGTGACCGATTTGCCAAACTTCGCCAGGCGCAAATTCGTTACCACAAGGCTAATTCATTAAAATGCAAAGTTGCGTTCCAGAAGCCAAACGCTGGCATCTTTACACTAGCATTACTTCGGCAGTGTGAGCATTTCATAATAAAGTTTCAATAGCAATCATTTCTGCCTAGCAAAACGTCATTAATAGTCTTAGTCTTATGGTTAGGTCAGTATGAATAGGGCAGGGATCCCCAACCTTTTGAACCCGTGAGCAACATGCAGAAGTAAAAGGAGTTGGGGAGCAACACAAGCATGAAAAATGTTCATGGGATGCCAGATAAGTGCTGTGATTGGCGATTTGGCAGCCCCTATGTGGATTGTCAACCTACATTGAGGCTCTGTTTGGCAGTACACCTGTTTTTTATACAACCAACACTTGCCTCCAAGCCTGGAATTCAAAAATAAGCCCCTGCTTTGAGGCCACTGGGAGCAACATCCAAGGGGTTGGAGAGCAACATGTTGCTCACGAGCTACTGGTTGGGGATCACTGGAATAGGGTATCATATGGACATCTTTAATAGGGATGGTGGTGCAAATGCTTGAAGTGGCCTCTTATTATAACAAATGTCCAAGGAAACATAATAAAGACACATAAGATCATTTAATGCCCTAGACATGAACCCACCCAACAAATGTGTCATGCCTCTCACATGTCTGGGAAAAAATGTTAACACAACAATCTTTAATAGTTAGGACTTTTGAAGGCAATCCCACTCCAAAAAAGTAAAAGGCGTCAGCCTTTTTTTTAGAACTTTTATGAATTTTCGGCATACAGGATATGATGTCACTGACATAGGATTGAGGAGGATGTAGCTTCATCTTTTATCAGTTCACCAGGTCTAAGGTGGTGAAGGAAACACTGGCGAAAGAGGAAACGTTCTGTAAAATTCATACTTTAGTGAATTTTCAAGTTGCCTGGAGGGTGTGCCAATGTACGCTAGCAACAGTATCTTTCGCTAGCAAATTGCTTTTTACACCTGTTGTAAAATGGGGATGTCCCTGTGGATCGGATTTCTGGCAACAGTCACTTTGCCCCAAAGTCTCCAGTAATCCCACCCTAACTCAAAGCCTCCAGTGATCTGACCTTAACGCAAAGCCTCCATTGATCCCACCTTAACTCAAAGCCTCCAGTGATCTCACCTTAACTCAAAGCCTCCATTCATGTCACCTTAACTCAAAGCCTCCAGTGATCTCTCCTTAACTCAAAGCCTCCAGTGATCCCACCTTAACTCAAAGCCTCCAGTCATCCCACCTTAACTCAAAGCCTCCAGTGATCTCTCCTTAACTCAAAGCCTCCAGTGATCCCACCTTAACTCAAGGCCTCACCTTAAAGTTTCTCTTATGTCACAGATTTTCACAGAAAGGCATATTACTGCAGTACTGACTGTCATGATATGCAACATGATTGGCATCTGGAATATCTCTTATTTTATCTCTTATATTGGCAGTGGGTGCCATGAGAAGGCTGAATATGTAGGATCAGAATAAATAGAATCCAAGTGTGTGCCACTGTGCCAGAACTGAAAGAACACCTGACAAGGACAAAATCCATGGGTCAGTGTTGCTTTATATATAGCAGGATTTTCTTGCCCAGTCATCCTCAGAATGAGCTCAAATCAGATATTAATTGGTTAGGAGATGATTTTGGTCCCATAAATGGTATAATGGGCTGCCTACTTGGTTAATTGAGGTGGTAGTGTATGAGCAGCTTAATGCCAATACTAAAATCTACCTTATCTGAGGCAGCCTATAGGAAATCAGGTTGATTGCTGAAAATATTTAACAGTATTAGAGAATAAAAATAAAGGACAAGATTTTGTGACCAGTACACAATCAGTTTGTATAACATTGCTTGCAGTTTATAGAGCACAGGCCTAAGCAACATTGGGAATTAAGATACTGCTCTAATCAAGCAAAAAAAAAAAATAGCAGTTATAAAAGTGGTGTGATCTAGTTGTCACCATTTTTCATAGTGACATACAACAAACATGGAGCCCGAGGTAGACATGGCTTAAACAGACCTTCTTCACTTTGGCTTTTCATCACTGCCATGTTTGCCTACAGAAGAGCACTTGTCTCTTTGGGAAACCTGATAGGGGGATACAGTCCTTTTGAATGATTGAGTTTTTTTGCATTGGGCACATGCCCTGTGTGCCACGGATCATGGGCAAACTGCTTAGTACTTTAATTACGTAGTTAGAGAGACTGCAGCTTGTATTGTAACAAGAGATCAGCTGTGGACTGCATATATTTTTATAATCCATACAGCCGGCTTCTTAAGAAAACAAATGTAGCTCTCAGTTGAAAAAAAAAAAAATCCTTGCAATTTCATGGTTGTCACTGAGTCAGAGGTCACTTTATGTATGCGCTGTTGGCTCTCTCCAGATGTAATGGCAAATCCTATTGATTCTCAGCTTTTGTCTGAACATCATTATGGTAACTCGGAGCGGCCATAATGCAAAACAATTTCTAAAAAAAAAAATCTGCAAAGCATTAGACAGAAGGTTAAAGGTCATCTTCCCCGAGAAATGAAAGCACCGCAGCAAAGCAAAGCACCAGCAGACGAGAAAAAAAATAAAAAAAATCAGCATCTGTTGAAACCACAATCTCCCAAACAAACTTTCCAAACAATTTCAAGGGATCTGTGCCCTCTGTAATCAACAGACAATGCAGCTGTTCAGTGCTCTAATCCACAAGAAACCCTGTGTTCAGCACATCCCACAATACCTGGCTTGTGATAGCCACAGCTCTATCACTGCAATTTAAGGTTACTCTGCTGTTCTGTATGTGTGACCTTGGCTAAGAGCAGTTACAGATATAGGCAAACAGCTTCAACAAAATTGTTCCTATAAACAACTAAAACTGATAGAATAAGAAGCACTTGGTATCTTGGGTATCGTTTGGCAAAACTGCGTGTGCTCCCATGAAATCACCTAATTTGATGTTGACAAGGACAAATTGAAATAATAATCCATCATCGAAAAATGTTTCATTATCTGCTCTCATACAAGAAGGAGGAATTGCCCTGGTATAAGTATGGAAGCCATTATCCAGAAAGTTCTGAATTACAGAAAGGCTGCCTCCCATAGACCCCATTATAATCAAATAATCCATGTCTTTAAAAATTATTTACTTATTCTCTATAATAATAATAATGATAATAATAAAAGTCCCTTGTATCATAATACCATACTCCTTACCAACCCATAGGGTATAATGTTTACATTATTTTTAAGTAGATTTAAGAAAACTCCAGGAGCTGAGCATTCTGGATAACAGGCCCTATACCTGTACAAGCAAATGGGCAGTTCAGTAGGCCATGGCAGCCCTTCCTCAAAGCTCAGGAAGATACTACCACACATTAAAAATGAATTCCTTTTTCTCTGTAATAATAAAACAGTACCTTGTAATTCATCCAAACCAAGATATAAAGGTGGCCATACATGGGCCGACAAAAGCTGCCGACAGACTGAGCCCCGTGCGTGGGGCCCTCTGACGGGCTTCCCCAATCGATACCTGGCTGAAAGTCGGCCAGATGTCAATCGGGCAGGATTAAAACAAGCAGATCTCTCTGTGTATGACCACCTTTAGTCCTTATTGGAGGCAAAACCAGCCTACTAAATGTACCTTAGTCCCTGCTGCAAGTCTGCTCTGGTTTCTGTGTTATCAGCAGCTTGTTTCCCCTTCTTCCTGGTGCAGAGTGAAGCCCAGCCCCTTAGCTTACTGAGCAGTCCTTATCTCTGTGACTAGTCCTGGAGATCATTTGCTGCTGTGACATAGCAGAGACCAGTGTGTGCAGCACCAGCAGCTTTTTTTTTTTCCTCATGTGCACTCTCTGCTCCTTCTCTTTCATTCCATATCACAGCAGCACTGAGAGGAATATTTCTCTGACACTGCTGATGTACTGTAGGTAAATTAACAGCCCTTTCTCAATTTATAACACATTTTATAATGCTATTGATTGCTATGCCTGATCTTCTGTCTGGTTATGTAAAGAATAAAGCTGATTTTTTTACTGAGTTTGATTAACTCATTCATGTGTCCCTTTACTGATCAATTTATGTACAAAGCTATTTGATTTTTTCTTTTTCCATTTATACATACGGACATAGATTAACTATGGTGGTTGTGCAAATGATTGTTGATGAGGCTGGGGGAGCTGATTTATTATCAGTTAGAAGGGCAAGTGGGGATTTTATTTAGCATCAGAATGGCAGCCTGTTCTGGGAGTTGTTCATTACAGTGAATGTTCAGAGCCTTATGCAAGAAATGTTTGTGATGCTGGGGGAAACTAGCTTACTAATGCACACACTGGCTCCCTCTTCCTCTCTATTGTGTAACAGCAGCAAATGGACTGCTCAGTAAACTAAGGGGCGGGGCTTCACTCTGCACCAGGAAGAAGGGGAAACAAGCTGCTGATAACACAGAAACCAGAGCAGACTTGCAGCAGGGACTAAGGTAAATTAATCTGGGGGGCTGTTTAGAACAAATTTACAGATAGAAAAAGAAAAACATTTACTTTTCCTTTAAGATTTCTCATAGAGATGTTTAGGACAAGCATGGCCCTGTATGAAATATTAACACCAATTCCTGGTTTCTAAATGTTCCTAGGCTATTCTATAAAAAGTAAAAATAGACCCAAATGTTTGTAGGTGTATGACCCGTCATATCGTTTCTGCTCAGGTAACATCCAGAGACTCAAAGAAAACTTAACGGACAATGCAAAAATATTGTATTTTGTTAACATGGCTTTATTAAGCAGTAAAACCCATAGTGTATTCAAAATCCAAAACTGGGCTGGAAAAAGCTAAATATGTGAGTGGAACATGGGGCTGGCAATGAGGAAATGGCTAGAACTCAATGACCAAACAGATTTGCTGGACTATGAGATATAAGGGAAACAAGTCTTAATAATAAGAAACTAAGGCTGGAGGAATGGTTTCTCATAGGTCCAATGTATTCTAAAATAGTTACTTGTTCTTGCCAAGAGTCCTTTGTTTCTCAGCGTGTTCCACAATCTTTTCTTCTACATAAAGTCCTTTCCTTTTCCTCACAGAGTTCATGTATTTTCGGGCTTGGTTTTCAGAGTCTGCCTTTTCTCCAAAGTGCAAGTATTCTTCCTCTGTGGTCGGTACCCAGAATGGATCGCTAGGAATCACCTATGAGAGAAACATTTCATAAATAGAGGAGAACCAGAAAATCAGTTTTGGGAACTGGAGTCTTGGCTGGAGGAGACTTGGCGTCTGCTAAACTGCTTTGAAAGTCAGAACCAGCAGTGCAGAAATAAAGAAAACGAATCCTACTTTTGATAACAATGGCATTTAGAAATGAAAAACCAGGAGAAGGAAAGCTTCAGAGGCATTTTATTGCCAATAAATAGGCAAGCTAGAATGCTACATTTATTCTGTAGAATGTTTTACCATAACTGAGGAAAAAGCTCTAGAAGCAATCTGTTTGTTTAGGATAGCAGCTGTGGTATTAGCTTGGTGTGACATCACTTCCTGCCTGAGTCTCTCCCTGCTCACTTACAGCTCTGGGCTCAGATTACAGTAGGGAGGGGAAGAGGGAGGGAGAGAGGAGCAAACTGAGCATGCTCACTCCCAGGGCAAGGAGCTTAAGGGTTTGGGCAGATTTAGTCTCCTGGCAAATAATCACCTCTTCTGCAGGGCGACAATTTCCTCGAATTGCCTTCCGTCTGCTTGAATGAAGAATCGCCTGCTCTAATGCACTTGCGGCGCTTCGATTTTTCCGTAGTTTCCTCGTGAGACAACTTTGGAAATCAAAGGGCTGCAGAATGCATTAGCGCAGGCTATTCTTCATTCAAGCAGACGGAAGGCAAGAAGAAGGCAGTTCAAGGAGATTATCACCCTGCAGAAGAGGCGATTAGTTGCCAGGAGACTAAGTCTGTCCGTCTGCCCAGACCCTTACACTGAAGGCAGGTAGCCCATGTGTACACAATAGAATTAAAGAAATGCATTGCTTCTTTTGATAGGGACTTAGAGCAGCATTAGTTTGAGGGTTTACTGGTGGGCCTTTCTGATAATGCTTACTTAGGTTTACCCTTTCCTTCTCCTTTAAAGGAGAAGGCACTGGGAGGTGCCGAATGTTAGAAAGCTCCCCACTTACCTGATCTATATTAATCAATATCTTCTTCCTTTCACTCCTTTAAACAAATGCACAGTCAAACTTAAATAAGAAACCATGCCTTTCCACTCTACTGCGCATGCATTGTAGTGATGTGTGGGCCTGCCCGATACCTACGGGACCCATGGGTTTACTTGCAGGTCGGGCGGGTTCCGCCCACGACCTTACATTGAAGGCTCCCGAAATCCGGTTTTAGACATGCACCTGCTTGGCCCGTCCCTTTTGTGACATCATTGGCAGGCAGCGTAGGTCTATAAAAGGAAGGAGGAAGTCGGGCACGGATTGTGGGAGGTCAGGTGCGGGTCAGGTTGTAGAAAACGCAAAGCTCACATCACTGATGCATTGGCACCAGGCAGAGCAGAAAAAAAAGATTGTGTGATGGTGGTTGCACTGGTGAAGTTTTTAGCAAACAGAATAATCAGCTTAGAGTACCAAGTGATTATACTTACTGAGGGAGGGGCAAAGGTTAGTGATTAGATGTTTTTTCCAAAAAAAAGTCTAAATAGTGTATATGGGAGTTGCTCCTAGGTTCCACAATAGGTGGCAGGTTTGAACATACAGGGGGACACAGAAAGAATCTACAAATGCCATTCCATGCTTAAACATGTCACCGCATAATTACTGGTGGGGGAGGTGTAGGTGTGATTGCACAACAGCAGTGAAATGCATGCATTTTCTTTACTGGGTTTACCAGAAGAGGATAGTTATGTTACTGCGTGTCACGGACACGTGAATGTGCAGTTTTTGTTTTTGGCAAGATAATAGTAGAGATAAGCAGCAAGATCCAGCAAGAATGGCCTTGTGGTTTTAGGACCCCCCCCCCCAAAAAAAA
>CM044436.1:39332261-39344550 GCA_024363595.1 Xenopus borealis
CACTTGGACTGGGCAGCCTAGCGAAGACCCCAGGAAATCCAGCCCTGGACCCAATAGCTGCATCACATATGGTGCCAGGAAGCAAGGATAAAGAAAAACTAAGGCTCAATTACTCACAGTCTGATTGTAATCTGTAGGTAGCATTGATACATGCAAGGAATGCAACTCATTCTGTGTTAAGAAAATAACTTATGGAAAGTGCTGAAAGACGGGGGCAATAATGACCAGGCAACACAGCTGCTGCTATCTGAGAGACACAATAAGTAACCGTACTTAATATCATTGCCTTTAACATATTCATGCCTCTTAATGGGTTATGCACCATAGACAGGACATCACCATTAAGAGCACATTTATAATTAATGCCTTTATCTATGTGTATCACTTCTGTCCGACCTGCTGCCTTTCAGCTGTTTGAATGCAACTCAGTATTACTGACGGTTGTCTCTAACCTTTCTCTATCTCTTACAGGGGGAAGCAACAAAAGAGAAATGAAAGAAATTATTACTATTTTGTTTTCATCAGATAATAAGGCCGGAGGTGCAAAGGCACATTTGCTTCCCACAAAGAATTTATGGATTTTTAAATTTTATAATTAAATACAAACAATTCCAACAGCCCTTTCAAGTGTGTCAGCCACGCAACAGCTGGTGAGAACAAAACTAATCCCTTTCTTTTCCCTTTGCAACTGCTATTGTAATGTAATGCTTCCACGCCAACACATCGGCTCATTACTGAAGGTCCCTTGGCGGTGCGCTTTCATACTCTGTGAAATGAACGAACGGTTTGTAGCTAGAGAGATTGCTTATAACTGCTGATTGGCTACTTGCAGCAGAGGGTTTAATATAACATGCTCACAAATGCACTGAATTTATCCGCTCACTCCTCAAACACTGGCACATGCCAAAGGAAGTTACAGTTTGTTACATTGTTATGTTTTATATTGTGTAATTCAGTGGTTTATACAAATAACAGGCTGAACTCTAGCATTCTACAAGCCTGCGTTATCCATGCCATGGAATGTGTTACTTCCAAATGGGTTCCAAATGTGCTGAGATACCAATAAAACTCTTATTCAAGAGACAGCAATGGCTTTTTAAGGTGGAAAAACTCTCACTGGGTAGCTCAAATTCTAAGGTTTCTTTTTGGATTTTTTCATGTGTGCAGTGTACATCAATGATGCCTGAGTAATTTAGGTTAAAATACAGATGTGATGCTCCAGTAAACTCTGGCTGTGCCCTGGAGCTTTTGGTAACATGAATGGCAGAAAAAAACACCTTTCAAATGTGTTTATATTACACTTAGGGGCAGATTTACTAAATTCACATGAAGGATTCGAAGTTCGATTGAATTTTCAAATGTTTTTGAAGACCACGTCGACCAGTGAATTTTTAAAATTTGATCAAATCGAATGATTCAAATAAACTTTCATTTGAATATTCGACCATTCGACTGTCAAAGTATTTCCACTTGAAATTTTTATTCGACCACCTAGTTCGCCAGATGAAAGCTACCGGATTGAGTTTCATTATTTTTGATCAAATAAAAAATATTCGATGGACCGATAAAATCGTTCGAATCAATCGATTCGAACAATTTATCGATCATTTCCTATTCGATCGTTCGACCAATCGAATTGCATTAAAATCCTTCAAATTCAAGTGGTCGAATTTCGATTTTCTTTCATTTCGAAATTCGACCCTTAGTAAATCTGCCCCTTAAATAGAGGGCTCAAGACCAAGCTTTATAAAGTAATATTTGCAGTTTAATCCTGCTTGAACCTGTGCTCCTCTACTAAAGGAGTAGGAACATAACCTTCAACAACAGGGGTCCCCAACTTTTTATACATGAGTCACATTCAAATGTAAAAAGGATTGGAGAGCAAAACAAGCATGAAAACATTCCTAGGGTTGCCAAATAAGGGCTGTGATTGGATGTTTTGTAGCTCCTACGTGAACTGGATGCTCTGTTTGGCAGTACAGCTGGTTTTGATGCAGCCTAATCAGGAAGCACCTACAGTACTTTGAGACCACTGGGAGGAACATGCAATGGGTTGCTTGCAAGCCACTGGTTGGGGATCACTGCTCAAGACAGTCGAGCACAGCGGAATTTTGTGCACTGACAATGGTTTTTTAAACATGTTTTTGCTTGAATATATATATATTGTGAATACCCTCTTTATTGTTTGCCACAGGAAATGGTTGTCCCTGGAAATATCTCTAGTTTTGTGAAACTGACCGGCTCTACAGATGCATTTGTAAAACCCTGTGTATAATTAAGAAAATGGAACACTGGCACTTTCCCCTGCTATCAAAATGGTTCATACCTCCCAACATTTTGGAAATAAGAAGAGGGACAAAAAAGTTGTGAGCTCCTATTTCTCATTTTGCTGAATAACAACGAACATCGGGAAATGCAATTAGAAAATTCATTGCTCTCTTCCCTCCCAGCTTATGTTATGGGGGGAGGGGAGTCTCAAAAGTGCAGTTTCCACTAGCAATGCTGATTTCCAGCCTAATTCTGAACTGCCCCAAACTAATGGTCATTATTGGCTGGAGCTTTAAATTCCTATACTGATCCTATTCTGATCAAATATGTCCATTGATTCAATGCTATCTTTTTCCACAAAGTTTATAGAAATATCCATACCCCTTCCACACCCACAGTCAAAAGACAGTAACTGCCAAATACACAATGGGGGTGTTTTCTTCAAATCCTTGGCTTTTATTTGTACCAACAATAGTGATGAATGCCCTGCTTCAGATTCTTTTATTAAATGATTAGAAGGCTCACAGCATGTTCCTACTTTTTCATAAAATGACAGCACACTTGCTGCATTATCCTGGTTAACAAATGTCCCATGATGTGATGCAGCATAGCACCCATAGCATTATCATCCCTAAAATACTCATATCTGCCTTCTCTCTCTGTTTTATTTATGATCACAAACTCACTCATAGCCTTTTTCTCTTGCAAACAGATGGATAATTAAAGAATCTTCAGGAACAATAGCAGAGAAGGGATGCATTGCGTTTTCTACAGAATTGGGAATGTATGGGTCTTTGTTTAGAGTATGAGGGGCCTCAAAATCCCTAGAAGTTTTTTCTAAGGATGGCACATGGCACAGAAATCATACCATGTATACAATAAACGTAAAACAGATACAACAATGACATGCCAGACAACATTATATACTATGATTTTCTTTTCCCTTTATACTTTTGAATTTCCCTTAGACATTCCCAATATAATACTCTATTGTACAGGCCCATAAAGGATGCCAACGGACCGAGTCTGCAGCTTATTGGCCAGTGTGTGGAGCCATCCAACAGGCTTTCCTGAAGGTGAGCCAGATCTCGATTGGGCAGGTTAAAAAATCCTGTCAGATCGTGGCCGCATCTGTGCGTTGATGCAGTCCCACAATCTGACCACCTGTACTGGATGCATTATGATCCGATTGTGGGGCCCTAGGGCCCATGATCGGATCAGTCCATTATCAAGGGCATACATGGGGATTTTGGGGAGAGAGCCACTCATAGCTATGTCTATGGCCATCTTTATGGGGCACTCCAACAGGCCTTCCCGACCAATCATTGGCCGAAGGTCTGCCAGATATCTAACTGGTCCAAGGCATGAGCCCGATATCGCCCACCTCAATATCGTCAAGCAAGCAGATCTTTCGGTGTATGTTCAGCTTTATTCAATTTACCTATCACCTTGTGCTCTGTGTTCCTCTTCCAGTTCTCATCTCATTTAAGTTTAAATATAAGTTTATCCTTTCCGCTGCTTTGTTTCTTCAGACTTTGTGCCTGTTTGGATGGGGAAGCGTTCCCTGTTTTGTGGTTTTAATTTGTGTATGAAGCAAGTTGGGTAGGAAGTATCCTAAGGATGGGGAAGCGTTCCCTGTTTTGTGGGTTTTAATTTGTGTATGAAGCAAGTTGGGTAGGAAGTATGATAAAGATGGGGAAATGTTCCCTGTTTTGTGGTTGTTATTTGTGTATGAAGCAAGTTGTGTAGGAAGCATCATAAGAACGAGGAAGCATTTCCTGTTTTGTTGTTGTAATTTGTGTATGAAGGACAGTCCAGACTGTGATTTACAGGATTAAAAATAAATAAATAATGTATACATTTTGGCTTGTTTTCTAGACATTCATTAATTCTTTGGTTAGTAAATGAATGCTAGTAACCTTGGGTTGCCACCTGGAGGGTATTTTACTGGCATAGTCCGTAAAAATGATGGTTGGTCCCAATGTTATTAAAAGTGAAAAAGGATAAATATATAGTAAGGCCGGTATTTTTTCTAGAAAAGGTGGCAACCTTATAGTAACCCAGTTTATTAATTCTAAATGTGGCTATGAACTTATGTGCTAATTCAGGCTGTTATTAGCTTCCTACACAAGAAGCCTGTAATTGTGGATTTTAAGGCAGTTCATTAGCTATGGCAAATTCTTTTAGACATTTTAACTGGGTGATAAGGATATGCAAACATAGGGGATGATATTCTATAATATAAAAATAATGTTGATATGTACAAAACAGTGCCACAGCCTGGATCCATTCATATTTGCTTACTACATCATTTTTTTAAAATCCCATGAGAACTGGCAAAAATATCCAGTGGCTACAAAAAAGCAATCCATGACCACCCCCTCCCTTACATGGGTCTGATTGATGAGAGTAGCTTTCTTACTTATCGGAGTGTTCAAACACAGGGCTACAAAATAAAGCATAAGATGACAAATTACCCAGGACTAAAAAAGGAACTTGGCAAAGAATCCTGCTGTCTCTGGTGGACAAAAAGGTACCATTAAGTGCAGGACAGATGGAGTGAATCCTAATAGTAAGTAAACATCTATCCAGATTCTAGTCTGCTGAGTGAAAACACCAGGATCCTCCAATGGGAAATATGTCACATGGCATCTGCTGTTGAGACATGATATAGACCAATCATAGTTATGGTATCAGCTGCTGTCAGCTACTGCAAACATTCCCCAGATACTACCCTTTTTCCTTTTTAACCATTTACTAGGACCAGACCATTCTGATATGTGTGTGTATATGCTTTGCATACAGTGTCGGCGGGATCTAAACAGTTATAAGTCTGGCCTTGTAACAACCGCTTTATGACAGGAGATACTGGGTGGCCTACAGAACCAGGGCATTGTACTAGTTCTAGAAGATGTTGGTTAGCAGGAATGAAAACAAAAATACCAATCTTTCCTGCCATGTGAAGAAATTGTTTGAAATACAGCAAAAGAGTAGTAGTGCAATTTTATCATGAAAGCTAGGAGCTCCTTTGGGCTTTTCTGAAACTCTCAGAACAACACAATCTGGCATGGAGCTCCTGCCAATCTAGCAGAATTTGTTACCAGAATATGGGCATGTTATCAAGTGAATTAATCCACTAATTATATACTGTAGGCACTATATAAAACATTACACTGTATTTAGTGGGATAACTTGAATAACTCAAGACTTTGTAGACTATCAGTCACAACAGGGAGCCCTCCCTTCAATACTTGTGTCATCACTTCTTTATACTCAACAGCCCACAGATCATTAGCTTATTGAGTAAAGATATAAAAGTGTTCAAGTTCGAAGACAACTGAATTAGGTAAGTGTGCACTTATCTCCAGCAAACTGTGTAAGTGGGAGGCAGTAAGAAAGAAAAGGCATTTTGTAAACCCATGGGGCTTTGCCATAAAACAATGTCCTGACCTCCAAGTTTTCATCCATATTTTCATTTGAAAGTCCATTCATTTGATTTAGTCAGACTGGGTTTGTTCACTTTTAAGTTAGATTAAGTTAGATTAAAGTGTGAAACTACTGTATGCATTAATTTTGTCTATTCATGATAAGTGATCCTATCCCCAAAATTGCATCCACTTGCATTGTCATCTACAATGGCAATCACATGCCCATTCACCTCTGCGAATATGGAAATCACATGTGAGTCAAATTTTCATGAGATAAGCAGGGTATGTTTTCTATTTGAAGGACAAAGAAATTTAGACTTGGGGCTGCCAAAATGTTAGCCACCCATCAATGAACCACTTTGTTTTTTTTAAGAAGACTGGTACATTTTTTAAAGAAAAAGCTTTGTTACTGGCTTCACTGGGGATCGCTAACATTTTGGCACCCCCAGTGAATCAGGTGCCAAATTCTTGTCCTTTAATATTTATAAAAAAATGAAACTTTAGAAAAACATATAACTGTTTTCCTAATAAAAATAATTACAGTTAGGGGCAGATTTATCAAGGGTCAAATCTCGATGTGAAAATATTTTGAAATTCGACCAGTTGAAGTGGTTTTTTTAAAAAAAAAAAAAACTGACCTTTTTCAATCGAACAGCTCCGTTTTCATTCTAATTGTTTGTATCATAAGATTAAATTGAACGATTTCCCCGAAAAAAAACTTTGACCTTTCAAACTTAACCAAAAGTCGGTTATACTAGGTCCCTAATAGGCTAAAACAGCAATTCGGCAAGTTTAAGGTGGCGAATAGTCAAAGTTTTTAAAGAGACAGTACTTGTTTTTAATATTTGAATAATCTATTTTTTTCAATGCAAATTGAATATTGGCCTTTTTGATGGTTGAAGTAACCAAAAATGGGGTACTCTGCAGTGCAAATGAGGTCTAAGCAATATGGACTTTAGATGCTCACTTGTGCCATTGCATTCCTCTGGTTCAGGAGAGGAAACACAATAATAACAACTCTAGGTAGAGTCAGACTCAAGAAATCATAGATTGAGGTGCCAGTAATGACAACTGGGCTAATATTCTGCCCCCAACAATTTTTGGAGCTATAACACTATTTATTCTAAGTAAAATACTAAGCTTTCAAAACAACATATGTACTATTCCCCACCGCTAGCCTAAGGGAAGGAAATAGGCTGCTATATTCTCTACTTACTTCTAATGGTTACCCCATCAAACCCTGAAAGGCCCCTGGTATATTACATACTGTAGACAAAAAAGGTAAATACAATTAAAGGTTAATTTCAATCACACAAAACCTTTGGGTGCGGAGTGGTGGAAATGAAGAAAGCTCCAAACCAAATCTGTTTATTATCAGACTATGAATACTACTTGTATATTTGTTTTCCCAGGAAGTAAAAAAAAAAACTCCCAGGATGACTGTGTGCTGTTTGATAAAAGTTAATTTCAGTGTGTAATTGCATAATTACCCCATCTGTTTTTCTGAGCTGTATTTTTAGAGCAATTAAACATTATTTCCCTATGACATTTGCCATTTTAAGATCTTTGAGGAGGGTCTCAGAGACAGTGTCTAATTTTAATGTTCCTTTCTGGGCCTGTGCTGAATCTTCTAAGGTTCTAATGACATGTTTTGCATAGCAGATAGCCCAACCTGTTTCTTGGAAAGAGCAAATGTGTCTTGCATTGTCTCTAGCAGGAAAGGACAGCCTATAATGGTGGTTGTCAGACATTTTTAATTTAAAGGAAAACTATACCCCCAGAACAATGTAGATCTCTATAAACAGATATTGCCTAAAACAGCTCATATGTAAAACCCTGTTTCATGTAAATAAACCATTTTCATAATAATATACTTTTTTAGTAGCATGTGCCATTGGGTAATCATAAATAGAAAATAGCCATTTTAAAAAATAAGGACAGCCTCCTGGGATCCTAGGATCCAACGGTGCATACAAACATACCAAACAAACTATAAAGTTAGGTCACATGAGCCAATTAACAGACAGAGTTCTGTCTTTTGCTTCAACACTTCTTCCCTTTACAGTTAGAGTTGAAATATTTCTGGTCAGGTGATCTCTGAGGCAGCACACAGACCATCATGAAATGGTGGTTCATGGCAAGAGATGTAAAAGGGCAATATTTACTTAAATATATATACCAGGTAGGTAAGATTCTTTAATATGCCACTTGATTTGATATAAACTATCTGTTGCTCAAAAATTCATTTTCGGGGTATAGTTTTCCTTTAAGCCTCCCTAGGAAGTCCACTCACTGGCCAGGTTCAATTAGTCCATAACAAGTCTAAAGTTATAGAAATATATTGGGTGTATCAGTTATTGAACCATATATTTGTTAAGATTCCAATTCATCCAGGTCATGGTATATCTGTAGAAATAAGTCAAATCAACTGGACTTGTGTTTTTTCCTTGAAGACGTTTCACCAGTCATCCAACTGGCTTTAATCCTGAATTGAGAAAGCAAGTTGGATGACTGGTAAAATGTCTTCAAGGAAAAAACACAGCAAGTCTAGTTGATTTGATTTATTTCTACAGATTTATTGAACCATAGTTCCAAGAATACTACCAAATGTTTTAACCAAAAATCTCCCTAATGGACCTTAAAGGTGAACTTCTGGATTTATTTCACACAGAAAATAATTATTCCCCCAAAATTTCACCCGAAATGGCCTTCAGTCGGAGCCCCCGTGCCAATGCTCCAGGCCCTCAGGGCAAACAACCCCATGCTTTGGGAACTCTTCTCTATAGCTCTGCTTGACACTGCTTTTTGATCCATCTGGTTTTGAAATTCTGCTTGTCTGTGGGGTTAAAGAGATTTCAGTAACCCTATTCAAAGACCAGCCAAAATACTGTCAGAAAGAGTGATTTAGAGGATACGCTCACTTGTTCGCAAGTGTTTAATAAAGTGGCTTTAGGGACTACAACTGGGACAGAACAAACTCCACAATGCATTAGCATCCGAGCTGACAACGTGGTGGCAGCATTAGATCACAAGCACTGAACGTACTTCTGGGTAAAGCGGCTGTTACATTTGTTCATGTATTTGACATTTTGCAGCTGTTTGAAAAGTGTGTGCCATCACTGCCTATTACAATAACAACACCTTCAATGCCAGGGCTTGTAGTGCCTGTTTGCTCTCAAGAATGAATTACAGGACAAAAAAACTCTCCTATGCATTCATAAACAAGGAGACATTGTGGGAAATTCCTTCTTTCCACAATATTTTATTTAAAACTGCTTCTGTTTGCTTTTTTTTGTCTTCAGGTTTTCTTTACAAGAGATCAAATTACAAGTCATGATTCTATCTTTATAGGATAAGTAAACCTTTAAAACAAGTGAATGCAAAATGGATGAGGGGCTGTTCTAAGCACTTTTGTAATATACATTCACTATTTATTTTGTTTTAATTCCAAGATAGTAAGGGATGCATTTACTGTTAAGTGTATATTTATTTAAGAAAACCTCCTCAGCTGAGTACTTGATGGCAAACCCACTCCATCTGGAGCAGTAAATCTTTGTCAAGTGGAAAGATATGGAGCAAAGAGCAGGGCAGAGCAACTCCATAAATCAAGAAGGAGTGTCCCAAATCTGAGAAGGGTCTCACCTGCCATGCAGCTGCCCAGTTTCTCAGGGGAAGGCTCTTACAATAAGAAAACCAAATATATAAAAGGTATTCACTTTAATTTAAAACGAAACCCTTTACATAAATGAAAAACAATTTAAGGAGAATGCTATGTGGACTGATTCCCCAATTTAACCAATAATAGGTAGCATCCCATTATTTTAAAATCAGAAACAAACAAACTGAATAGGTAGGAGCTGCCATATTGCTTTTCTTGAGGAAAATATATTTCTAAACAACTATTTATTATACTATACATCTGGTTGTCCTGTTTTGCACTATGGATTCTGACTAACCTAAATTGCCATACATGCTTCTCCACCCGTTTGTTAATCAGCTGGCTTCTTTCAAGTGTCAGGACCAGCAGTATAGACTATAAGAAAAGGACAGGGAACTCTAAATTAAATTAACATTTTTAAAGGAATTGTTCTGTATAAAAATTAAAACTGGGTAAATATACAGGTGAAGCCACGTTGGATTTTGTGTTTGACACAGAATAACTAAACCCAGATATCCCACTTAACAGAGAATATTGTGTCACAGCATCCCATCCAATTAAAGAGTTCACCATTGAAAACAATGGTGCTTTGGTATGCTAATGAAAAGGTTAAATGCATTAAATGAGTTAAGATAACTTTAGATAACACAGTTTCTTCAATTAATCCTGAGTCACGACGCATTTAACACACAAATCCAAGTGGCTGCATCTGTATAGGCTGTGCAAAATAAAAATTGTTTCTAATAAAGTTAGTTAGCCAAAAATGTAATGTATAAAGGCTGGAGTGACTGGATGGCTAACATAATAGCCAGAACAATACTTCCTGCTTTGGAGCTCTCTTATTGGTTACCAGGCACTAACCAGGCAGTGACATGGGCCATAACTGTTGCTTTTGAATCTGAGCTGAATGCTGAGGATCAATTGCAAACTGTCCCATGTGGTCCCCCTTCAAGTCACTGACTAACTCAAAGGTAAAGAGCTGAAAAGCAGGAAGTAGTGTTCTGGCTATCATATTAGACATCCAGTCTTTATACATCCTTTATACATTACATTTTTGGCTAACTATATTAGAAACAATTTTTTATTGTCCACAGCCTATTTACCCAGTTTTTATTTTTACACTGAACTGTTCCTTTAAATACAGAGCTGTGTAACAATATGTAGTGCTGATCCTCTTAAGTTTGTAGACAATTCCTCACCCTCACTCAAGCAACTTTGCATTATACATCAATTAAAAAATATGCAGACTTTTCTTAGTTTTTAATGGTTTCTGACAGTTCCCTAAGCCTAGCCCCCTGCTCTCCTGCGGATCTGTCTGACTACTTTGCTGAGCTAGCTGACTACTGTTACTTTGTATCAATCTGTTCTTAGCCTGAATTCTCCAAATCCCACAATTCTCAGCACACGTGATTTCAATAAAGATAGAAACATCACAGTGCAATGCATTGCGGGTTATTAGGGGTTTCTGTGTTATGTGGGCCACCTTATTAAGTTTAAAAACCTTTAATACCAATGTCTGCCAAACACATTGTACGATGCTGCATGGCAGACACAATTGGAACTATTTAATTAAGAAAATGTAATGTGCCATTGAAAAGAAGTTTAAAGGAAATGATGACATGCCTGCAAAGCAATGTATTTCTTAGGATAACAGTATTGCCAGCTGAGCTATAGAAAGACCAAAATGATTGTTCATGGTTGCCCAGGAATTTTAGTCCCTGTGCTGCCCTGATGCAGTCAAGTTGAAATCACTCCCATCCATGCTTACATTTTTATGCGTCGGAGTGGGTGAGGGTGGCCCCATCATTAGAGTAGAGGGAGAACAATAGCTCATTAAAAAAATCTGAATTTTGGCTGTATAAGTAGGCTCTTTAGTTATGAACCTCTAACAAAGAGGGGGAAACAAGTCATGGGTATGTTCTTACCTTAAAGGGTGACAACAAACACCTGAAATGTTAAGTCTAGGATAGACTTTCCTTCATACTAGGTACAAATACGCAAAACAAACTTTTCAGTGTATTATGTTTTTAAAACTAATAACAATCTTTTCTAAACATTACCTCCCAGTGGCTGAACACCAGCTGTGGGCTGGCCAGGCCACTTGTTCTCTTTCTTATTTCATCAGCAAAGCCAAAGCTTTCAGCCACAGGCAACACTGCCTTGATAATGAACATGTCTGTTCCTTCTTTCATCTCTTCCAACAGAACACGGCCTTCTCTTTTTGACAGGACACCATAAACTCGACCTGTGAAAAATTAACAAAAATAAACAAGGTAAATGCTGATGCCAGCTTAATCCGCTCAGTCAACTGCTTAAAGTACGACTTGGATTTCAGAATCTTTTAACTAGAAAAACTAATGAAAAACAAGACAGAGAGATAAAATGAGTAAACCCTGCAGCAGCAATGCTGTGTATTATCCACCTGTTTGTTTTATTTTGTGTTTTTATATATAGATTATAGACTCCATTATAATTAAATTATTCAGATATTTAAAACCGATTTCTTTTTTCTCTGTAGTAATGAAAAAGTAGCTTGTATTTGATCCAATAGAAGATAATAAAACCTATAACAAATTGTAATTGGATGCAAAACAATCGTAAAGGGGTTTAAATGATTTTTTTTTAGCAGACTTGAGGTATGAATATCCAAATTATGGAAAGATCCCTCATCTGGAAAAGCAAAGGTCCTGGGCATTCTGTAGAACAGGTCCCATATCTTTAATACAATCAATATATGAAATGACATTTAGAGGTGTTTTATTCCCTAAACACTGAAGTCCTCTGTGTTCCTTGGCCAGGGTCCATTCATGACATCACTAGCCATGACATGATGGAAGGGGCATTTTATTTGTTACTGTTTCCTGCCACATAATAGTGCTGGTCAAACTGCCCTGTGTAACTAAAGTGGAAATTGAGGGTTGGTTTTTGGTATCCA
>CM044436.1:39346359-39367422 GCA_024363595.1 Xenopus borealis
TGCCATTACCATAACCCCTGGGGCATAAACATGGGTGAAGGATGGTGCTTTTTTCACTGATGGATACATTTTGCCCTTCAGTAAAATAACAACACTTATTTCATATTTAAAAACTCTTTTTTTTAATATACTGAAATTATTTGTTCCAGCTTGAAAGTAATTGTGCAAATAAATTTGCATCTGGGTATAAGGATTCAGGTGTTAGAATTCAGTGTTTTTACTGAGTTGCACTGAGCACGGACACCCATTAAAAATGAATGAGCTTGACTGCTCAATGGCTCAATATTCAATCGATCAAATTTTTTATATTTGATCGATTGTGGTAAATACTTTTAATTTGATTGTCGAATTTGAAGGATTTTACTTCCCCACTATTCCCATGGTTCGAATTTTTTTAGCATTCGAAATTCGACCATGAGGAAATCTGCCTCGATTAATCAAATTGTATGTGTGCAATCCAGCAGCACACAAAAAATTGCCCCTAATATGTACCTGTATCATCAGCACCCAAAATATTGCTCCCAATCTGTACCTGTGCCAGCAAGCCAAAATATGGCCCCAAATCTGTATATGTGCCACCAGCAAGGCCCCCCAAGTCTGTACCTCTGCCACCAACCATTGCTCCCTAAGTCTGTACTTGTGCCACCAGCTGGCCCCCTAAGACTGTACCTGTGCCACAAGTCTGTACCAGCCATTTCCCCCCAAGTCTGTACCTGTGCCACCAGCCTGTGCCAGAGCAGCAGCAAAAATATTGCCCCAGATCTGTTCCAGGCATAGGGCAAGTAAGAGGGAGGTGGGGACTGAAGTTAAAACTTAGATAAATAAAAAAATCATTATTTCCCTATTAAAGTGTGCCCCCCCATGACTGCGCCCTAGGCGGCTGCCTACCCCTAGTTCCGGCCCCGCTCAATGCAATTTAACCGACACATCTATCTGCTTTGATAAATATGCCAAACTCTTTTGTGCCAGTCAAGAAAGTGGTGTTCAAAAAGAAAAAAGAGCAAACTGCTGGGAACTGGTCTGGATTCCCAAGTTCAAACTTTATAAAAAAAAGCTGTCCCTAAACATATTACTCTTTTACCATAATGTTTGCAATAAAAAGGGCCCACACTGCTGTTGTCATTGTTTAACGAATGGTTCACTGGATATAAAGACAAATACAACCACACTCTGAACATAGAGATTTAATTGCAATGAGTATACACTACAAGAATCCCTAACATCAATAGGTCAGAGCACTTTGTGCTACAATCATTTATTTGATTTTCCCAGTGCCGTAAGTACCTGCCAGTTCTTGCCAGTTCCTCGTGTTATATCTCTAGTGGATCTTACTGCCCAATAGGATGGAAATTAGTCCCCCACCCTGTGACAGATTAGATTTTATTCATAGATACATGAACAATTATATTCACACTTCCTTAAAGGTGAAACAAAGTCATTTCTAAGGAACTTTAAAATCACCAAACATTCTAAATGTTTAATATTATAAATTTATGTATAAATATCATTACATTTAAAGCAGTTTACGTTCATTCTGATTCCTGAAATAATGTTGCAAGACAGCTGCTTAAAGATCATAATACCCGACTCCTGTTACTTTATTCGAAGAGTCAAACCAAGGGAAGAGAAAGGGATAATCAAATAATGCAAGCCGTTGATTAATGTGTAATTATTGTACAGGGCAAAGTTGCTTAGAATTACATTGTCTTGCATTATGCATTATGCATTAAGGAAGGCCACTTTAATAACTATTCTTAAGACAAAAAGCAAGCACCAGAACATGCAGTTGAAAGAAATAGCCAAGGTGGGAGGAATAAGGGTTTTGATTCAGTACACATTCATGATAATTAAAGGGATTCTATCACCAGGAGACATTTTTTACTCAAAGCACATCAGTCAATAGGGCTGCTCCAGTAGAACTATGCACTGAAATTAGGTTTCCAAAAGAGCAAATGATTTTTAATACTTAATTTTGATAGAAGGCTAGTTATATTTTTAGTTTCCCAGGTGCCCTCAGTCATGTGAATTGTGCTCTTAGTCATTCTTTCGCAGTGAGGACAACCCCTCCATCAACCCATCAGCAGAACAATGGGAAGGTAAGCAGTTAGCAGATCCCTGACACAAGATAACAGCTCCCTTGTAGATATGAGAACAGCACTCAATTTAATAATCCAAGTCCCATGGCAGCGCCTCCAGTTACATAGAGTAGGAGAAACAATAGCTATGTAAAGATAGTAATTTAGAAATATAAACTACTGACAGAATCCCTTTAATATAGTTTATTACATGAAACAAGATAATTTCAAAGAAGCAGATACCTTTAATTAACTCGGTTCACTTCTTTTCCCAAGCCTGAATAGCACAATATTCTTATTTACAAGTACTGCCATTTCTGAATCCAGAATATATGTCTATTAGTTCGGTGCCATAAAGTTCTTTTGAGAAAAATATATATAAATGGTACTACCAAAAATTAAGATTGGAAAAATCAAAAATGTAATTTTTAGTAAAGAACATACAGGAGGCATACTCAAAGTTCGCCTCAGTCCCAAGGCGCAAATAGAAACATATTTCAAAATGGATTATTGCGAGTACCTCCAAGAAAAATAGTAAAGCAATAAGTAAAAAAATTAGAAAAATTTATTTAGGACATGGCAAACAAACCTGAGGCGTTTCGTGCCTGTGTGGGCACTTACTCATAGGGGGTATGTGCCCCCACAGGCACAAAACGTGTTTGTTTGCCATGTCCTAAATAAAATTTTCTAATTTTTTATTTATTGCTTTACATTTCTGAATCTATCCATAGTGTAAATCCTGTGTAAAGTACCATTGATCTAATAAGGCGAAATTCAAGTGAACGTGTTGCAGTAGTGCCCATAGAATGGTAAAAAAAGCCTTATTCAAATCTTATACAGTGGGTTATCCAGTGTTCAGTTGTCTTGTCATTCACAATAGATGTAACTAAATTATGGTCATTACATCCCAGAGAGTCTTGTTTGCACACTTGCATTACGTTTTGTGTAGCAACAGATCACATTATTGTCACTGTCTGGTGCCAATTATCTCACATGTGTGCCAGACATGCTATAAATCCCTCCGCTAGTGTGACTTAGACACAATAATTCCTGCTCCAAAAACTTGTCTGGAACAGAATCCTCATGCACATAATCCTTTAAGTGATTTTGGTACTATGCAATGTAGCAGCTCTTTAACTTGTACACGATAGAACAATGGTATATTAAAGTAACAGTAACACAAAAAAATTTAAGTATTTTAAAGTAATTAAAATACAATGTACTGCTTCTCTGCACTGGTAAAAATTGTGTATTTGGTAAAAATTGTGCGTTCTGCTTAGTTACTATCATTTATATAAACAAACTGCTGTGTAGCCATGGGGGCAGCCATTCAAAGACCAGGTTACATAGCAGATACCAGATGCACTCTGTAGAATCCCATGTATTTTATTACTGAGCTTATCTGTTACCTATGCCTTTTTTCCTTTTTTTTTTAGCTTGAATGGTTACCTGCATGGCAACACAATAGCCTGTTTACATGAACTATAGTAATATTTCTAAAGCTAACACGTATCTTTTACTTATGTATAGCGACAGTACAATATATTTTATGGTGTTACAGTTCCTTTAAATCTTTTTTTTAATTTATAAATAAATATATATATATTAACTGACAGCAGCACAGAGCATGTGCAGTGAATCAGCAGAAAAGAAGATGGGGGGATACTGGGGCATCTTTGGAGAAACAGATCTTTACTGCTAAAGGGATGTGGTTGCCTTGGGCTGGTACAGAAGCCCAAAACATAATGAACAAAATGTCTAGCTACTTCTTTAGTTAGTTTAGCTTTAGTTAGTTTAGCTTTAGTTTAGCTCCTGAAAGTGACAGCTACTTAATGGTAAATAAACGTTTTACAGAACACACATATACTTGTTATTTGAGCACTAGATTAAGCAAGTGTCCTAAATGAACTTCATCAATACGCTTCTTACTAGGCAGAATTTTCTTCAAAAGCACAGCGAATAAATTTAAAGAGAATCAAATTGTTGTTTTTAAGCAGCCTGTGGATATTTATACTCTAGCCAGACATTCTTTATCTTCAGCTTGTTACTCTTTACGATGAATGCATTATAAAAACATGAGATAAAGAATATGTTGGGGAATTTTAATGACATGCACTTTGAGGTTTGCAGTACACCAAGTGAACCTTGGAGAGACAGCGCCGAGCCTGTCAGATAGTGAGCTTTCAGAAGGAAGAATTTAAAAGAAAGGCTGATGAAAAGTGTTTGCCTTGGGCCTTGAAGTTCACTGTGAAAAATGCATTTTCCAGGCTGTAATGTAATAGAATGACTTCTTTTGCACTTGAAAAAAAGATAAAAAGATATTTCTTTTTGGTCAATTAAGATTTAATGGTAGAACAGGATTTTTTTAAGTGTAACAGCAGCTTTCCCAGTTTGTCTACATATTTCATTAGCCTTGCAACAAGCCCCAAGACTGTGTTTTATACTACAGAACAGATAAGTCAAACCTGTGCAGGTGTGGCTGAACTGTACCATCAAGAGCACATAGATTATTAACCATAGGCTGGGGACTGAATTTAGATTTAACTGGAGATTGGCACATAATGCATAGGAGGGAATATCTGGCCCACTTACGTGAAACTCCCCACCACCCACATCTGTTACAAACCAGCACAAAACTTGTAGGAACACACAGGCTTGGCCCTAGATAATGTAACTACTGCATGATATTAACATTGCACATATATGGAATGAGGACAGCTTAATCAGTAACTTGAGAATTGAGATGCATGCTGTAGAGAAGCTATGAAACATACAATTTACTAGCTGTGCTGCATCTGCTATTCCTAGTCCCAAAAAGCAGTTTTAAATGACAAACCTTGTCAAGTAGCAGCCTTTGAAAACAAAGGTATAAATGTCAGATTACATATTTACACTGCAAAGGATAAAAGCAGAAACATATTTTACATTCATCCATAATAAAGATTATGGGAATAAAGGATTTATGGTGGCCATACACGGGCCGATAAAAGCTGCCGACAGACAGAGTCGGCAGTTTATCGGCCCGTGAGTGGGGCCCTCCAATGGGCTACCTTGATCGATATCTGGCTGAAAGTCTGCCAGATGTCGATCGCGCAGGATTAAAAATCCCGTCGGATTGCCTATATCTGCGTCATTCTTATCCGATTGTTGGGCCCTATGTCGAACGATCGGATCAGCCCAATATCGCTCACCTCAAGGTGGGCATATCGGAGAGAGATCCACTCGTTTGGCGACATCGTCAAACGAGCGGATCTCTCAGTGTATGGCCACCTTAAGGCTTGTAAATTAAAGTCTTTACTCAGATAATGTTAGCAATTGTTCTTACAAAAGGTCATTTACTTACAGTAGGGCAGGGTGCATAGTGCAAAAACAGGCCACAATCAGCCATTGTTAGCACTTTGCCATCTTGCATTAAAGAATTGCTACAGGTCTTTGCACTCCTATTAAGAGCACAGAGACCTGGATGCACCCAATGAATACAATGTTGCCTGCATTTGGCACTGCTGTATTCATGGGTGAAAGGCACATAGGTGACCTCTGTCCCTCAACATCCCCTAATTTGCACAACATTGAGATGTGCAAGTTAGGGAAAAGTGAAAAAAGTAACAATTACTTTTATCTTGCACGGGGTGCACAGCACATCCAGACCAGGAGCAAAGAGCAATCTCCATGATTACTAAGAAGGCTAGTTTTTTTTTTTTTTTTTTTAAACTAAAGAGTGGTTTCAGTGAACCACACTGATGTATACATTGGAACATGCTTTAAAACAAAAGGATGCACATCCCCCTTATTCCCTTTTCGGTGGTGATTACAGAAACAGGCATAACTTTATCACTGACAATATGTCTCCAGTTCAGGACAAGTTAAGTCAGTTTCTCTACTCACCTAGCACTTCAGCAGTTGCCATAATTTCACATGTGTACATGGCAGCCAGGAGTCTCTGGGGTTTAACCTGGAATGCATACCGGCAAGCTTCCTTCATAGTGGCTATAAGTTGTCCAGAAAAAGGTCCATAGCAATCCGTCAGTAAGTCACCTTTTCGTTTGCTGGACTTCTCTAAAGCTCTTGCACCATCTTCATCTTTAGATACTAATTTGGTTTCCTCAGTGGCTGATTTTGAGGTATCACTGATTAAGGCTGCAATTGTCCCGCTTTCACATTGTTCTGGCTCTATTCTAGTATCTTCTTCTGAATCTTGGCTACCACTATCTTTAGGAAGTAAAGGTCTGCTCAGATCCAGCTTTTCCACAATAAAACACACGCCCATTAGTGGCTCTTCACACATGGGACCTGCAAGGGTTGCTAGCTGAAATCCACTAACAATGCTGTTGTCAAAATTCATATATTTCCCCTCTCTAATACCTTTATCAAGGCACTGCCAAACAGATGGCCTGTCATAACCTTCAATCCTGTTCAATAAGATATTTGGACCATAACGTCTTGGACCAAAAGACCATATCTGGTCTACAGCATTCCTCCACCTTCTTCCTTGCAAATGCTGCTGAAGATAACTTTTGAATGTGGTTATCCTTTCAATGGCTGACTCATTAAACTGAATGCTGTAGCTACCTTCATTTAAAGCCATATTTATCTGCTCCATTGTGCGAATTAAATCACTGTTTTTTTCTAGCAGCTGTGTCACTTCTTCGGGAAGGGGCATGGCCCTTACACTCAGTGTGGCTAGCTTATTTGGTGTGGTCAATGTAACCAGGCCATCAGGGTCAATCTGGACTCCTTCAGGACACTTGCTCTGCTCTTCTTTGACTTGATGTATGACTGCAACTTTCTGTTGCTTTCCAATATCTTCATTCACCATATCAACTTTGGGGGGTCTAATTATAGCTTCTCGAAATGGTATTATAGGAGCAGACGAACTGACCTGAATCTTAGCAAACCTAAAAAGGCAGAGAAGAGAAAAGAACTGTGTGAGAACATGTATTTTGCTAAACATAGCATTCAGTGCTGAGGTTCCAACCCAACTAGAATCCAGTTTAGCAATAAAATAAATACTAGCAATAAATTATTTGTAAAACATTTAGGGCCAATAGCAGCACACACCTTATTACTGTTAGATAGATGATTTACTTTAGTTCAGAATAATAAGATTATGGAAGGCAGGGCTGGATTCCAAACAGTATTAGTAAATGCAAGTCTTTCTGCAAACCGCCAAATCACTACAATATTAGCAAACATCTGAGCCAGTCTGACTTTAACTTCAAGTTGCATTCTTAAAGAACCAAAACAGAGTGAAATTTCAGGAAATAATCTCCTCTGTGTAAGAAATATTCCCAACACCTGCTATGACTTTGAGGAAAGGAACCTGACACTCCAATTTCAGACTGATGGATGAGCTTGGTTACACTTGGTGCTGCATCACATTTCACCAAGATCAATGCAAGTGGTCTAGTTCATAACAAAAGTGGCTGTGAAATGTAGTCAAAGATAAGCAGCTAGTTATTAAACAGTGACCAGCTAATGCACTTTCTATATACCGAATTTTAAATGGAAAACAAAACCTGCACCCTCGAACATGCCCAAATAAGTTCCCCAAGAAACAAATAGTGTAATGGACTTCTTTTTAGATGCAACTATATTCAAAGACAAAAGGAGATGAGCCTCAATATTTTCTGGAGTTATTCTAAGCTAATTAGGGTACCAAAGGAAGGCACAGGATTGTGTATAGACAGATCTGATTAAACTGCATTTAGAATTATTGGCAAGTTAGGAACACATTCATTTTCTTGAAATTGGATCTTGTAATATAGAATGTCCACTTAATTTATTACAAACATGGGACAGTAATTATTCTTGTAGGTAAGTGCAAACACAAACAGAGCGATAATGAATTACAATCAGATGTTAATTAATGATGTGTTAGAAACAGGGATTGTTTAAATCAGGACCCAATAATTATTTTGGGGGGCTTACTAAAGCCTCAATGTGCTTTGGCCATCATGAAAACTACAGATGATAGCTGTGCATAAGTACAGTTTACTGTTTAATAGTAGTATATGTATGAATGAATGGAAACATGCAGACATAAATAGATAGATAGATAGAAATAGAGAGAGATAGATGATAGATAAAATGACAGATACATAAAAAGAAAGATAAATAAAAATATAGATAGATAAAAAGATAAATAGATATAAAGATCGCTATATAGGACATGTGTTTTGAACCTGAGTGTAAGCAGAGCAAGTCACAGTGCCATATGTCATTACACAAAACAATTAATCAAAGACATAACAGAATTCCAAACCATGACCCAGCTAACTCGAAGAAAACAGTAACAAATATATTTTGCCGCAGCAAATTAAAATAGCTAGCAAGCAATCTGAGTCTGCAGCACGTGCTAACAATTTGTATGCATAGCAGTGAAATGATCAGAAGCAACTGTGTTAAATGGAAAAGTGTTGTCAAAATGGAATTAGGCCTTGGTAATTTAATATGCAGGCACACTGAAAGCTTGCTGCAATAACATGCCAGACAGAGGTAAAATAAAAGAGATTGTATTATAAACAATATGTATTTTTCTTATTTCTACAAGGTAAGAATAGGTAACAATCTACTGTAAAAAAAAAAAAGTTTCAACCTGATCCCATTGTTTGGTCCCCATACCAGTGATCAGATCATAAAAGAAGCCTATTCAAAGAACAGTATATTATTTAAATCACACAATGAAGTTGTCTAACCAACGTAATAGTGCATGGTTAGCATTATTGTGTAGCATTCAGGGGTCCTGAGTACTGTAGATTTCACCCAGCTTAATATATAGAGGATGTTTCAATGTTCTTCTAGTGTGTAGGTACTGTAAGTTTTTTAAGGGTTATTTCGTTTTTTTTACTGATTTAATAATGAAATGAAAAATAAAAACACTTTCCACAACTGCAACCACAGTTTTCTGCACTGATTTCCAACTGGAACATGAATGAAAGACATAAGTCCTAGTGCATTCTTGAGTAGAAGTCTGCCTTAAAGGAATGGGAGTAATGGCACGTGACTCGGAGCATATTTAAGCTGTTAAATCTAGGTTCAGGGTCCAGTTAGTAGCGAACAGACTTTCGCAAAGACATAAATCAGTGAGAATTCAAGGGCAGCTACTATCTGATTACAGAAATATATGTATTTTTTAACCTCTCTCTTAAATCATCCAAGCAGCGCTGTAGGTGAACTTCTCCAGCGGTGATCAGGACATGCTCTCCAGTCTCTTGTATTAAAACCTCCACACAAGGGTCAGCCTGGTTTAAAAGCTTCATTCCTTTTACCAGCTGGGGCATTTCGCCTAGAAGAAAAGTAGATTTTAGGAATTTTTCATATGAAGTACAGGTGTGGGATCAGTTATAAGGAAACCTGAATTACATGAAGGCAATCTCCAACACATTCCATTTTAAATATTTTTTATTCTGACTCTTTATAGTTTTCAAATGGGGTTCACTGACCCCATCTAAAAACAAATGCTACAAAGGTATTGTAATTGCTATTTTGTATTATTCAACTTTCTATTTAGGTCATCTCCTATTAAAATACCAGTATTTTATTCATATTAATGCAGATTGCTGAAATTGCAAACTGGAGAGCATCTGAATAAAAAGCTAACTAACTCAAAAAACACAAATAAAAAAGCAAACCAATAGCAAATTGTCTCTGAATATCATTCACATCATAGTAAAAGTAAATTTTAACCCCTATAATTAGATCACACAAATAAGGTAAGGAGCCCTTAAAGGAGAAGTCAACCCTCCCGTCACAAAACCCCTCTCCCTGTAGGCCCCTCCCCCCCAGGCAAATGCCCCTAAGTTGCTACTTACCCCTTGGCACAGGTCCTGTTCATGGAGTTTGCAGGTGCCATCTTCTCTCGTGCGATCTTTTTCCTGGCTCCATCTGCGTTTCGCTGTGCATGCGCAGTCGGAGCATTTACCGGCTCAGCTCTACTAAGCATTCGCCGAAAGACGGAAGAAGACGGCTGGGGAGAAGATATTGCCTGCAAACTCCATGGACACGACCTGCGTCTTAGGGGCATTTGCCGGGGGGGTAGGCCAGAGGGGGAGGGGGGCCTACGGAAGGGGTTTTGCGGTGTTAGAGTTACATTCCACACATGGGTCTTCCATATGTCTCCACCTTACAACATCCTAATAAAGTGGCTTTTAATAAGGTGCACATACTCTTTACATGTCAACTACAGTCTATTAAACTGACTTTACATCTTCAGCTGTCATTGGAGGTGTTTTGTTTTTGGAGCAGATATGTTTCCATTCTCTCTTTACACTTCATTATGTGTAAAAAAAAAAAAATCAGTTTACAATTTTTAGAAATGCAGCAAATATTTGGAAGTAGAAGCAGCTGGCATGAATGTGCCCATGGTGAATAGTACTAAGCAGGTATTAAGTAGCCCCGGGATTAGATTCACTCCAGAAACTAATAGCATTCCCTCTTGAAGAGGAACTGAAAGTGGATTTGGAGTCTCTCAGAAAAAAAAAACAAAGAAACAGGAGCTGAATGCCTAACAGTATCAATAATTTAGAGAAAATACTGACAAGTGTTATCATGAGGCTGGCCAGCACAGAGTAGGAGATTAGTCATATAAAAGGATTTGGGCTGAAAGAGTGGGAGGGAGAAATATTCATAAATGTTTATCTTGAATATGTAGTATTTAAAATATTATTGAGGAAAATAAAGCCTACTCAGCTTCCATCATATTATCCAGTACGCACCGCCAATGAGGCGAGTTGAGAAACTCACCAGATAGGTTAACAGGGGGAGCAAAAACCAGCTCCTGGTACCTTTAAACTGGAAATGTGGCTTTAAAGAGTGCAGTTGCACTCTCCACACTATTGTGCAGCCTCCCCCCCGGACAGGTAAGCAGGCGAGGGGACAGGGCATTGCAGGAGCCACCTCAGGAGTACAGGTATGAGATTGGTTATGCCGAATGCTCAGTGCCTGGGGTGTTCAGAAACAGATCATTCCATAATTTGAATCTTCATACCTTAAACAGGCCTTCCCTACAAAGCACAAAGCAACAGCAAAGAACTGGCAATTATTTCATTAGTGAAGGTATGCATTTTGCTTTCACTGTAACCAGGGGCTATAGCCAAACCATGCAAACCATGCAAAACAACTCAGACCATTACTCCTTCTAAACCAAACACTTCAGTATGCATTAAACATTTAGGATGGTAGCATTCTGGCATCTGCCAAACCAAGACCCATCGCTTTAACCAGCAAATGTGGAAGCCTGTGTGATTCAACACCCTACAGAACGTACACATTGCAGAAAAGTTTTCCCAAGCCTGATGGGGTCACTAAGAAAAAGTTGTCAACAAATTAGGTAACACATATGTAGAATCACTGGGGGGAGTGCCCCTCAGTAATTTTACCTTATATACTCCAGTATATAACTGCAATACAGTAAATTACTCTGCATCTGGAACTTTTCGGATAACCAGCTCTCTGAAATCTCAATAACCAACATCTATGTGCATATCCTTTTCAGGCCTAAGATGACACTGACATTTTTTGTCAGCTCACACAGCCTTCTGAGAGAGTCTGCAAATACTCTTTTATGTTGGTGTCTCTGAAGAAATCTGACACTTTCATAAATAATATTTCATACCACAAAATTCAATTTATAGTCTAAATTTCCAGAAAGACTTGTCATAATCCCCCCCCTTTTTTTCCTCAAAGAACCTAAAATATGTTCTCTCAGATTTCAGTTCAGAAGTGAATGAAGAGACCGGTGGTGCACCTTCTGTTCCTCATCCAACAGCATCTGGCACTGGCATCTTAGGCTAACATGGGAGGGTCAGAAGTTCTTTAAGATGGAAAAGTATAAGAAATACAAATCTACTTTATTATACACTACCTAATATCTAGTTTCTTCTTCAATAAGTATTTCTTATCAAAGCTAACCTTCCATTTATTTCCCTGCAGGTAGACAATAAAGCTGAAGAAAAGCATTTGCCATTATACATATTAGTTGGAAGTGCCACACAGACACTATGGAAATAATGAGGTTGAGGTCTGTAGGTTACAGGTATACCAGCCATGCAGCAAAATGCAGTTTATAACACATTAAGCTGAGTTATAATAAAACATACCTAAAATTAAGAGCCACTACAATGTGACTAAAAAACTAACTGGGCAACACAGGAGCAGATTAAAGCAAAATAGCAAGACTAGGCAGAGTGAAGCATTCGAAGTAGGAAGAAGGCATGGACAGAGATTGAGAAGGAGTCAGTGGAAACCAAACTGGAACACAACAAAGGCCTTAAGAGTTAAAACAACTTACTTGGATGTTTTGGTTCAACAGCTACCCGGACAATTGGAGTTGCTTCAAAGTTGAGAGGAATAAAGGGTGGACAAGCTGGTGAAGTGGACAGCGTTGCTGATTTAAGAACAAATTCTTCTAAACCACCAATACCTATGAAACACAAGAAAAAATGTTAATCAGCAAAGTCCCAAAGGAAAATAATTTCATTATTTTGAATAAGGTTAAAATTATCGCATGTATGGAATATTAACAGCTGTATTGGTTGTGAAATCATTATATCGGTCTGTAACTAGAAAACCATTGTTATTTGAAAATGCTGATAAAATCGAAAGAGTTTCCTCTGAAAGCCCAAACACGATATTCTATCCAGTAATATGCATTATCATGACGATTATATGGGCCTCCATGCAAACAAGCATTTAATTTTTCCTCCAAGGTAAAATTGTGGGTGACTCACAATGGTGACATGGTTTGTGTCCTCTATGGCCACTGCATGTTTGATATATGTATAACAGGAATAGCACCCAAAAATCCAGACTGGCAAGAAGTCATCTGTATTTCAACTGTGAGCCGCATGTTAAAGAATCAGGGAGCAACACAGGCTTGAAAAAAGGCCCTGGGGTGCTAAATATGGGGTGTTGTGTGCTATTTGGTAACCCTCCATTAGGAATGTCCACGCTATTTGGCAGTAAACATGGTTTTCAAGTAACCAAAACTTGCCTTCAAACATTCAGATTCAGATATAAGCTCCTGCTTTTAGGCCACTGCGAGCAACATCCATGGGGTTGGTCAGCCAATGGATAGGATCACTGGTTTAGGCAGAGTAAGTTAAAAAAATCAGTAAATCGGTAAAAATAGGGAATGTTACAGATGTTTGCATTTTAAGTTAAGCAGCCCAATGACACTAATAATCTAGGCTTTTAGAGTTGTCTGCAGGAGTTCCGAATCTTGTTAGAGTTTCAGTGACACTACACAGGCTTAGTGGGGGTTTTATAGCAGAGTCTTAGATTCAGAGCCACAGTAAACACTCTCCTAAAAGTGCCTGCTCACAACTGAACCCATGGATAAAAGCTGTAGTTTATCTAAAGGAACCATGCCCACGTATAACACTGCTTTAGCATAGGAATTATGCCTGTGGGTTAAAAATAATAAAAGATGCCGTCTGCTTACAGATTTATTCATCTATCCATCCCATCCATACACATAAAAAAGGGAAAAATCAAGAAAGAACATTATAACTGTCCGTGATGCATAGAGACACTTTTGCTTGTTAAAGTAAGTGGGAAATTCCATATGAATAATTTACTGAACACTTTGGAATGTTACACACGGCACAAGCAAAACACATGTAAAAAAAATGTTTTGGTAAATTGCATTAAATGGAATGTACTGAGCACATGGAGCCAAACAATTTAATGGGCCATTAGCAAAGAAAAGCTTTAGCCATATAATGTTGTGATTTCTAGAAAATCCCTCCTCCCCAAGGAGATATCTCTAGCTGCCCATGCACCAGATGGATACTAAAGAAGAACCTGAAGACAAACAAACACACTCTCATGACAAGTGAAGGATAAAAGTAAGTTGGCACCAATGCTATGCAGGCTTTGTCATCATTTTTTTCAAAGAACATGAGAGTACAATTGCAGAGCATGTCTATAAAAGGTCCAAAGGTTTGGGTTGTCTAAACAGCAACACACAAATGAATCTTTATAGAACCTAGAATGTTCGTCTCCGCAGAGTTTCTAAGTAAAATTAAGTTATTGGGCCCAGAATGTGTGCTTACATAATTTTCAGCAGCTGCAGCTCCCTTAGTTGATGGCAAACTTTAGAGAAAATGATGCCGTATTTTCACTGATGAGCCATGGAAGATTTTTTTTTAGATTTTTTTCTCCTATGCTGGAAATTTTTTTTTTTTGTCATAGGCCAAGGGAGAAAAAAAAAACCTTGCTATATTTCCTTTTTATGCAATGCATATTGGCCTCTAGAGTTCAGATTAACAATCTTATAAACCAGAATTTAGTGTAACTGGCCAGTGCAAGTGCAGTGCAGGATTTAAAGTCTTTCTGACATTGAATTTTAAAATTGATTACTAATATTGCTGTGAAGTAAGTCTATTGATGTTAATGGGAAATTAATGGATACGGTGAACACTGTGGGAACATACTGGCAGTGAAAGAACTATCTACAATGGACTACACATCTGCATTTCATTCTCTGTGAGCATTACATGTACATTTTCTACACTAGCATGGAGAATTCATTTAAGCACATTGTAATCACTGTGGCAGCTCAGGTACATTTATGTTCAAACATAATCCCTTTTCATTGATTTAAATTTCAGCAGCATTTTGCACTGAAATCTGATTTCAAACGCTCCCTGACACAAGATAACACCTCTCTATTAGATATGAGAATTACAATCAGTTTTAAGAATCCAAGCCCTGCGGTGACTCCTCCAGTTACACTGAGTAAGAGGAACAATAGCTTATCAGAAAGCATCTCCATCATGAAATGCTGGCTTTTTCTGAAAGCACAATAACTTGATATGGCTGCCTACATACCAGTGTCACAGCTAAAAACATATACTTGTTAGTTCAGGAATTTAATTTTATATGGTAGAGTGAATTATTTGTAATGTAAGTAAAAACTACACTATAAAAATCCCCACAGAATCATGTCACTTAAACTCATACACAGGTGTAGATGTTGGCCATCTTCGTTAGAATTTTTGGCTGACAATATCTGCTAGCGTGTAGCCAACATAATGCCTGGAAGAGAATAAAATGCCTGTCAAAAAACATTCCTAATCCTCCTCCTAGAATTAATGGGAAATCCTCTCTCCTAAGAGAAACAGTGCAGTTAATACAAATGTCTTTTTGCTCACCCACATCATGCCCTACCTTTCAGACATTACTAGTTCAGTTGAATAGTTGTGTAGCAGAGTACCTTTTATGCTACTGTATTAGTGAAATATTTTAATAACTCTGTATTAGAAAAATGCACAGAGCAGAAGACGCCTTAAAGGAAAACTATACCCCCAAAATGAATACTTGAGCAATAGGTAGTTTATATCATATTAAGTGGCATATTAAAGAATCTTACCAAACTGGAATAAATATTTAAGTAAATATTGCCCTTTTACATCTCTTGCCTTGAACCACCATTTTGTGATGGTCTGCGTGCTGCATCAGAGATCACCTGACCAGAAATATTTAATCTCTAACAGGAAGACACAACTCTGTCTGTTAATTGGCCCATGTGACCTAACTTTATAGTTTGTTTGCTATGTTTGTGAGCACCGTTGAATCACACGATCCCAGGAGGCTGTCCTTTTTTTTAAACGGCTATTTTCTATTTAGGATGAGCCAAAAAATATACCATTCATAGGGACACTGTTTTTTAAGTAACATAGGCCATAAAATGATTATGTAAAATTCAGGAAAACATACAAACTCTAGAAATGTTCCAACTGAAATGCATTAGCTCATGAAGGAACTCCAAAAAAATCTTTTTAAATCTGGGAAAAGGTAAAATGAACAACTGTTAGATTGTGGTTTTACTGTAAATGCCATATATCAGAGGATTTTTTGACCAATCTCTTATTGAGTTATAAATTATCTGTTGGCCAAGTTCAAAACGTATAGTTCTCCTTTAAGACAAAACATTGGTAGACATCCATCACTGTAATAGCTATAACATGTTATCCTTCAAAAAATGTTTAGAGTATGAAAAACTTAGGAAGATAATATATACTAGTTACGATCTCAGCACATTCTTAAGCTGCTAGGTATGCTGTCTCTATTGTTTTATACTCTTCATTAACCTACAGGCTCAGGTGTTTGGGATTCATTCTTTGCAGCATTACCAAGATTTCAAATTTTAAAGGTAAAGGCAAAACATTACTTTGAGGGGATGTTTTTATGTGTCATAATCAGTAACAATGAAAGAGATTACACCGTTTATTAGACTTTAACCTTTGTTCACACAGTTTATACTGCAATATAAACAAAGATTTAAGAACTTTAAGCAGCTTCTTGATCCATCTTCATTAAGTAAATGTGGCAATGGATTTTTTTTTTTTTAATACTCAACATCAGATTCTTCCCAGGTACAGAAACCAATGTGCAGTGTTTATGGCTAGAAGTCTGTATAAAGAGTTAAACAATATAAACTTGGTGTCAAACAGCTGGATTCTGAGAAAACTGCAACAGAATCAGTTTATTGTATGCTAGACAAATTTTTTTATTTCTGAAGGGGATGGATACACAGAAGTAAGAATGATCCAATAACCCAGTTTGATTCCAAACTGGATATCCATAGGTTTGTTGGTATACAGTGTGATCAGACAGTACTTCCCGTCTAGTATCAAATATAAGAGAAAACTCCTGTCCAAGTCATTATCGGAGAACAAAGCAAGGCCTTTCCAGCTGGGATACTGTGTTCCGATCAATGTACATTCTAAGCAGAAACATAGGGAGTATTGAGAGAGAGCTGTGTATCACATAAATCTATCTCTGCACTGCTGTAGGTAGAATGAGCTGCTGACATGGACTGGAATAGATACTGCAATGTGAACAAGCAGAGTAACACTTCAAACCAAATAACACATAGGTTTTTGTGAAAGTTTTCAGAATTAAAAACAACTATAGACTCTGCAAAAAGACTGGCCTCAAAAAGATCAGCTCAGATAAGTATATTTAGTCTTCTGTGGATATTTAGGCAAAGTGTAGCAGCTATTTCAGTGGTTATAAACCACAATAAAAAATTTAAAAAGAGACAAAAAAAAGAGACCAGATAAAGGGATTTATTTTGTGGTGATGGATTTTCAACATACAATACAAAAATAGGGGCATATTTATATAAATATATTTGAAAGGTCTCAAATGAACTGGAATGACCTTGAAACTCAAATAGTATTTTATTTAAGAATAACCTTGAACGTTTAAAATGCGAACGAATATTGCCAACCTGAAAACTCAAATCAAATTAGAATTCAACTGATCTTGATTTGTTTATTGTCAGAAAAAAACTTTAATGTCAGGAAGGCAGTCAACATCTTCAAATGGGTCACTGGACCACTGCCATTGACTTCTACATGAACGTGGAAGGTTTAAGGTGGCAACCTATCGAATTTACGTTACTTCCAGGGTCGTGGTATCATGAATCATGAATTCAAATTCGAGTTTTGATTTTTACTATCTCAAATTTGTAAGTTTTTACCAAAAATTCAACTCAAATATGAATTTGAATTTAACATTCTAACCTTAGTACATCTGCCCCATAGTCTAGATCGACAAGGTCACACACAATAAGCTTTAAAAGGGTTGTTCACCTTCAAACAACTAGTTGTTTTCAGATAGATCACCAGAAATAATGACTTTTTCCAATTACCGTCTATTTTCTATTTGTGACAGTTTTTCTAATATTGAAGTGTAAAGAGTCAGTTTTCACCTTCTAAAGCAGCTCTGGGAGGGGGGGGGTCGCTGACCCCCCAACTGTTCTAAACTGATACATTTAATGGATACATTTGTTATGTTTGTTCCTGCTGAGCAGAATCTCTGGGTTTCATTACAGGCAGCTGTTAGAATTGATACAATAGTTGCTAATACTCCAGAGATGTTGCTGTGAAATGTATCAATTAAATGTTGCCAAATTGTATCAGTTTAGAGTCTGCGCCTGAATTACTGAGCTGCCAGACTCAAACACCAGAGACACGAATGTTCAATTTTGGAATATCAGTACAAGATAAATAATGGAGAATTTTGAAAAAAGTCTATTTCTGGGGAACAATTTGAAAACAACTGAACAGAAAAAAAGTGTTTGGAAGGTGAACAACCCCTTTAAACCCAGCATCATAATACACTTACACAACATTAAGACAGGGTCATGTGAGCCACCTAAATGTAATCTCTGTAGCTTTATAAGATATAGAAACTGCAGTGAGAAGTGACACTGTGCAATTTAAGTACAATATGTGAGTTTCTGGGAGAGCTGAGCCTTGAGGACAACACAACTAATGACATTAGACTTGCAGTAGAACACTCCATACTGTTGTGGAGCTATCACCCAGTATTGCCAATATAAAGAGTAAACACATGGCCATTAATGGCTCAGCCACCCACAGGTTGCTCTCTACAGTATATAAGGCTACTGTCTCAAAAAACACTATACATACATTATAATCACAGCTCATCTAAACTAACTACATTACAGTTTCTTCTAAAAACCAAAAGTATTACATAGATTTAACCTGTTGCATGATTTACTGGGACTGAAATATCAGCGACCTAGGCACCAGTTGTCTTGTCTCACCGTTATATTGGATGATTTTCTTCCTTATTTCTAAACTGATCCTCTCTTCCAGTCTGATACAGTTGGGACTTTCTGAGCTCCGCAGCATGATTTTCCTGACAATTATGGTCAGACCAGGCGAAAGTTCAATACAATAGATAGGAGGTTGGAAAAAAAAATTAAAAATTTTTTCTAAATCCCCAAAAAAAGCTGGCGTGTTTTAAAATTGGAGGGTTATAGTCTGAAAAAGAGTGATTTTTGGGGGGGGAGTTACCCTCCTTCCCCCCTACATTTCCTAACATATGGCAACACAACTATACAGGGGGCACATGTTTAGGGCAATAGGACAACTTTATTTAATTTATTAAAGGTTTCCTGGGCTTGTGTAGTGTAATGTAGTGGCTGTAACATATACTTCTATTATACGTTAAAGTTCCCGCCATATGCAAAGTAACACTAGCGCAACTATGCTACCGTTCGCTGACCTGAGCGTAAATTCGTACTTTAGTGAATTTACATAGTGCTTGGGAAAATTCGCCTGGCGATGTGCGGCGAACGCTAGCAAAGCCAACGCTGGCAAATTTTTGGATCTTAGTGAATTTGCCCCAAAGAGCTCACATCTATTTACCTCACCCTCAATAACATACAATTAACCGGTACAAATATATCAGTTGCAATTTCTTATTTTTGCGATATTTACAAGTGAGCTTATGCATATAGGGTAAGGTCTGCAAATGGTCATGGTTAGCACAATGTTTGCATTGACAGCTGAACACATCATCTTATTTTACTTTGCTTTAATCCAGAAGCATACATTCACACAAGTTCAGAGGTTAATCGGAGAAGCGTCTGACACTAAAGGTCAAGTAAAAAGTGATTGCAGACACATAGCCAAAACATTCCTCCAACTGTTTGTTATTACTGCACACACAACAATTCCTAGGAAAGTTTGGCTTTTAATAAAATGACAAATGTGAATGGAGCACGGACACATACAATAACATTCTTTATAAGTATACTCATATTTCCCACTTGAAACCAAAGATTATGCAATCACTGAACAAATTATGTTGGCCCGCTACAATATACTGAGTTACTTGAACAAATTACAAGTTATCTGTCTGAAAGTCCAGGTATCCTCCACTGAAATGGATATCGCAGTTCTGATAATACAATAATTTGCCCTGGGTCACCAGCAAATTAAATAATGAGGTGTTTAAGTACATTAAAATTAAGGCTATGACACACTAAACTACACATTCAAAAAAAGTAGCACTGGCAGGAGAGGTTTGTGAGAAATTATGGGGGTTTATGTCTACTGACAATGCAAAATCTGAAAACAAAGTTAGAGAGCAATGGAAATTCTAGCAGCAGTCATTATGTATGAATATCTTAGTACCTGTTCTTTGATTACATAGATGCAAAGTGGGTTTAACTTATTTTATTAGAGAGATTTAAACAAACAAAGAAAAATGAGTCACTGACACAATACATATTCAAATAATGGTTTAGTGGTCCAAATGTGTGGTCACAAACAATTCAATCCAACTACCTGACCATTTAAGTAATTCCAGGTTTTTATTATTATAATTATTATTATTAATTTATATGGCATCCAAAAACCAGGGTGTCAGGTTAAAAAAATGAGCTGGTGGCAACATTAATCACAGTTTAGTTGCATCTTTAGAATGTTATCCCTTGTTTAGAATTCATTTACACTTAAGGCTACATTTGTTGGTGCAGTCAGTCAGAAAAATATAGTTACAGTTTTCAATGAAAGCTCACTTATTTATGAAAAACTCACTCATTAAAACACATGACAAAGTAACACGAATACAACAAATGAAGTTGAGAGCATTCATTTGCAATGAGTTTGCCAGATATCAAATTAAATTAAAAAACCAGTCAAATTTTAGAGTCTGATTTTTTCACTAAATTATTGGGGGGGGGGTATTATCTGCTTAACACATTCCAAAAAGTCGAGTTGCTAAAATTCAATAGTGGTAAAATCTCTTAAATGTTGATCAATCTAACACAAAAGTGGAATGTAGTAAAAGTGGTGGTAAACTGGTGTAAAATACTTTCTCCATATTCACAAACAGAAATCCGCCCAATTTCCAACTCAATGGACACTTTTGATCTTTTAGTGAAAGAAAGAAAGTTTACAGACACTTTTATGAATTTGTCTTTCAAACGATAGAAAAATGGCGCAAAAACGTCATTTTGAACGACATTTTCACCCGACATTTTATAAATGGAGTAAAGCTATGCCCCATGTGCCAGATCAATTCTAAACTAATCTGCTCTTCTTTGATTCAGCCAGTCTTCATTTCACACCTCTTGTAGGTGCCTCATTGGGGAAGTATTATCATATTAATAGGGATTAGCATTTTATAATCAGGGAACAAGTTTCTGTCTAACCCTATA
>CM044436.1:39368753-39383035 GCA_024363595.1 Xenopus borealis
TTGGGATTAATGGCTTGCTGTCTGGCCAAAATCTGACTTCAGCTACAGTCACAACGCTACTCTAAAGTGAAGCTGGATTATGGTCAAATCGGTACAGATATTAGGGTGCTTCATTCCAAAGCGCTTGCTTAGAAGAAAGAACTCCCTGCTTAGTAAGAAGTGGTAGGAAGAGATCAGTGCTGCTATTATGAACAGGCTAGAGTTTTTTTTTTTAAAAGTTTGTATTAAGGATAATGGGTTACATAGCATAGTCTTACACAATTGTGCATACAAAAAGCAATAAAGCATGCATTAATTCTGACAATTTCTATGTCCAATGTCTCATTAGTAAGGAAAAAAGGAAGGGAATAAGAAAGACTATAGGTGGGAAGAGCAGGGCCGGGCGCCCTAGGCAACCCAGGTACACCCCGTGCTCGCCCAAGATTTCTTAGATATATATAGAATAGTTGCTGGTGTCCATACTCTATCCTTATCAGGTTGAGGTGCAAGATCAATTGGTATAGTATAAATCTTTCAAAGTATCAGCACACTCATTTCAATATGGTGAATGAAGTGTTCTTTTATTTAATAAAACAACATTAAATCCCTGCAGATCCCTCGTACTGTGCATGTGCCCATCCTGTCAGTATAGGATGGACAGTGAACGAGACAAGATGGCGCCAGTAAACTCCCCTGGACAGGACGTGGAAGGAGGGGTAAGTAACAAGTTAGGGGCATTTGGCTGGGGGGGTGGAGGAGGGTTGGGGGTCTACACAGGGGAGGGTTTTTTTCGCTTAAAGGTTGAATTCTCCTTTAAGGCTCTATGCGCAGGATAACTACTTACCTAACAACAATTATACTAACTGCATTCAAAAACAAAGTAACCTGTTTTGCATGTAACATATTTTACTTTCAAAGTTAGGCTGCTATAGACCCAATGAAAGCCAAAGAATAGACTTGAGGACATATTTTGTTGAACGTCCTCAAGTCTAAAACCAGAAGCAAATTATTATTAGAAAACGGTTTAAATTTTAACTACTGGCACATTGTAAAGGAAGAAAAGCAAATCAATCCTCAGGATCGTTATCTTATGAAACCGATGACATCAACACTTAAGTATTCAGTGGAATGGAGAGCTGTCCGTGAGGGTTAGAGTAATTGAAATAAGCTGTCAAATGAGACTGTCTGCACTCAGATTTATCACCACTTATCAATATGGTTTGTTTAGAGAGATTAGGGCACCCTACCCTACAGAAAACCCAGAGCTGAAGTGCTCCAGACACAACTGTTTAAGCCAGTTGGAAAACACCAGGAGTGTTGAATAGAAAACTTAATATAAACACACCACAGATAAGATAACTCTTCCAACAGGCCAATGATTATTTAACTATTTTCGAACCCAACTTCTTTAAAGAAAATAAGCATTTCTGCAGTGCTTGCGACAATCTAGCAAAAATGCGAAGGTTTTAAACTTTAAAAATGAATAAAAATATTACTGTACCAAAAGATAAAGAAAAGAGAAATTCTCTAACCAAATAGAATTGCTTGATTACCCTGAACCTAGAAAATATACTGGCTTCCGACGTAAAAACAAAAGATAAAGAAATTCCAAATATGAAATATATTGTTTGTACATACTAGCAAATCCATAAACACATTGCACTGGAATGTAACCAGTTTACAGGACAACCAGATGTTGCCTCAACAGCAGCAGTAGAAAGAACAAACTTTATCTTTAGTCATTTGGCTCTAATGGCTCACCATGTCACTCCATTTAAACGGAATATTGTCAGTATATAAATAATTGATAATAAAGTCTATTTCCACTGAAAAGTATGCAGTGTAATGTTGTACTGTGCTATGTCAAATAAAGTTTACTCCAGCTGTTATTTCTTTGTATGACATGATTTTAACATTATCCGCCCTGCAGTCAATGGGGACATAAGAGCTAATGTTCCTACTGGTTGTAACAAATAGTACAGGTATGGGACCTGCTATGAAGAATGTTCAGGACCTGGGATAACAGATCTTTCTGTAATTTGGATACCTTAGGTCTACTAGAAAATCGTGTAAACATTAAATAAACCCAATAGGCTGGTTTTGCTTCCAGTAAGGATTAATTATATCTTCATTTGGATCAAGTGTAAGCTTCTGTTTTATTATTACAGAGAAAAAGGTAATCATTTTTTAATATTTTGATTATTTAATTATAATGGAGTCTATGGGAGATGACCATTACATAATTTGGAGCTTTCTGGATAACGGGTTTCTGGATAATGTACTCCTAGGCTTGGGCCATCACATTTCTTTCAGTTACATGCAGAAAACTTTAGACACATTCTAAATCAGGCCCGGACTGGCCATTTGTGGGTTAGGGCAAATGCCAGATGGGCTGCTATAAGGTCCCATAAAAAGTCAGTGTTTAGTGGGCTGGTGGGGGCTGTTTGGGCCTCTATGTGGGCTGATGGGCCTCTTGTGTACCTGAAATGCCAGGGCCTATTTTAATTCTCAGTCCAGTCCTGTTCTAAATGATACAGTTTTCACATGACCTAGATTAAAGGAAAACTATACCCCGAAAATGAATACTTGGGCTACAGATATTAAAGAATCGTACTAAACTGGTATATATATTTAAGTAAATATTGCCCTTTTACATCGTTTGCCTTGAACCACCATTTCATAATGGTTTGTGTGCTGCCTCAGAGATCACCTGATCAGAAATATTTCAACTCTAAGGGGCAGATTTACTAAATTCGTGTAAATGATTTGAAATTTGATCGAATTTTCAAAAAGATTTGAATAAAAATTTTCGAATTATTTTTGTGGCCACTTTGACCATTGAATTTCAAAAATTCGATCGAATCGAATGAATTGCATAAAAATCTATTTGATCATTCGACCATTCAATGGTCGAAGTTCTTTCCCTTTAAAAAAAATTTGAATCCCTAGTTCGCCAGATTAAACCTACCGAATTGCTGTATAACCCTACGGGAAGCTCCCATAGGGTTATTTCTGCAATTTCAGATCGAAAAAATAAACGGTTAAAATCGTTTGATTGAATTTTTTCTATTCAATCGTTCGATTTTCATTAAAACCCTTCAAATTTAATATTCAAATTTGAAGGGTTAAAATTCAATGGTCAAATTCGAGGGTTAATTAACCCTCGAATTCGACCAATAGTAAATCTGCCCCTAACTGTAACAGGAAGAATTGTTGAAGCAAAAGACAGAAGTCTGTCTGTTAATTGGCTCGTGTGACCTAACTTTATAGTTTGTTTGGTTTGTTTGTGTGCACCGTTGAATCCTACGATCCCAGGAGGTTGTCCTTATTTTTTAAAATGGCATTTTTATGTTTATGATTACTCAATGGCAGATGCTACTAAAAAAGTATATTATTATGAAAATGGTTTATTTACATGAAGCAGGGTTTTACATATGAGTTGTTTTATGCAATATCTTTTTGTAGAGACCTACATTGTTCGGGGGGTATAGTTTTCCTTTAACGTTATCTCATACAGTCAACATGACATTTCGTAGGCAGGTTCTCAATTATGAGAAATCTGGCAGAATATATTGGGATTGTGGGTCCTCTTGTAGCTACAACTCCACAAAATAGCTGCTTATTAAAATAAAGAAATGCATTTGTTTATTTATAGTTTCTTTAAATACCACTCTATGGCATAACTGACACACTGACATAACTCAGAGCTTTCTGGATAATGGGTTTCAGTAGAATAGATCCCATACATCCCAAAGATACATAAATGTAAACGCATATGTATTAAAACAAAAAAATAAGGCAAACCTATGTTTCCATGTAATTTGACTTTCGTTTTAGACTCTGCTGGCATTTACCAGACACTGCATTTGTATTATGAAGTCAGTTTATGTTCACAAAACTGACCTCTGTAGCCCTCTAAATGGTTTTGTGAATACAAATAGCCCTAAGACATGGAGTCTGGTTTATTCAAAGACAGGGACAAGTAACAAGCTTACTCCACCAATTCCATTTTGAATAATGTGACTTATGCTCTTAGACATGTTGAACTACTTTTTGTCCTTTAAGATATCCTTTGTTTATATAATGATATAGTCCTAAAAGGGTTATGGTTACGTTTTATCTTAGTCTTCTCAACTCAGTAATTCAAAGGAATGTACACAATGTAGGTTGTGCCATGCCCACAAATATTATTTGAAATTTGTCAAGGTAATTGTAGGGACCCCTAAGTATAATGGCCCTTATGGCGTCATTCCCTACCTAGTGCCTTCCTTTTCTGTTGCTGGGTTAAATCCCATGTAACATATTTGTAGCCTTTCTATTGGTTATAGGTTGTGACCACACCTTGCAGTGCTGTAACAAAAGTGCTTGCAGGGAGGGGCACTTCCTCTTTGGCCTGCAGCAGTTGACCTGGGCAGATGATCCACTGAGCCTGGAGTCAACAAGGCCCCAGAAGTGTTAGGCCCTAAAGGGACAACCCCTTTAGAGAAGGTACAGGGACCCTGTGAACTAGGTGAAGCCAGTGTATAGGATATATCTCTTTATAGCACTTTCTAGTGGAAGTGAGTCAGAGAGGATAGCTAGCAAGAGCAGCTCAAGCTCCACCAAGGAGGATAGAAGGGAGTAGCTCTCCCCCAGGCTCTACTTTGCATGTAGTGTAGGGACCACAGTACTGACAAGGGACTTCAGGCAGTGTTCTTAATCCTGACCCACGTCTGCTGTAGAGATCCGGTCCACATGAGGTACTGACATCCTGGAAGGTGATCCTATCAACTCCAACTTGCTATTTCTACCATGGTGTATTTACTTGCTGTATCTGCTACAACTCTGACCATACCTGGCATATGATATATCTACCTCAGTTGTGAGTATAATCAACCCTGTGGCACTTTGTATGTAAATAAAGCCTGTTCTACCTGTTTGCAAAGAACCCCTGGCGTCCAACAACTGTTATTTCACATATCTGGCAGTATTGAGTTACAGTTCAGCTACCTCAGCACGTGTATTTTCCCTACCCTACTTGGTGAAAGAGGGTTGCATGTAGCCCATGCTCTATAATCGCTTGTTGGTTTTGGTCTAGATCAGCCAAAAAGAGATTACATAACCTTTGTGCCTTAGCATTATAAGTAGTCCAGAAATGACAGCAGAACAGAGGAGAGGAGGCCCAGTGGTGAAAATCTGGGCCTCTTTACCTGCATCTATACAGGTATGGAATCCATTATCCAGAAACTCGTTATTCAGAACGCTCCAACTTATGGACAGGCAGTCTCCCATAGACTTCATTTTATCCAAATTATATAAATTTTTTAAAATGATTTCCTTTTTCTCTGTAATAATAAAACAGTGTCTTGTACTTAACCCCAACTAAGATTATTATTAACATTATTAACATGTATTTCTATGTATTTCTATGTATTTCAACTTATTTCGTAGTGCTGTAAGATATGATTAATCCTTATTCAAAGCAAAACCAGCCTATTTAATTAATGTTTACTAAAGGTATGAAGATTAAGAAGAGATCTGTTATCCAGAAAACTCAAAAAGTCCCACGCATTCTGGATAACAGGTCCCATTAGTATAGAATTTCCTAAAATTGTTTTGTAAAGGGGCCTTACATTTTGATATTAACAACCTCTCATTAAAATTGTCTCTATAGGTTCTAAAACATAAAGTCAATTAATATCTTAAAAGTTGGTTCCATGGTTTCGATTGCTGGGTAATTATTTTTCACGCAGGCAACCCAATAATTTACAACAAATACATACCATTATGGTTCTATTTAGTGCAAAGTGAAAACTTCTGAAATCATAAGGTATTTTCTTGTCTCATGTCATACACATAGCACTGCCTAGACACCAAAAATGACAGTTTTAATTCTCCCATAAGGCATCATGGGCGGAGACATGCAAATCACTGCTTTATGTGTAATACAGTGGAGCTGAGAGTAATGATGGTGCATTATTTGTCCCAGTAATTAAAGGACAAGGAAAGTCTAAAATAGAATAAGGCTAGAAATGCTGTATTTTGTATACTAAACATAAACATGAACTTACTGCACCACAAGCCTAATCAAACAAATGATTTATGCTTTCAGAGTTGGCCACAGGGGGCTGTCATCTTGTAACTTTGTTAAACATCTTTGCAAGACCAAGACTGTGCACATGCTCAGTGTGGCCTGGGCTGCTTAGGAATCTACAGGGAAACAAAGCTGCTGGAGTTCTGCATGGCTGTGAAGTAAGGCGAGGGCTCTCCCTGCTGTTCATAAGTATGATTGTTTCCTTGCACAGCAGTTAGGGACCGTCTGACAATTCCTATCCACAGCAGTAAACGAAGGGAGAATTTCAATGCATACTGTCAGGTTGCTTATAAAAATGGTAGACATTTTTTAATCAAGGTATGTTGGAGATAGATTTCTTTTTCATTGAAGTAAAAATGGGATTTAATTTTTTTGCCTTTACATGCCCTTTAAAACAAGAACACACGAATGTCAATTTTTTTCCCAGTTTGCAAAGATTATCTCCCCCAGCTCCAAATGTTGGGTCAGAAAATCATATTTTCATCATATTTATATAGCAGCAGTAATTTATGTTATGCACATATAGAGCATAATGAAGTCAAACAGCAACTCATGAGTCTCAAGGATTAACTGGTGGAAGCAGTCTCATTACAGCTGCTGTGATGTGGATCTCAATGTGGGAAAATGCTAAAGGCGCACCTAAAAAGGTGTCTTAAAAAGGTGCACCAGAGGCCTTTCAGACTAGAAGAAAAGGACTTTCATTTGAAGCAGCATAGGTGGTTCTTCACAGTGAGGACAGTGAGGTTGTGGAAGGCACTGCCGGGTGATGTTGTGATGGCTGATTTTGTTTAAGAGGGGCTTGGATGATTTCTTGGACAGACATAATCAAAGGCTATTTTGATACTAAACTCTACAGTTAGTATAGCTATGAGCATATGCGGTTTGTGTGAAAGAGTGGAGGGGTGTGTGTGGATGCTGGGCTTTAATTTGGAGGGGTTTAACTTGATGGACTTTGTCTTTTTTTAACCCAATTTAACTGTGTAACTATGTAATTGACATGACATTTTTTGCAATATTCTCACTGGAAATGTTTCTGGTAATTCCTAAATACAAATTACTGTAATTATTCAAACTCCAATTTTGTTTTTTTGTTTTTTATAAAAGGAATCCTGTGTTTATACTGCAAAAAGTAAATGGCTGCTTATTTGTGTATCTATGTATTTACATTTTGTTCTGAGCAATTTTCTAATCATTCTCCTTTGCGGAGGAATAATTAGTGGATGATTAGGTAAAGCAAGAATAGACATGCTATAATAGCGTTAAATTATGGCAATTTTTATGACTCACCTCGATTAAGAACTTGTTATGATTTTGATTAAGCATTCTTAATGGTTTTAATGCTATTTTAGCTCTCACTACATCATATTATGAATAATTCTAAAGATCCCATAAAGCAATTCTATGGACTGCAGTTTCAATTCTGGGAAAAAAAAAAAGTCTCCTAATAAGGTCCTCCTTTGCTCCTCTATTTGCAGATAAAGGAGAAACGTGCCCATGGACCTCCAACACTTATAAAACCCTCTATGACAGGGGTCCCCACCCGACAGGCTGCGGACCACGGGCATACTTGAACTGGGCTACCAAGTACAAATTCAGATGAGACCCAAGGCAAGACACATAGCATGCCAGGATGAAGAAGTCATTCTTAGCCTAAAACATTGCACCCCTATAGCGCTGCTTACATATCTTTCTGCAATGTAAACAATAACCTATCAGGGATGTTGGTAGATACATGTACACCTTGTTGTAATTTCAGTATTAAAGTGGGTGAAGTCTGGGCAACTATGGAAAATAGGACAGGCTGAGAAAAAAAATGAAAACTTAAAAAAGGTATTAAAGATGTCCACTATTTTGGTAAAGTAATTTTTGTATAAAGGCACAAGAGAGAAGGTGAGGAAAGGATTTTGGAACATGGGAGGTTAGTTTAGACCTGAGATTCACAATGTTTTAGTTTTTTTTTTCTTTTCACCACTTAAACTACGTCGTTGTTCATTGAGCTTCAAAGGGATCCTCCTAAAAACTTTTTCCATAGTGAGAGAACATGGATGCTCTAATATACATTAATTTAAAAGTTCAGTAGTTTTAAGCATATTTTACAACGTATTTGCTCTTTTAAGCTAAATATATCTGGCTCTCTACGTTCCTTGCACACTTGGATCTGCTTCCTGAAACAACCCAAACCAACTTACTTGCATCAGATGTAGAACGGACTCACGTTACATGGTTTCCAGCTGCAAATACATTTACACAAATAGCTTTATAACTATTGGACATTTTGTATTAATAGATACTAGAAAGTTGTGTAAACTTATGCAGGGGAGAAATAAAAACAGTTTGTGGGTAAAGGACCCCTTTAAGGTTAATGTTACAGGGGGTATTTTCATGATGGTGTTTTGCAGTTCTGTAGACAGGGCGCAAAAGCTCTGACTGTGGATAGAAAGTATTCAGTGCAGTTTCTTGGCACTTTATAAGCGATAATCACTGTGTAACTGAAGACTGGGCTTTTAACTCAAGTGTGATGAATTTGGTGTTTGATGCTCCATGGACACTGGACAAAAACCTCTCAAACAGTCCAAATCACCCTGTGTGCCAGTTGGCTAAAGAGTATGTCAGTAGCTGAAGCAGTCTGCTTATACATAACACATGGAACACACTTTATTTTTCTTTTCAAGCTCACAAAGAAACACAGAATACTTGTACAGTTAGAACACAATGCTATTTCCAGTATAATTACAAGCTAATCAAAAGGTGCATTTATCCAAATTGTGAAAAAATATAATCTGAAAACAACAGTAAGAAGATTCTCTTAGAAAGACTAATTTCCTCTTGTGTAACATGCTTCACCAACCTGTAGAGCTTGCAGCTCCTTCTATTTGCTAAAACATACTGTTTCAACACATTCTAAATAAAACACAGACTTGTTCTAATTTAACAGTATAAATGTTCTTAGTTTAATAATCTAGGCATGTGGCAAGACTCTATAAGTATGTTTTATATTATTTGATATATTTCTTTCCTTAAAAGAGAAGGAAAAATCCCTAGGAGGTGCCAAATGTTAGGCATTACTGACTTGATACCCCAGGCCGAAGCTCCGGCCAGCAAAAAACTTTAAGCAAGAATATGGCTATTACGCTCTACTGAGCATGCATCAGCCTGGGGCATTTGGAGCCAGTATAAATGGAAGAAGAGGGTCGCTCCATGATGCGCATACAGAGCAACATTTTTTGTTCAACCATAATTATGCTGGAATTGTAGGTAAAATCTTGCCAAGTTGTGCTGATGTTTAGAGTAAGGGAAAGGGTGGATCAACAACTTTCCTCAGCCTGTGATTGTATGCAGGTGGGTGTAAGCAGATCCACTGACCTCTGCTCCTTCATGTCTTTCCATTGACAGCACATTGCCAGCCTGTGTGGACCTACATGGAACAGATATTGGAGAGAAATTATAAGCTTTCATGTTTCCATGTGAAATCCACTCAGTGTACCTCCACCGAGGCCAATGCCATGCCTGTCAATGGGGCTACACAAATGAGCAGATGAAAGCTGATCCACTTTCCTCCACCTGTGTACGAAATGCAGTGCCCTTGCACACCATGATATTATAGTAGTTGAGTTTTTTGTTTATTTTTGAGTATTTATAAGGCACTGGCACATTTCCACAAACACTATACAAAGATTATACATCATTGGCATTAGCCCTGCCCCAGTGGAGGTTACAATTGAAAGGTCCCTATTATATTCACATGTATTATGGTCAATAATATCAAGAGTCTGTATGATTTTGGAGTATGGGAGAAATCTGCAGTCATTGGAGGTAACCAATGCCGACACAGAGAGAGCATGCAAACTCCTTCCAGATAGTGCCCAAGCTTCCCAATACAATATTTTACCCATGCTTTAAAACTGTAATTTTGAAATATATACTTCTAAAGCTTCCTTACATGCATCTTTCACAGTGTTCTAGTCTAACTGCAGTCTCTAACTCAGGGGTGTCCAACCTGTGGCCCACATGCGGCCCAGGATCGATATGAGTGCGGCCCCGCTTGAAAAGTTTGGTTCCCAAGGAAATGTCAAATAAAATACACTGGAAGCCCACTTCTGGTGCATTATTTGGCTAAAATAGTATTGTTTTTCCCTAACTGGAGTTTAGGCACTATTAGTCCACATATCTGGTGGTAGAAAAATTTTCCTATGATCGGTGCCCTTTAAGGACCATAGGGGAACTAGTCCTCTGATTTAGGGTAATCATAAAGGAATACAAATCACACTTTTAAATCTAGTATATTTTCTTTTCTGTGTGAAACCTTTTTTGTTCTATTTAATGGGACCATTATATTTTAACTAACAAGGAGGGGCTTGTGTTCAGACTGCATATGGGCCAAGGGGCTGCTGCTGTTTCCTTTCTTATACTCCTCTTTGACCTTGGGCAAGTTGTCCGACCTGTTTGAGCTTTATTCCATCCATCTGTTGACCATTTGTAAACACTGGAGCCTATTCAAAAGCAGATGTTGTGTCTAAAATGACTTACTAATAGTCATGTGATAATGAGAAGCTAGCATAACAAGCTGTCTCCTAACTGAATGGAACAATTCAAGGCTTTCCACTCACTCAGCCAAGCCCAAAAATGCTAAGAGTCCATTTAGCGTATTATGATTTTTAGCTACCTTTTGTAAACAGTCCCTCTGCCCATGTGTTCATTGTACTATTCTAGGGAAAAAAGTGACTCTCTTTAAAAATACACAAGAGACCCAGTAATTTAAATGTTTACATAGTACAACTTATTGTGAATAACACATAATAATAAACATCGTTTTTTTTTATGAAAACCTGAAAAGTTCTCACTATTTTCTGAAAATCACTCCAGACTTTCCCCAACTATTTATCAAAAAACATTTTCTGAAAATTTCTTGTGCGGGAAAAAAAAACTTCGATTACTGATCAAACCCATCACAGATCAGGATATCACTGGGGCATCTGCCATTGACTTCTACGTGAACTCGGCATGTTTGAGTTCGAGTAATTTTTTATTCGGACTTAACACCATCAGAGTTTAATAAATCATGACGAAAAATAATATATACACCAGAAACCTATATACTGGTAGTTAAGGGAAGACTAAACAAGACTATAAATAAGACAATTTCCCCATTAAGAAAATTTCTCTTGTATTAAAGGAAAAGGAGCAGTATAATCAGTAGTGGGGGGGGGGGGGGATAGAAAACTTGCAAGTTGGCATCAGAACATTTAAGGCTAAGGGTACACGCTGCATTTACTTTGTCAGACTATTTCTGTAAGAGAAAAAGGGCCTACAACACCACTAGCACAAGTGGCTCTCAGGGTGGATACATGGTGAAAACCACCGGTTACTAGAGATGACAGGCAGTTTGCATTCAAGTCAGAATATAGGATGAAGGGAGAGGACAGGCATGATTGGGCACTTCAATAGTTATAATGTGATATGCCATTAGCCTTATATTTCCAATATGAAATGAATACCACTACATGAACTAGACATTTAAAGGACAAGGAAAGTTAAGCTAAAGAAGTAGCTATAAATTTTGTACATTATATTTTGTGCTTCTGTACCAGCCCAAGGCAACCACAGCCCTTTAGCAGTAAAGATCTGTGTCTCAAAAGATGCCCCAGCAGCTCCCCATCTTCTTTTCTGCTGATTCACTGATTCACATGCTCTGTGCTGTTGTCACTGAGATTAGGGATTCAAAATATACAGTACACAAACAATATAACTGTAAGCTTAGATTCTCAACAGCTGCTCAGAGCCCACATGTGAGTGTCACAGACACTTTCCAAGATGGTGACCCCCTGTGACAAGTTTGAAGTCCAGGATCATTGCTGCTATTAACAAGCTCAAACTTTAGGCTGGTGCAATAAGTTCATTATATCAAACATGGCAGTTTTAGCTATATTCATTGTTATGGTTTAGTTCTCATTAAAAAAATCAAGGATGGGGGTAATTGCTTTAAAATATATTAAAACATATATAGATGCGTGCCTGCTTGCCTGCCCATTTTGTGATGTCATTGGTGGGTCGACTCTACAAAAGGAACCAGGAAGTCGGGCGCGAGTGGGTTGAGGGAGGGCAGATTCAGGTTGGGTGCGGGTTTTACCTGACCTGCACATCACTAATCCAAACCTGTAGTGGGGCTTAAGTTTTCTTTTTTTTTTTACAAAAGTTGTATTGTTTTATTAAACTAAACATTATTTTACCACAGGTATAGGATCTGTTATTCAGCAACCTGTGTTTCCTTTTTAATAAACAGTAATTTGTCCTTGATCCAAACGAAAATATAATTAATCCAATTGCAAAGCCAGCCTAATGAACTTATTTAATTTTTAAATGATTCTCTAGTGGACTTAAGCTATGAAGACCCAAATTAAAGAAAAAAAACCCAGTCCTAAGCATTCTGGATAACAGATCCCATACTTGCATTGCAAAAAAACTCAACCATGGGGTCTGTCATTAGTGCATTGTATATTGCGGTCTCAAACGGAAGCAGACAGAAATGGCAGGGAAAATCTGTCTGACTTACACCACGAGTATGTTTGTTGCAGCCACAAAAACAAATACCCAGAAATAAGTAAAAAAATTAACTAATAGATAGTTTAATTTATAAACACATGTAAAAGGAAAAAAACCACAAGACTATTAGACTACATTAAACATCCAATAGAGTTTAGTGCACTTTCTATAAGAGTAACAGGTCTCCTTTACTGCAGCACCACCAAGGGGAATGCAGCATTTCTAGACGAGCCAATGTTTCATTAATAAGGATAGAGAAGAAAGTACAAAAAGCGAAGATATGGATGGCATCTGATTCACACGCCAACGTAGAAGGGCCGGTGCAGTTTTTAGCGATTAGGAGCAGAGAATCGGATATCCTGAGGGTGTCTAACAATTTGCCCCCCCAGTGATTTTAAGGTACTCATTTAAAGGAAAACTATACCCCCCGAACAATGTAGGTCTCTATAAACAGATATTGCCTAAAACAACTCATATGTAAAACCCTGCTTCATGTAAATAAACCATTTTCATAATAATACACTTTTTTAGTAGCATGTGCCATTGGGTAATCATAAATAGAAAATAGCCATTTTAAAAAATAAGGACATCCTCCTGGGATCCTAAGATCCAACGGTGCACACAAACATACCAAACAAGCTATAAAGTTAGGTCACACAAGCCAATTAACAGACAGAGTTGTGTATTTTGCTTCCACACTTCTTCCTGTTACAGTTAGAGTTGAAATATTTCTGGTCAGGTGATCTCTGAGGCAGCACACAGACCATCACCAAATGGTGGTTCAAGGCAAGAGATGTAAAAGGGAAATATTTACTTAAATATATATACCAGGTAGGTAAGATTCTTTAATATGTCACTTAATGTGATATAAACTATCTGTTGCTCAAGTATTCATTTTTGGGGTATAGTTTTCCTTTAACATTTTTTTTTTAGGTTGATTTTTGCCACACTAATAAAGTGCGTCTGGGGCAAGTTTTTCAGCTTGCATTATAGCAGAAATGCCTTTGCCCACAGATTATTGGAATAAACTGTATAGTGCTGGTTCCTTTCAAATGCCTTTAATAAACTGCTGAAATATTTTTCTGGGTGGTTTAAACCTTCTAACACTCACATAAATAAACAAAATTATAAAGAAAAAACATGCAGTGTTTGCATGTGTAAGAATTTGTGAAAAACTCCCTTTGTGAAAAGTCAGATATTTCCTGCACAACATGGCTGATCCGGAATTTCTTAGAAATGGTACTATCCAAACGTTTGCCAGCTGCAGGTCATTTACTCGAAATTCCTAGGTAATGCTTATTAATTGATAAGCCTATAACATTACACAGAACTGTCTTTACTACTGGAGACAATAAAAATAACAAAATGTAAAAGTATTACACAATGAAGATAAACAGATTTAAGGGCAAATTCACTAAAGCGCAAAGCTTCTAATGCTAGCGTTTATTCGCCAGCGTGACGTCATTTCACAACTTCGCCAATGGTGAAAATTCGTTAGAAAAGTAGATAGACTAGCGCAACTTCGCACTCTTACGCCAGGCGAAGGTGCGCACTGACGAATGGATGTAACTACGCTAATTCACGAAGATGACGATTTTACTGAACGTTACCTCTTGCGCTAGATTTTACTTTGCCAGGTCAGACCTGAAGTTCAATACAATAGATAGGAGTTTAAAAAAAAAAAAAAAAA
>CM044436.1:39388831-39398943 GCA_024363595.1 Xenopus borealis
TGAATTTCCCAGCTTCCCCAAGTCATGTGACTTGTGCTCCGATAAACTTCCATCACTCTTTACTGCTGCAAGTTGGCGTGATATCACCCCTCCCTTCTCCTCCCCACCCCCAGCAGCCTAACATCAGGAAAACTATACTATTTACAAGTAAATATTGTCCTTTTACATCTCTTGTAGACATTAGCAGATCACCCAAACTTCCATACAATCCATACGGGTTTAACTAAAGGTAGCAATGGAACTTAAAGCACAGACAACTGTCTAACCATAAATTAAAATAGCAACCATTTAGAACAATAACATAGCAGTTCCTAGAGGAATTATTAACATGACATTGCACCGGAGTTACGATATAAGCAACAATGGCTTTATACACCATTTCTGGGATTTTTCTGCTTCCGTGGAGAAGTGCCTCAACATGAACTGCATATACAGATCATACTACTTTCCCAATTTGAACATTAAGAAGGAGAAGTAAGCATCTGTTAAATGCCATATGTCGATGTGCCGAATTTAGCTTTCTCTCTTCAGATGTGAGTGTGCCCTATCCTTGGATTTGTTTTGATAAAATCTTGCCTCAAATTTAATTGAAGATCTTTCGCTTTCATCAATCTGGACTATTTTTAGCAGAGGATCTCAGCACTGAACTGAAGCCACCGGCATATGTTTTGGGTGGTTCATTTTGAGTCAGAGCCATATGGAAATCAATGCTATTGATTTAACCTTACACATTAGTTCCCTTACATATGCTGCTTTCCAGAAGTACTTTGTGACCTCACCAGTCCAGTTCAATATCTGTAATTACTTAGAAGAACTACAAATATTTTTCAGCCAACAGCCTTTAGAATTCACAAGGATGGTTTTATTGAGGTATCATTCTGTTTGAATTAACTTGCACTGCAAATAAATTTCCAAACATTTCAAGAGCCAAGATTTCGTGTTAGAGTGAGTTCTGGCTCCTTCCAACACTTGACCTTAAAAAAGGTAACACATGAAGTTTAAAGATTTTTTTATTTATAGCAGCCATTTTTGCTGAGCCACAAAGAAAAGGGATTTTCACTGAGTTGAAGACTATACAGAGCTCCGGCCCAAATGAATAATGTACAAGGCTAAATAGACAAACAGATACAAATATATATAAAGACATGGTATTATCTGTAAAGCAGTGCTTAGTAAGGTTATTAATTTTAACCAGTGCTTGTATGCACGGTACGACCATGGTTTCTATAGGGGTGTTGTATGAGTACATATCAATTATAGGTGAGAGACATCTCAATTTTAAACTGTAACAAACTATATTATAAAACATCACATCAAACATATAATCATGCCTAACATTAATACAGGTGTGGGAGCTGTTATGCAGAATGTTAGGTTTTCAGTAATTTGGATTTTCATACCTTAATTTGACTAGAAAATCATGTAGACATTAAATAAACAGACTAAGCTGGTTTTGCTTCCAATAAAGAATAATGATATCTTAGTTTGGATCAAGTACAAGATATTGTTTTATTATTATAGAGAAAAAGGAAATAATTTTTAAAAACATGGATTATTTGGATTAAATGGCGCCTATGGGAGACAGCCTTTCCGTAATTCGGAGCTTTCTGGATAACGGATTTCTGGTTATTGGATACCATCCCTGCGCTTAATAGCCTTTATCTGAACGGTAAAGGCAAACACAAAAGAAATGTAAAACACATAAAACATATATAAACTGCAAAGATAAGAGTTGAGATCTGCCTAGATCATCTCAATCGGTAAAATTACACAGAGCTCCATATTTACAATTAAATATCCAAAATGCTTGTGACCTATGGTTTTCCGGATAACAGATCCTTTCATAATTTGGATGTTCATACCTTAAGTCTACTATAAAATCATGTAAACATACAATAAACCCAATAGGCTGGTATTGTTTGTTTAGTTTAAATACATGATTTTTATATAAAAGATCTTGTTTTTTTAGTGACATAATTATTTTAGCATAATTTGGCCACTGAGCATGTGAAATAGAAGGTAATAGGGCCATGGAGTGGATAATCTTGGACACCAAGTATTTTAATACACAAATGTCCAAAACCATCATGTGTATACATTGTAATTAAACATTAATGTTACATTTAAATAAAATCCTTGCACATTCAGCCTAATAATCATGATAGAATAATGGCAATTAAAAAAAATGACATTTGCCCCAAATAATTTCCTAGTCATTTTCATGCTTGATATTTGTTTTAAAGGAGAACTAAACCCTAAAAATGAATAGGGCTAAAATGCTATGTTTTATAAGCTGAACTTATTGCACCAGCCTAAAGTTTCAGCTTGTCAATAGCAGCAATGATCCAGGACTTCACACTTGTCACAGGGGGTCACCATCTTGGAAAGTGTCTGCGACACTCACATGTTCACTGGGCTCTGGGCAGCTGTTGGGAAGCTAAGCTTAGGGGTTGTCACAAATTATCAAGCAGAAAATGAGGTTGGTCTGTAATATAAGCTGATGCTACAGGGCTGATTATTAAATTTTGATGCTAATTGCACTGGTTTCTGTGCTGCCATGTAGTAATTATCCATATTAATTACTAATTAGCCTTATATTGTGACATCTCTATTCTATGTGTACTGTATACCTTGAATCGGTCCCTAAGCTCAATAAGTGACAGCAGCACAGATCATGTGAATCAGTGAATCAGTAGAAATGCTGCTGGGGCATCTTTGGAGACAGAGATCTTTACTGCTAAAGGGCTGTGGTTGCCTTGTGCTGGTATAGAAGCCCAAAACATAATGTACAACATTTCTAGATACTTCTTTAGTTTAACTTTCCTTGTCCTTTAAATGTTTCATTACAAAAACAGCTACTTTTTGTAAAAAATAAATAAATCGATACCCGTATATACATATTTCGTAGACATGTAATTTCCAATAAGGCTAACCCTTTAAAAATCGCAATCTTAGGACCTGAGTAAATGGAGACAGTCTGTCCAAATATGAATGTATCATATCTAACAATGTCATGTTACATATCTTTTCCGATGAGAACAAATCCAATTTTGACAGGTTCTTCTATGAATTCTAAATTACACCATTCCTGTTATTACAGCACTTACCAATCTTTTAAATGGGCTCGGTCCCATAATTACTTCTGTACTAATAACCATGCCTCGCAACTTAATGACAGAGACTCAAGGTTTGTGATAAAATTCTATGGGTCATGCAGACGTTAGACCCTGTGTCACATTCTCCATATTCCCAACTGATTTTCAGCGGCTAGAGCTAATGGAGATAATTGTCTGGTTCATGTTCTTTCAGAGCTGAAGTTTTTCTAATTATAACATTATGGTGCCTGCAGAAGGACAGAACTCAGTGATACTAAGCTGTGTCAGATACTGGCAGCATTTGATAGGACACTGCACTAACAGTGTAAAATAACACTTTGGACTGCACAAAATATTGATTTTCAAGAGAAAACTAAATTACAAGCTGGTCTGACATAAAATAATATTTTTAAGCACTTATTGAAAATAGTTTGACATGTTGCTGCTTAGCATGTAGTTTGCAGTATGTTTATTTTCGTCAAAATGCGCAAAACTACTTGCAGTCCATACCTAAATAGTTTGTTTCAAATGCAATAGGTCACCACTCTACAACCAAAATATATAGTGGTGAAAAAGCTTAGGATATCCATAAATGAGGGTTCTCATACTTATTAATGTAGTAGATAAGAGGCAGTGCACTCCTGGGCTTCAAAGAATCAATCGCTTGTCTCCAAGTTTGTTAAAAGATATATGTTACACCTTATTTCAATATAGTATTAATCCAAACAGCATAGCGTCTGAGGTCTGACGCGTTTCGTGATACAACACTTCCTCAGAGACCTCCTATGGTGAGCAGGATTAAGTCTGTGACTTTGTATTAGCTGAGATTGAACCTGCAACTACTTTATTAAGGAGAGCAAACTCAATAGTGGAGCCGGGACTTTTTGTTTCTCATACTTATTACACTATGTACCACAGGCACCATTACAATAACATTCTTAATTGAAGCTCCTACTTAATTTTAGGTTTTATTTATTTATTTAATATCCTGACATATTCTGCAGCAGAAATATTACCATGGCCTGGAAGGACTGGTCTGTATTATTTGCAATAAACTCAGTTTGAACCGGCATTGCATAATGCTTTATGTCAGTGAAAAGTGGCAGTATAGTGAAACTTTAGTCTGAAGATTCTAGCCATAGTTGCTTGGAGTATAATTCAGTGAAACTCACAGTGGTTACAAGTAAACTTCTGAATAAAAAAATAAGCTTTAATAAAAAACTATTAAAAAAAATTACTTACAATTCTGAAACTGACTCAGATTTATTGTTGTTTCTAAAGTATGGTGTGCACATCAATCTCCAATCATCAGAAATGACTGAGATGATGAAAACTTTGAGCACAATTGTGTTTGATTTACATTCATGTAAATGCTTTGGACACGCATGCTCTTGCCACTATGCTTGCTTGTGACCACAACAATGGTGGAATTCTGGGGAAAAAAATGCTGAATTATGAGGAAAAAAACATGGCATTTGTGCTCAAAATTGCACTTTTCTCACTGCATTTGCAGACGTACTATAAATGCTTTGCACACCATTTAAATAAAAGAGGTTTCTCCTATGGCTACAATATTTTGGCTTTACAGCACAGTTACATAATCAGAAACATGCAGATTCTTGACAGGCATTTTAAAACACACAAAATAGATACAAATATAAAAAGACAGGACCCACACTTATCACAAACTTTAGTGCAGAATTATACACACACAATTAATAATTTTCTTTCAGACTAAAAAATAATCCTTTGTATTTTGTACAATTCATAAGAAAACACCTTTTAAATATGAGCCATGTCCCCTTGCCTTTGTGACTCACAGGCACTAAGGGCCTTGCTACCTACTAAATTGGTCTGGCTAGTAATTTGCTGACTTAACAAAACGCTGCAGAAGAAAGATATTATGTTTCTTCTACATTCAAAGCAACAACTGTGGTGCCTCCTCCAAGACAGAAGAAAAACACCCAGACAAAAGAAAGTAAGATGACAGCTGCTTAGAAACCTGACCTCTATATGCTATTTAATGAAGTAAGCTTAAAATATAAGCATAAAAGTACATTTTGGACGCCTACACAGCAAATGACTCATACTAAAGCTTATTTGGTCACCATGTACAGTGGGTTATAATGTCATGGGTAACAGCTCACTGATAGAAGTGCATTAAGTCTTTTCAGCCATAAAGGAGAAATCTAAAACTCCCTTGTGTCTTTTTAATATACCTTGCAAGCTACTAATTACTTTGTCTGAGCATCAAGTTTATTCATTGACAAGAAGCTCAACTCAGCAAGCACAGACCTATGAACATATATACTAGTTACAAAACTGCCCATACTGTGGCACAGGTCGTAAGGCAGACATCCAAGGGCCCCAAACATGTCAGAAAGACCTACCAAACAGAAATGTACTCCACAAAATTTAATTTAATGTTATAAAATCATATTTTACTTGCCCTCCCCATACAGCACACTAATGAAGACTGGAATGGTATTACAGGGTTATTGTGAGAAAATAATGTTAGTTTGTGAGGTTCCATAACCAAGTGAATTTAGGGTTTAATTCATACTAAGCGATTTCTCTTCCTGTGTAAAAAGTCTGCTTCCATGCTATGGCCAGTTATTTTCTGATTGTGCTTCATACAAGGGTATACAGGTATAGAATCCATTATCTGGAGAACCTCTATCCACAAAGCTCCAAATTATGAAAAGGCCACCATCCATAGACTTCATTATAATTGAATATATATTTTTTTTTCTGTAATACTTGAACAGTACTTTGTACTTGACCCCAAGATACAATTCATACTTATTGGAGGCAAACAATCCTATTGGGTTTATTTAATGTTTAAATGATTTTTAATAGACTTAAGGTATGGAGATTGAAATTATGGAAAGATCCCTTATCTGGAAAACCCCAGGTCTCAAGCCTATCTCTAGGCCAGTGACCCTAGTGAGCAACAGTTTGCTCTCCAGCCCCTTGGATGTTGCTCCCAGTGGCCTCAAAGCAGGAGCTTATTTTTGAATTCCCGGTTTGGAGGCAAGTTTGGTTGTTTAAAGGAGAACCAAACCTGGGCAAATGCCCCTAATTTTTTACTTTCTTAATACTTTATTTTTTTTAATCTCCTCCAAATGCGTATGTCCCAAAACTTATGAAGAAGACTGAAGAAGGAAGACGGCAAGACTCAGTAGCAAGAGGGACTCTGCAGGAGGGGTAAGTAAAAAAAATTAGGGGCACTTGCCCGGGGGGAGGGGCTCTACCTCCTTACAGGTTTGGTTCTCCTATAAGAAATAGGTGCACTGCCAAATAGAGCCTCAACGCAGGTTGACAATCCACATAGGGGCTACCAAATGGCCAATCACAGCATTTGGCACCTAGAGAACATTTTTCATGCTAGTGCTTGCTCCCCAAATACCTTTTTCTTCTAAATGTAGCTCACGGGTTCAAAGGGTTGGGGATTTCTGCACTAGGCTATAAGAAAATGCTGAAGATCATGCCAATACCATTTCTTCCTAATTTCATGAAAACAAAGGTAGATCACAGACAGAGGATTTTATAAGCAAATTTTTATAGAAGATTCTTTGTAAAAAAAAAATATGAAAAAAGCCTTATTTCATGTAAGAAATGAATATTTCCGTAGAATTCAACCTGCAAGAGGGGCAATGAAAACACCAATTTAGAGCAGGTTTTTGCTCACATTCATGTCCACCTACCGTTTTAGCCATAGCCCTCCTGATAGATAGTACAGTATATAGTCATTAAACACACCTTGACTTCTTGCTTTTGGCAATGACTTATTAGAACTTATGACTCATGACTACAGCATTTTCATTAGTTGGTGGGGATACTGGTTCTCACCAATGACATAAAAAGCCTTTCAATAAGAGAACTAATTGTCATATCTCCTGATTAAATATAAAGCTTGTAATACAGTAACTAATGAGGTTTCACTTGCATTAAATTTAAACCAAGCTGTGAATTTACATTTCTCTGTAGAGAGAAACATCTGCTCGCCACTTTATAAAGCCATTAGGAGGACTTTATATTGCCGGCATTTAGAGCAACTCTGGAACAGGAACATGCAACCTCTGATCCACCAGATGTTGTGGAACTACAAGTACCAGCACTGCCAGGCTTTCCAAGTCTGCTCTAAAGCCAATGATATAATTATATGATGCACAATGATTTTCATTTGTGCATTTGAAATTAATGGAGCTGGTTGGCCTATAATCAAAGCACAAAATCAGCTATTACTTTACAAACGATATTTTCCCCAGGTAAATGGGCCCAGGCATATTTGTGTGCTAGATTTCATTAACAAGAAATGCAAAATAACATGTTATGCTAGCCAACTATATTACAAAGCCACAGCTGGTTTACTACTAGAATAGATAGAGAAGTATTTTTCACAAATATACATTTTATAATGTTCCTGTTATGATAAATTCATCAAGCCATCTGTTTTTTTTTTGGTAGCCAGGATGAGCAGGGTATAACAGTGCTTTATTAGCAGGTTCATGCAGCCATTACACAACAGTAACTTTAAACTCTATCACACTCAAACTCTACAGAAAGTACTGTGTATAAGCATAGTATAAGTAATGAGCACAGTGACATCCGCAGGCCATTTGTATAAACAACACATTCCCCCTATAGTAGGAAAGCTTTTCTACAAATATAATAAACAGTAACAATTTAACAGTATGTATCTGAAAGCAATCATATACATTCTTCACATCACATAGTCCTTGGTCCATGCACATAGTTTTCTGATTCTCTCAGTATGCCTTATAGGTTCACTTTCTTCAGGCTTATTGAGGTTGGCATCAGGAGTAGGAAAATATCCTTCATCAAATAGAACGTCTGCAAAGTCATATCTAGCAGGAGCAAGACGACTTGCATTCCATGTGTGTCCAACAGACAGTTCATATATGTATGGTCCTCGTATACCACTTCAAGTGGTGTAGTAAATTTAGATTGTCCTTGTTTCAGTATTCCTTGTTTCTTACTTCTGACTAAAGATCCAGGCTGAAAGTGCACTTCTCTTGCACCACGTTTTTTGTCAGTATAAGCCTTGCATTTGGCTTGTTGACGTTTGACAATATCAGCAGTAGATGAGTTTGTAGGAACAGTATTTGGTGGAAGTTTGATGTCTTCCACATGTAACTTAGTGCGCATCTGTCTGCCATGTAATAATTCAGCTGGAGATGCTTGGGTTGTTGCATGTCACGTTGCTCTGTTTTAAACACTTTCCAAGATTTCCCAGTAAGGTTTGCCGTCTGTATTGCTTTTTTCAGACTTCTGTTGAATCCATTTGCTTGTAATACACTGAAGATTTTCTATGCACAATATTCCTCTCTCTCAAAAAGATTTCAAAGTCTGATGCTGTGGTCCATTGTCTGATATTAACTACTATGGATTACCTTCTCTGCTGAAGACTGTAGACAGAAATGTTATTACTGTAGCTAATGTTATATGAGAAACACATGTAATTTCTGGCCATTTACTGTAATAGTCTATCAGAGTTATAACAAATCTGCAGTCTATAGGAGCATCTGCAAAAGGAACCACAATATCAATAGCCAGTTTTTCCCATGCTGTATCAGGAAATTATACTGGTTGAAGTGGTGGTGTATGTGTGATAGCTGTTTTGTCATAATTCTGACATGTAACACAAGAATGAATGGCAGTTACCACATCGACATCCATTGCTGGCCACCAGTATAGTTCTCTCAATCTTTGTTTTGTATGTACAAGTCCTTGATGACTCTCGTGCAAGTTGTATGAGCTTGTCTCCCAAGGCTTCTGGTACCAGTAAGCGGTGAGTTCCACAGACAACATAGTCATCTACTAAGGACAGTTTGTGTCTAATAATATAGAAAGGTTGAAGATCAGGACTGAGTTTCTTCTAAGCATTTGGCCATTTGCTTTGTAAGCTGTCCCTTAATTTCACTTGAACTGGACATGTGAAGCAAGCTTGCTTAAAATCAGCAGCTGTAACTGTAGAGCATAATATATCAGTAAGTGCTACAACTTCTATTCCTCACCCAGTGTATCAGAAGCTGTGGGTAAAGGTAAATGTGACAAACAATTGGCAGTAAAAATTTTCAAACCATGTTTCTATTGCATTTTGTAGTTGAAATTCAGTAGCCTTGCTGACCATCTAGCGATACGCATTCCAGCTCTTCCTAGTCCCTTTGTTGTAAGCAGTGCAGTTAAAAAGCTATGATCCGTGCATAAGGTAAATTCTTTACCCCATAGGTAGGTTTTCTGTTGCCCAAGCACATGCTAGAGCTTCTTTTTCAACAGTTGAATACTTAAGCTCTGTCTGGATGCAAACGCAACAGTTTTCTCTGAATGATCAGCATGGATCTGTGTGAGAACTGCTCCAATGCCACAGCCTGAAGTGTCTGTAGTAACCACAGTGGGTAGTGCAGGATCAAATAAAGCTAGCGCTGGACTGTTCACAATTAACTGCTTCACTACTTCAAAGCTATGTTGAGAAGTCTCTGACCAAACCAGACTTGAAGTTCCATGTAGTAGTGCTCTAAGTGGCTCCACAACAGAAGCATACTGGGAATAAACTTAGAATACCATGAAGTAAGACCTAAGAAAGCTCGTAAGGTCTGGATATCAGATAGAGTAGGTGCTTGGGTAACCGCGTTGACATGGTCAGGGTCAGGCAGTAATCCCTCTTGTGAAATTATATGACCCAGAAATGACAACTGGGTTTGTCTGAAGTCGCATTTGGAAACAGGACTGGACTGGGATTGAAAATAGGCCCTGCCATTCCCACTACACAGAGGCCCAAAAAGCCCCACCAGCCCACTTAACTGTCACTTTCTATGGCAACTTGCAGCAGCCCCTCTGGTATTTGCCAGAACCCACAGATTGCCAGTGCGGGCTTGTTTGGAAAGGTTCAGTTTCAGTCCTGCAGAATCAATGCATTTCAGAACCTTTTCAAGGCACCTGTCATGAAGATCCATAGTTGGAGCGTAGACAATTATATCATCCAAGTAGCAT
>CM044436.1:39414069-39426707 GCA_024363595.1 Xenopus borealis
GTACTGACATGGAGGGATGTGGAAGAAAAATAACCTTTTGACAATATATAAAAATAAATCTTAAAAAGGATCAAGGCTTAGCTAGCATGTCTAATTATTATTACTTGGGGAATAATAACAATACTGGTAATTAAACAGTTCCCGCATCTGTTGGCTCATAGAGCCTTATGTATACAACACCTATTATTATTCTCTAATTCTTATAGCTCAGTACTGCTTGGCATAACTACCAAGTCTGCTAATGTCGATTAGAGAAATGAACAACAGCAGCAGTCTGTATATCTTCCTAGAATGCAGTGTATGTGTGCCACCATATAGAATTCCTGTAGTGCTACCATATGAGCCCCACAGTCTCAATACCCCAGTAAACACAGCAGTAGGAGCAACTGTTGGTTAAACAGCAAATAGTTTTTTTTGTCCTCCCGAATCCTTTGTCACTTACACTTAACAATACCACGTAACTGCTGATGTACCAACAGGTGGAACCTCTGGTTTTAGTTATTTGGGTATGAGGGATTGGATACTGTATGTCCATATTGAGCACTTTCTAGAATTCCAGAACTTGGGTGAATCCCAGCACTTTTTATTTTTTGCATATTTTGGATTAGGCTGAATCCTAAGGGTCAGATTTAGCGACATTCAAATTTAACCTTTTAGAGTCATTCAAGTTTTTGCCTAAAAAAAAAAAAAGTTTCAGAATAATAAAAAAAACTCAAATATAAGAATTAGGCCTCTAAAAGGTGGCAAGTTCATGTGGAAGTTGATGTGAGTAGTCTTAGCACAATTCAAGTTATTTTTCAATTTGAGTTATCGAGATTCAGTTTGAATTTGTCCTGATTGCCGCCCAGAGCCCTTCCAAGGAGCTCTGGGCAGCGCGTCCTTATCCCTGGGTTCTCCTGAATTAATTCTTTATTGACCTTGCCACTTGCTGCCGCCTGCCTTCTTGACCCTTTGCCTGGATTGGACTCTGTATTTTGCCTGAACCTTATCTGTGCCTTGTATTGGACTTTTACCCTTTCTTCCTCCTTGGTCCCAACAACTCCCCACTGGGAGCCGCTAGACCCCCACTGACAGAATTTGGCAGACTCAGAAATTATTTCAGTGCAATCAAGCATTTCTTTTATGTTTTTGCATAATCGAGTCATTGATGTACATGTTTTCGAATAAATAAGTGCAGTGATGTAAATTTTTCCAAACCAAGGGGAAAAATAGACATTTTTTTAAATCAGATTTTTTGATAATTCTACCTTCCGCTGTTCAGTCAAATGGAGCTTGTAACTTTAAAGTTATGGACAATATGACAATTTTTGGTGTACAACTAAATGCAATTCTTAATTTTTCTGAAATTTGCATGTGCAAATTACAGTATAGTTTTGGTTTGGTATTCAGCTGAATCTTTTATCGAGTATCCAATAGTGGAAGAATCTAGAAATTATAATCAATTTAAAATACAGAAAATATACAGATCTGAAAAATACAAAGGTCCAGTTTTTCTGGATCAAATTCTCAAAGATTCTAAGGGATATTCTGCTTAGCAGACAGAGTAATTTCTGTTTAAGGAAGTTCACAGCCTGGAGGGCAAGATCATTGAAGAAGTTTCAAAGCATGAGAGGCAATTTCCCAATGGAAATTTTAAAGCACTCTGAACAATTTCTCTTGGGAGGCTGGGAACAGGCAAATATATTAGAAAACATTTTATTGCACATGGCGGAGATTTCTCTGAAGACATTTCATGGGGTATTTATTGAAAGGACTTTTGAGAGAAAACAAGGAAAATACTGAAAGAAAGTTTCGTCAGCTACAGTAAACTCTACGGTATACTTTAAGATCAGTTTGATTTTTTTTTGTCAGAATACATCAGAGAAAAAACAAAATATGGTTTTACATCTGTCTGCTTGTGATGAAAATGCGTAATTAAAAACAAATGTGTGTGTATTCAACTGCATACACATTAAATCAGCATTAAGAGTTTCAATATGCCCTAGCAGTCTTGCCTCAGAAAAGAAGCTATTTATATTCCTTACAGATGGTTTAAATATTCAACAGCTCACATTAAACCCTGCTTACCTAAGGCACAGGGTTACTGGTAAGTTATAAGTGAAGGGTGGAAACAACGGTTTTAGTGATCACTCAAGAGAGGACAGATGTTGTGGCAAGGATATTTAAATACAACTTTCAACAAACATTCTAATGGGCTGCATTGCGATTTATTGTTGTTGCTGCTTGTAAATGAAGTAAAAAAAGCTGCCATTCTTCTTAGGACATTGCTTAAATGGTTTAAAGGATACAAAACTATGGGTTTGCAAAAACTAGAATTTATAAACTAGAAATTAGAAGGGGGATGTTGGGCCTTCCAATTTGCTTTACCATAACAACAGTTATGTAAGCAAATTTTAAGACTCTCACTAAAGGTGAAAATTTTCAGGTGACCACCATAGTGATGTGTGGGACGACCGGATACCTGTGGGACCTGCTGGTTTATTCGTGGGTCAGGTGGGTTTGGGTCGACTTTGCGGTGCTGTTTGCGGTTTACAGGCAGGTGCAGGCTGAAAGGCGGCTTTTTACTGCTGACTTTTGGTTTTATAGGCAATCATTTGCCCACCCCTTTTCTGATATCATCGTTTGGGCAGGCGTGGGTCTATAATGTGGGGCAGACGTTGGGTGTGGACAAGTGCAGGCGCACAGTGAGAGGTAGTAGTGATGTCCAGGTTGAAAAACACTCAACATGCACATCACTACAACCTCTCACTAAAACCTATTTATTTTAGAGACGCTATGAAGGAAATGCAAGAAGAAAATAATTTGAACAGTCAAAAGATACAAAGATAACATTACATTATTGTCTGCCAATGATTTTGTATGATTATACACTTACATCTTTGTAGTTAAGATGATCTTGAAGGCTTATAAAACAAGCCACTACGGTGAAAAATATGGAGACAGGTAAACAAGGGTGAAGCCCTAGTACTGTATATTCATGTTTATATTTATGGTGCTCTTGATAAGAAATGAAATTGCCATCTGTACACACATTATCAGTTAGCAGAGCTGGGGCTTTCAAGAAGAACTAAAGCTTAAATAAAGAAGTAGCTAGAAATATTGTACATCATGTTTTGGGCTTCTGTACCAGTCAAAGGCAACCACAGCCCGTTAGCAGTAAAGATCTGTGTCTCCAAAGATGCCCCAGTAGCTCCCCATCTTCTTTTCTGCTGATTCACATGCTCTGTGCTGCTGTCACTTTCTGAGCTTAGGGACCAACTCACAGTACACTAAATATATATCATATACATGTCACAATATAAGAAGAGAATTTAATAATCAGCCTTGTAGAATCAACTTATACTACAGACAAACCTCATTTTCTGCTTTCAAATTTGTGACAACCTCTAAGTTTAGCTTCTCAACAGGTGCTCAGAGCCCACTGATCATGTGAGTGTCACAGACACTTTCCAAGATGGTGAACTCCTGTGACAAGTTTGAAGTCCTGGATCACTGCTGCTATTGAGAGGCTTATGCAATAAGTTCAGTATATAAAATATGGGATTTTTAGCCATATTAATTTTTAGAATTTAGTTCTCCTTTACAGTCTTATAAAAATGTTTGGTAACCCCTCTCAGCCTGCATAATAATTTACTCCCCTTTCAATAAAAAAGAGAACAGTGGTATGTCTTTCATTTCCCAGGAACATCTGGGTGTTTTCTTAACAAAGATTTTTAGTGAAGCAGTATTCAGTTGAAACTGTATGAAATTAAATCAAATGCGAAAAACTGGCTGAGCAAAAATTTGGGTACCCTTGCAATTTTGCTAATTTGAACGCATGTAATTGATCAATACGGATTACTGGCAACACTAAATTGGTTGGATTATCTTGTTAAGCCTTGAACTTTATAGAGAGGCATGTCCAATCATGAGAAAAGGTATTTAAGGTGGCCAATTGCAAGTTATGCTTCTGTTTGACTCTCTGAAGTGTGATAGCATAGGATCCTCAAAGAAAGTCTCAAAAGATCTGAAAACAAAGATTGTTCAGTATCATGGTTTAGGGGGAGGCTACAAAAAGCTATCTCAGAGGTCAGTTTCAACTGTAAGGAATGTAATCAGGAAATGGAGGGCCACATGTACAACTGCTGTAAACCCCATGTCTGGCAGGCCAAGAAAAATACAGCATATACAGAAAATTGTGAGAATGGTTACAGACAACCCAAAGATCACCTCCAAAGACCCACAAGAACATCTTGCTGCAGGGCGATGAGAAAGAAGCCCTTTCTGCACTCATACCACAAACAGAGCTGCTTGCAAAAGTTCATTTAGACAAGCAAGTCATTTTGAAACAAAGTGCTTTGGAATGATAAGAAAAACATTGAGTTATTTGGTCATAACAAAAAGCACTTTGCATGACCTACTGTCAAATTTGGTGTGGGTCCCATCATGCTGTGGGGCTAGTTCAGGCACTGGGACTCTTGTTAAAGTCAAGGGTTGTATGAATTGTTGAATTGGTTGTATGAACCCAGTATCAACAAATTCTTCAGGATAATGTTCAAGCATCAGTCACAAAGTTGAAGTTACACAGGGGTTAGATATTCCAACAAGACAATGAGTCTAAACACACTTTGAAATTACAAAGGCATTTATGCAGAGGGAGAAGTACAATATTCTGGAATGGCAATCACAGTCCCCCGACTTGAATATCATTGAAAATCTATGGGATGATTTGAAGCAGGCTGTCCATGCTCGGCAGCCATCAAATTTAAATGTATTGGAGAGATTTTGTATGGACGAATAGTCAAAAATACCTCCATCCAGACACTAATCAAAGGCTATAGGAGGGGTCTAGAGGCCATTACATTGCAAAAGGAGGCTCAACTAATGTCTCTGTTGGAGTGCCCAAATTTATGCATCTAATTTTGTGATGATGCATATTTTCTGTTAATCCAATAAACTTTATGTCAGTGCTGAAATACCACTGTTTCCATAAGCCATGTTATATATTAAAAGGAATTGCTACTTTCAAAGCTCAGCCAATGGTAAATAAAACTCCAAAGAATTAAGAGGGGTTCCAAACTTTGATTAGCACTTACAGTGATATGAAAAACAGCTATTTTCAATTCATGCAACATTTCTATTATTCCCTGGTACTCCGTGAGTATACTAAAAATGTCCAAGGCCCCTAGCTGCTACCAAGAAAAAGGAGGCACATATTTTTCAGTTGAACTTTAACGATTTATTAGAATTCCTGCAGCCTGCACCATGTTGAGCTCTTTCGCGTTCCAATCAGTTTTGTGCATTTCAGGAAATAAATGACAAAGCAGGATATTCTGTAGAGTTTAAATTTTCACCATTGACCACAGAGATGTTCTTTTCCTCGTTTTTAAAGCTATGACATCAAAACAATTCTTTGATCATTACAGACTGCTAAAGACCAAAAGGTAAAACAAGATGTCTTGTTAAGTACTGACACATTTTGCCTTGTTAGCAACCACCTACAGAAAGCCCAAATGAGGCGACAGAGAGGCTTTTTGTGGTTAACACTTTATAAAAAGGTGAAATGAAAAATTTCAAACCAACACAGCTTCATGCATTTTACAGTGGAAGCAAAATTGTTAAAAAACTGGAGAAAATAGGATTTGAAGCTGTAACAGCAATACTTTAAATACAAATGAATAATTTACACAAATATTTGCATAATTTGTTGCATATAGTCTACAAGAAACCACCTCAAAGCTTTCAAAAGTAATTTTAGCTTGATAAAAGAATTCCTTTGAAATAGAAATTATTAGTAATATACAAGGCAAATATATTACATTGACTTGAATAGCGTTGTCTCTTCCATATGAAGATGTTACTAAAACAGGGTATTCCTAATAAGAAAATGAGTGCAAAAAGAATGTAACTCCTTGACTGATTTTTGACCATAAGCATCAGGGAACTCTCTAAAAAATACATGATGGGTGTAAAGCAGACTTATAGCAATCCATAGCATCTATTCCAAATTTCTGATTCACAACTTCCATCCTCAACCTTAACAATGTTTCTAGGTCAGAACAGCTGGAGTACATCAAATCTGGCATCCCTGATATATTACAGACAGCTAAACTTGTGTTTAGTGATATCGATTGATGTTGTAATGTAAATAAATTGAACATAGTTGTCCTCACATGACAGGGGTGGGTACAAAGATAAGCTAAGGTTGCAAATTACACATTTACAAATATAACCCTCATAATTTTAGAAAAATTATAATTTAGCAAAATTAACAATTTTTGCTGAATCAATCTAGCTATCACCTAATTACATGCCTTTTCTCCAGTAAATTAGGATTTTAAGCATTGTTTTGGTCAGTAGCTGAGCTAGACTTTTTTTCTATATGAAATTTGTGGGTTTAGAGGGTTATTCTGAATGTACAGATAGGCTCAACAATTTCATTTGCACGCATCTGTTAGTACCAGGACTTCACTTTGGGGCAGTTGTGGAGTAATTCCACACATTCTTCATGTATATGGGTAAAAACAGCTTGTTAGCATCTCAGCAGTCAGCAGTAATGCGTTTCTAAAAAAAATCTTTAGGAAACACTAAAGGATAAAGAACTTTTCCAAAAGAGCTGTGGGGGTCTTTAACCTTTGTTTGTTAATATATTAAGGCTGATATCTGATATAAGTAATTATAAAACAACTGGACTTGCTGAGTAATTATTGAAGAAGTTTCACTACTCATCCGAGCAGCTTCTTCAGTTCAACTGACTGGTATGGGAAGTTCTCAGTATATAAACTCTTCCACTAATCCAATCACAATGGCACATTGTAACTCTTCAAAGAGGTAACATCTGAATTTCACAGTGGTGTTGATTCTGTGATGGGATTACCAATGTGTCATGCAACGCCTAGACACAGGTGTTACTTGTGTGAGTTGCATGAATGGATATGTGAAGTGTTCTGAAACCGCTTTGGTACTGGTACCATGACCTGGATGAATGAAAATCTTCATAGTCATTAAAGCTGGTCTTTAACTACAATCATTTAAATGCCTCTGGATAGAAAGGGAGGTGCGCACATTCTATACATTTCTATTTCTATGCCTCTGTAGAATGAAACCAAAAGATGGACACATTAGCAAGCTTTTTTATTTCTGATGATACTAGCCAGTGGTATTGTATTATGCTTCTCACAATATCCCTTGTAATCTAAGTAAATTGACCTATGTGGGTCAGGGTCTCTTTAATCTATAAATTGTGTGTGTGTTCACAAAATTTCTCTTCTTGCACATAAAATGACCTTGTGCTAATATATTGCAATGTACTATGGAAAATTTGATGATTGTTCTGTCATTGATTACTGCCATTTCCAGGGAAAAAAAACATTTAGAGATATACAGGTATTAAGTATATAGGATACATTTTTGCTGTTTTTTTTTCTCTTTAGGGCAACAGAGATTAAGTAAAAATTTTTATTTTACCAGTTTCCACCAACTCCAACTGCTGTTGCATTGTAGACATAGAATACACACTTGTGTTGATAGTAGTAAATAATGGTAGAAAATCTCAGGTTAATATAATGAACTCACCAGTAGTGAGAAGTGGTCCAACCCTCAGCTATCTACAGGCATAAACTACCCTGTTTTCTAGTTTTGTATTTGTTATTTAATCACTTATTATTTATTTGTTTGTTTGTATAAAGTTTTTGTTTATTTGAAACAACCTTATCAGAGTGTACCAATATTGCAGCCAATCTGTCAGTCACCCTTAACTAAGTGATGTCAGACTAATAGCTTCCAATTGTAATATTTTATGTTACCTCGTTAATGATGCTATACTGATTGGTTGTTTTTGTTTTAAATATACTGTGGGGAATGTGATTACTTAGCCTATGATTAAGTATCTGGATGATATGAAATGTGTAAGGCTGTATCTGTGTGCACTGCAATAAACTGCCTGATGATTTGACAAGCCTGCCTAGAAGATTGGTCTTTGCAAGTACCTGCCTTTTTTTGCTTTACACTGTTGCATTGTATCCCAGCCAAAAAGTACTAATGTCATGGTAAACTGAGCAATGGAGCAGATCATGAAAAAGGAAAATTAATAAATAAATATAACAAAACACTTTCCCCTTACAGTTTCCACATATTTCAAATGGCCACTGGCTGCTGCAAAAAGAATCAGTATTGGTATTTGTGGTCTCTTTGTAGATACAGTGCCTGGAACACAAGCAGCATGCTAAAAGTACACACAGCTTGGAGGGGGTATAATAGAAATATAGTGATATGCCATTAAAGGGATGTTAAAGGGATACTGTCAGGGGAAAAATTTATTTTTCAAAATGCATCAGTTAATAGTGCTGCTCCAACAGAATTCTGCATTGAAATCCATTTCTCAAAAGAGCAAACAGATTTTTTTTTATATTTCATTTTGAAATCTGACATGGGGCTATTGTCAATTTCCCAGCTGTTATCATTAGGTCAGGCCGCACTCACTATGTCTGCTATTTCCAATCACAGGTGTATTCTGATAAACTTCAATCACTCTTTGTTGCAAGTTGGAGTTATATCTCCCCCTCCCTTTTTCGCCCCCAGCAGCCTAACAATAGCAATGGGAAGGTAACCAGATAACAGCTCCCTTACACAAGAAAACAGCTGCCTGGTAGATCTAAGAACAGCACTCAATAGTAAAAACCCATGTCCCACTGCATTCCATTCAGCTACACGGAGAAGGAAAAACAACAGCCTGCCAGAAAGCAGTTCCATCCTAAAGTGCTGGCACAAGTCACATGACTGGGGCAGCTGGGAAATTGACAAAATGTCTAGCTCCATGTCAGATTTCAAAACTGAATATAAAAAAAATCTGTTTGCTCTTTTGAGAATTGGATTTCAGTGCAGAAGTCTACTGGAGCAGCACTATTAACTGATGTGTATTCATTTAAGAAAGGAATTGCTGTAAATCAGCAAAACATTTTCTATGCAGAATTAAGCAATTAGCTTATTTTATGAATGTTAAAATGCGATTTATTCTTGCAGTAATTTTTCCCTCACCAAGTATATATATTTTATGTGATCCATTCTTTTTTTATAAAAAGTGGTACAGATTCATATATGACCTATTAGTTATAGGAAAACTTCCAAACAATCATATTAATTTCTACAGCAACAATCTCTCATTTACTTTTTTGCGCAATAAAAAATATCAAGTTGCCTTTACAGAGGTTTCCAAATGCTCAGAAAAGAGATTGTCTTAAAGAAGAAAAAACCCATACACACATCTGGAAGAGATTCCAAGTTTCCATGATATGGTTTAAGTTTTGGAAACTTAATATCCACTATATTTCACATGAGCAGATGGCAGAGAAACAAATGCTATTTTTAGCCTTGAGTAACATTGATTGGTTGTTTTGAAATACAATTGCATGCAAATCATTTTCTTTTGACATTTAAATACTTCCCTCCCGTTTGTAATCAAAGTAGATAATACATGATTCCATAATGTCTTTAATACTCCTAGTGTACATGACTTCTCGCTGGGAAAATCAATTGAAAATATAGCCAGGAAACTTTTTTGGGTCAGTTCCAGCAATCTAACAATGTTGTTTTTTGTTTTTTGGGGGGGGAGGAGAGGGAGTTCTGCTCCTAATTTTTCAATATTAAACAGAGACTTTATCATGCTTGACAGTTTCACTGTTTTGTTTATTTTGCATATACTACTTGGACAGGCCACTAATAAAGTGTTAAAGGACCAGTAACTTCAACATTAAAAAAAAAAAAATGTTAGCATTCAACAAATAAAAAACACCAAGACAAATTAAACACTAAAATAGCAAAGCCTTTTTTAAAGAAATAACAGAAACTCCGCTTCCCCTTCTCTTCAGAAAAGGCGACAGGGCGACCATCCATCCTGCAGTGTACGAGAGCATATTGTTGACCACTGCCAGGCATGAGCTTAATTATGCTGCAGCTTTGGGTGTCTATGGGAACCCTTACACCAGCACCCAAGGCTATGGAGCTATACAGATCGCCTGTGCTAAAAAATCACAAGTAGCAGCAGCAGCACAAGCAGGTACAAGCGATCCGTGTGTCTTGCACAACAATCTGCTCTCGTCTAGGCTGAAGCTGCAGCGGCTGAGTTGGACAGACTCCTTCCACTACATTCACAGCAGGTTGAAAGTGATGGCACATACAGAGCTGGGGAGGCACATGGAAACCTGTTGTGGTCTCCCTGGGGATGTCAACGGCGGACAAAGTGGAGCTGGATGAGCTGGGGAGAATGACCAGTAGTGCCGGCAGCACAGGAGGAGGTATCGGCACCAGTATGGCTCGGCTCCCCTGCAGCCTGCATGCTCGTTTCTGCACCTCTTGTGGAGCCAACAGCAGCCTTGCTACTGCTGCTGTTGGACACCTGGGAGGAGGATGAAGAAGAGATGCCTGTCATTAGAATAGCCAAAGAGGAGAAATCAATCGCCTCAGCTTGGATGGTCGCCTGGTCACCTTTTCTGAAGAGTAGGGGAAGCAGAGTTTCTCTAAGTTATTTCTTAATAAAGGCTTAGCTATTTGAAAGTTTAATTTGTCTTGGAGGGTTTTTTTTCGTTGTATGCAAACAAATATTTTTTAATTTTTTTTTTTTTAATGTTACTGGTCCTTTAAACGAATAAAGATCACTTGGCTGGATGTATCTGGATTTTAGTTCACCACTAAAAAAAAATAGGGATCTTTAAACAAGTTCAGTATATCATCAGCATACTATAGTCTCATTCAAATAAACGTTTCATTTGATAACAATAATAATAAAACAGTTCTTGCATTTCTGCATCATTTTGGAGAGACAAGAAATTTAGAGCGCATGTCAGGTTTTAGGAGAAAACTAACTGGTCTGCTCTTGAAAATCTCGACTTCCTTTAAACTAAAGAATCAGGATTAAAAATAACTGGGAAATCATTGCTTCTTTCAAAGAGAAAAGATACCCTACTTTTTTTACGAACTCACTCAATAGAATGATGTAAAATGTATGGAGTCTTCAAACTGTAATTTCCAACAAAGGCTATTCTCCTATGTATAAAATAAATTTCAGTAAGCGTGTTAATACTATTTCCCTGCGTCATTCCACACATAACTTAATTTGTGTGTGTGTGTGTGTGTATACAGTTGTGTTCAGAATAGCAGCAGTGTGTTTGAAAAAAGTGAATAAATAAAGCTCAGAATCCTTATAATAGAGATAACATTATCAAATTTGTGTTATTCCTTTACAGAATGATGAAAAGGTAATATAAGGCTGTTCCAAAAAAATAGCAGTGTCTGCATTCTTCCTTACAAACTCAAACATTCACTGTATACACTGAAAAATGTTTCAAGATTTTATTTGAATTTCTGAACTAATATTTAGCTGTATAACCACTGTTTCTGAGAACTGCTGCACATCTGTTTTGCAAGGAGTCAACCGACTTGTGGAAGCTGTTACATTCCACAATTCTTCTGAATTTCTTGGTTTTGCCTCAGAAACAGAACTTTTGATGTCACCCCATAAGTTTTCTATCTAAGGTCCGAGCATTGGACTGGCCACTCCATAACATCAATCTAGTTGGTCTGGAACTAAGATGTTGCTCTTTTACTGGTGTGTTTGGGGTAGTTGTCTTGTTAAAACACACATTCCCAGGACATTTCCTCTTCAGCATAAAGCAACATGACCTCTTCAAGAATTCCGATGTATTGAAACTGATCTATGATCCCTGGCATGTGATAAATAGGCCCAACACCATAGTATGAGAAACATCCCCATATCATGATGCTTCTGCCACCATGATTACCTGTCTTCACAATGTACTGTGACTTGAATTCAGTGTTTGGGCGTTGCCTGACAAACTGTCTGTGGCCCCAAAACCCCAAAAGAACAATCCTGCGATCATCAGTCCACAAAATGTTGCACCAGCGCTCTTTAGGCCAGTCAACGTATTCTTTGTCAAATTGTAACATCTTCAGTACATGTCCTTTTTTAGCTTGGCACAGGTAACTGTAGACCTTCTTTGAGCTTCCATGACCTGATCATTGTGTTCTGGCTATTCATCCACGTTTTTCAGGTTTTTGTTGCCATTTTAAAGCATTTGAGGTCATTTTAGCTGAGCAATCTATAATTTCTGCACTTCCTGTTTCTTCTATGTTTTCCCCTGTCCAATCAAATTTTTAATCGAAGTACGCTGATCGTCTGAACAATGTCTGGAACAACCTATTTTGCTCAGATGTTCATAGAAAATGTATTATAACCAATTACAGCCCTTAAATAAGGGCAGTAACTGACATTTTTTTTACAGAATCAATTAACTCCCTAATTGAACTCCACATTGTTATTTGCAACAAGCTAATATTGTTTGAACAAAAGTCTGAATTAAGATTCAGTAGCATGAATGTCATGACAGTTGGGTCTGTTGGTTTTCTATTACTCTACTACACCTACTAGTACATTATTTGTATAATTACGGTGATTGATCAGGTTACTGATGTTGGACTGCTACTATTTTGAACACCACTGTGTGTGTATAAATGTGTGTGTATGAGGATGAAAAAGAAAAAAGTTTATTGCTCTGACGTTTCAGTCACACACAGGAACCTTTATCAATGAAACATTGATAGGCTTGATGAAGGCTCCTGTGTGGGACCGAAACATTTCTTTTTCA
>CM044436.1:39428095-39444985 GCA_024363595.1 Xenopus borealis
GGCTGTTTAGAGCAAATTTACAGATAGAAAAAGAAAAACATTTACTTTTCCTTTAAAACCATTAGACTGGAGTGCAATTAGGGTTTGACCACAAAATACATATAGACAAACATAAGAGGTCCTCTGCACTCCCATTATCAATATATTCAAGACATTGAGACATTTTGCTACTAAAAAGTGCCTTACCCTTTAAACAAAACAGGGATTGTTTGTCCATATATTGCAATATATTTAAGATGGCCAACTACATCAAAGTCATCCCATATCTGGCCAGTCCTACTCTCAAATTGCATCTGATTCATTAAGAATTCTATTGCTTCATTATACATTTTACAAAGAGACTAAGTTTTACCTGCAAATTACTTGGGCAACCAAGTTTGGGAGTTTTACTTTGAAAGCAGCAAGTTGCAGGTAAAAAAACCCAATATATATATATATATATGTATTTAAGAAAACAGTCCTAATTTAAGAATTTAAGCCTGTACAATACTACTTAGGGTAGAATCAGCTCAGAGATATTGGGGGCTCATTTAGGCAAATATGTTACCCATGCTAACCAATCATCTGTCCACTTCAGGTAGAAAACTAAAAGGAAATAAATCAGATTATGGCCATTTCTACATGTGCAACTCTATATTGACCTACTTACCTTAAGTAAGTATTATCGCACAATACCTGGTAAAAGCATGCATGATCTTGCAGTCTAAAAACAGAACATTTTAAAGAATGTGGTATTGAAATCCTACCTAAAACATTGCCTACAGGAACTTCTTCTAAGTTCTCCAGTTCACGGCCCATGAGAAGATAAAGATTGTCCAGAGAGCAGCATGCCATATGGGAGATGCCAGGAAGGTCACACTCAGGAGTGCAGTTTAGTGGTAACTAGATGTTAAAAAACAAAAAAACAAAACTCAGTGAAAAACTAATTAAAACAAATAAAACTGCCTTAGGACAAAAAAGAAAATAGCCAATGGTCTCTGAGTTTAGAGGCGAACTGAATAGTCTATTTCTGAACCACAGAAAGCTGTATCTCGGTTGGGTCTATGCAGGAACACAATACATTATTCTGCAAGACTTTTTGCCAGTGTATTAAAACTCATGCATAAGATAATCAAAAGATTCATTCAGGATCATACATGAAATTAGCAAATTGTGTAGGGTAAATTTTGCTGTCCATCCATAATCTCTTCCAGCATAGATGACAATTATTGTCAGTGTAATACACCACCAGCAAAACATTTCAATCTTCAGATGCTTTGTTGTGCTGGGGGAGATCAAGCACAGCCGACAAAATACACATTTTTTTTTTATCCTGATAAAAAAAAGTTAAGTATAAAACATTTCTAATCAAATATTTGAGATTAATTTAAAATTTGAACATGATGATAACAATGTGATTTCACGGTGTTCCAGTTGTTTTTATCCAAGTCTTTATGCAAGACTTTTTTATATTTTTGAGTTTTTCTATTTAAAAAAAAATAGAAAATAAACTTTATTTTAAATGATCAGTAGGGATGCATCGAATCCAGGATTTGATTTGGGATTCATTCTTTTTCAGCAGGATTCGGCCGAATCCTTTTGCCTGACCAAACCGACTCCTAATTTGCATATGAAAATTAGGACCAGGGAGGGAAATCACGTGATTTTTTGGCACAAAAAAGGAAATAAAAAATGTTTTCCCCTTCCCACCCATAATTTGCATATGCAAATTAGGGTTCAAATTCGGTTCAGTATTCGTCCGAATCTTTCGGGAAGGATTTGAGGGTTCGGCCGAATCCGAAATAGTGGATTCGGTGCATCCCTAATGATCAGCCTCCCATTGTTCTAGGTTAGTGTGTAAATATGGCATTTATGAAAAGTGATTTCCTTTGTTTAGGTCTTTCCTTTTTTGTTAACGTTAACAAGTTATTACATTTAAAATACCAGTGTCATCTGGAGCTTAAAGCTGCACACATCATAGCTGGATGCATTGATTTACAGCAGTCTGCAAGCTCAAGGAATATTTTGGTAAGAAAAGCATTGTGTTGCTTTAAGAAAACAGATATGGGGCCCAATAAGAATTTCATTGCTTTACATTAATTTTCTTATTTTTGTATGTGGTGCTGTAATTGCCAAAGGGAACACTGTAAATAAGTTTGTTTTACTTGCCTGTAATACCTATAAAATACAAGCTTGTTCCCTTTAGAGAATAATTCCCCCTGCCCTGCTGTTGTGTTTTGATAGCTGAGAATTAGTAGAGTATAACAGTGCTTTATTAGCAGGCTCATGCAGCCATTAAACAACGGTTACCTTAACTCTAAAGCTGGCCATAAAGTAAAGATTTTTGAAAGATCCAATAGTTATCGTGAGACCACGATCGTCTCAAAACGAACGTTTAAATGTCCGATGTGTCCATCAACTAAAAAGACCATTCAGGCGATATTGCTTGCAAAACTGAAGGGTTGCTGCCTGCTTGGCCCTGCAAACATAGGTAGATTGCGTGGGGACCAATAAAGATTTTCTAACCTGGCCGATCAATTTTCAGACCAATGTCGGACGAAAAAAATCCTAAAATGTACGATCGTTGGTATCCCACTAATCTCACAATCATTTGACAGATTGGTCGGACTTCCCTAAAATCAGTCGTTCGGCAAAGAAAGATCTTTGCGTCTATGGGGACCTTAATGCTCTAAACAATATAGTAAGTTTGCACAGTATAAGTCTTGAGCACAGTGACATATACAGGCCATTTGTATATACACCACATTCCCCCTATAGTAGGAAATCATTTGGACAAATATAATAAACAATATATATCTTAAAGCAATATTATACATTCATCACATCACAAAGTCCTTGGTCCATGCAGGTAGTTTTCTGATTCTCTCAGAACGCCTTATTACGCTGAAGTATTTTTGGATTCAAATATTTTTTGGAGCATAATAAACCTCGAGATTTAATGCATAGGCCCTTAAGTCTAAGCAATGCAGTAAATGAGTGATTAAGAACAGGCTAAAACTGTTTAATTCTCATTGCAAGTTTTTGTTATTTCATGAGCTAAACAGGGAAAGGTGACGCTACTCCATGTTTGGCTCTTAGGAGGTAAATATTTAAAAATCCAATATACAACCCCCTATCAACCCCCTTATCTACCATGCCCTGTTGCGCTTTTCAGCTCTGAAATGAATAAGACAACCCACAGTTTTTTTTTGTAATTAAAACAAACAACAAAACGTTTGTTCAGAAAAAGCGCCACGAGTATACTGCCACCCTACAATGGTTTCATAATCTCATTTTCAAAGCTCTAAAGCAGTTCTACTACGTCATTATTTGACAAAGCTGATATTTCTAGTACAGAGGTTTGACTTTCTTCCTAAAAGAGTATGGAATTAAAGCAAGACAGAAGTAGCAGTCAGTTTCCTACTGCCTCCTACCATCTGCAAGTTTAATTAAAGTATAATAAAACAATACAAGAAGTAACTGCTGTAACTGATTGCATTACATCTTAAAACCAAAAAAACAAATAGTGCCACAGTAACAATGCAAAAATAAAATATACTGAAATGAATAGAAAGTAAGAAGTACACAATTGGGTACTAGTTTTATTGCTTTTCTCAGCTCCTGGTATGGTGTTTTCAGCACTGTTATAGTTGGCTCACTTGATGCAGTCAGTAGGGCTTTCCCACTATTCAGTCAATAACCTAAGTATAGCTTGTTTTATAGGGGATTTGCTTTAAATTAAATAGTAAAGTGTAAGGTCCTGCTCCTCAAGTTCATCATGCAGAAGGTGTTGTTCCCCACTAACCGCATACTATTTCACACATTCTAGCAAGATGTCTCAAGATGTGCTTTAGGATTTCTTATCTCGAACCCGGTTACCTACCCACAGTAAAAAAATGCATCTTATCTGGCAGTGTGTATATAAAATGGTTGAGTCTATAAAAGTCAAAATATTACCTTTAATAATGTCTCCGCAGGATCATATTTTGGACCCAAAACAAAGATCTTTTGGCCTCTACGAACCACTCCACTAAAGACTCGAGCAAACGCAATAAAATAACTCTTGTTGTCAGCTTCTTGTTTCTCAGCTTTAATGACCTCTGGATCTCTGTGAGATGTCTGTTTATCCCCTAAAGAACATGGAAGAAAAACAAAATATTTTATAGGGTCCAATACAATCAGCACAACTTACAACTGCAATTTGAAACCCGCAGAGTTGCATTATCACCAAATAATCCTAACAAAAAAAGTAAGTACAATGTATATGAATATTTTTTCTGATCAAACGTTTGATATTAATTTGCAATTTGAATTTGTAACAATATTTACTCTCACAGTGTGTGGATGATGACCGGCCTCTCTTTGCTTTTATCAAGCTGGTACACTAAATTGTCACTAAATTTGTAAAAAGGCTAAAACAATCTCTAGGACAACTACATCATTTATTCCAAGTTGATCAAATAGACATTTCTGGCAGATTCCTTCAGAATTAATTGGTATCCAGAGATTCACAGGAACAGTGTATGTGTTTAGTGCTTGATGTCAACAGAACTTAAATTCCGAATAGTCACAGACTAATTGTAAGTGGTGATTTGTGCTTCATTGTTGACAAATATTAGCACTTGACCATAATGTCTGTAGTATACATGTGACTACTTTTCCTGCAGTCCTAGGTTCTGTGAAGCAAAAAAGTGTACAAACCAAAACTACCAACAGAATGTCTCTACAGCAACCCCTTCAGGTCCATACACAACCCATCACCATGTTGAAAGTGTTTATTTACCTATATATGTATGTATTAATATTATTTAATATTAGCATGAATTAATATTGTTCATATTTTGAATGAAGAGGATAGGGTTTGGCACAGAATTGCAATTAATTATTAAAATAATTAAGTATTTGAGCAGAGTCAGCATCAGCCTCACGTTTTGTAAGATGGTTTTCAGTGGTGCAGCTAGCTAAAACATACTGGGTCCCAAAGCAAAATCCTTTTCAAACTTTTAAAATAAGACATTTGTCATAAGCACATATTAAAACGACTTCCAGTTAGTATGACTAACTATGAAGATTCTCATTCATTAAGGTCATGATATATCTAACACAAGTTACTCAAAACAACTGGACTTGCTGAGAATTTTGAGTTACTTGTATTAGATTTCCAGTCAGTGTCCCACTGGACCCCCTATGCTTCCTGGACTACCTTCCTTTTTAGTTTTGCCTTGGATGGATTTAGTTTAGGCCACCCATATCAGTTACAGCCTCTCTAACGTCCAGCTGCTTTGCTGAGGAGATTGGGAGCTGCAGGCTGGTAACCGCTGTGAGGATCTCCATGATTAGTGTAAATTAACTATCCAAAAAGGCATGCACCATTACATCATCCCCATCTAAACAACTAATTTGCTTGTAATGAGGCCTGCAGACATGCGTCAGCAAGTGTTTGCCCCTGCTAACATTGTGCAGTTGGTGCCTTCACGGTATGAACCTCCAGCTATCATTAAGCAGCATACTTTATGGGAAAATGCTCATAAACTAATCAAAAGACAAAATTACCTTTTGTGTTCTCTTTATTTGTAGGTGTTTCACATTCATTGCTAGAGGGAGCCGGTTCTGCTGGCAGTTGCTCTTGACCGATTGCCATTTTTTCAGCATGCCTCTGCCGTGCATGTTCCCTTCTTAGTGCAATTTCTTCTTGAGTTAATGGCCTGTGAAAAAGCAGAATTATTGGCAACAAGAAGCATACAGCATGGCTAACAGGGTGCAGGAACCACTTATTCTGAGATTTGATTTAAATGTCTAACAATTACTAGACGTGAGAAATCACCAACTCTTTAGTATATTACAGGTAAATGTATGCTGCTACAGAACAGAGTCAGCCATCAGCTGTGGGAATCATTGTTTATATAGCAAACTCTGAGGGACTTAACTTCCATTTGTCATACAGTTCACAAATTGTCATTCCCATGAAAAATATCACAATTACCAGGTTATTGTTACAAATTATTATTACAACGTATTTGTAAAGTGCCACCATATTCTGCAGCACTGTATAATAAATGGGTGAATACATTGAATATTCAAATTCCATACAAACAAGAACTGATAACAGCAGTAAAAAAGGGCCTGCCCAAAATCTCTTATTCATGTGAAACAACTAGCGGCTCTCAAGTTATTGCTGAACCACAACTCCTACTATCCCTTCACATTCATGGGCAGCCAAGAGTTGTTTTTTACAAGGTGGAGAATGGGACTGATGAGGAAACTTTAATTAAAAAAAAAGTAAGCAAAAAATAGTAATTGTAACATCTTCTGTGATGTTTATACAGCGCCCTATAAAATGTCCACAAGGCCCCAAAATGTATGTGTCTGGTTATATTTTTCACTTAATCACCATTTACTCACTTACTTAATTCTTGTTGGATAAATGCATCTCTTGCACAAGTGAAAGGAATGTTAAAACAGCTATTAAAGCAGGGGTGTCCAACCTTTTGGTTTCCCTGGGCCACAATGGAAAAAGAAAAAGTGTCTGGGGCCGCACATGAAATATACGAACACTTTTGATTTGTAAAAGTAAAGAAAATGCACAGAAAAGAACTACAATACCAGTTGGATAACCAGATGGAGCTATACACTGGAATATGGGACACCTGGATATTAAATAGACTTATTATTATTTCTACTAAATGGGCAATGCGCCCTCCTGCCTACTCCCATATCCTTTGCAATATGACATTTCCTTGGGAATCAAGCGTTTCAAGCTGGGCCGCATTCATATCCATCCTGGGCCGCAGGTTGGACACCCCTCTATTAAAGAGTATCTACAACCAATAAATACACTATTACCTTTATTTTAACAAAGCATTGCTAAGATATTTTTGAAAGAGGGTTTTATACTGCATTCACAATGTATTGTTGAAGCACTTGGACATAAGAGAATGGTCTGTCGTTACAAGGTTCTGAAGTGGCTTCGCTGCTTTACCCCTTAGTTTTAGACTGAGATAGTTAAAGGGTTACTGACATCTTATTCATATCATCCCAAGAACTGATGTATTGCCAATATCTTTAATTTTCAAGCAAATAATTATTTGTGCCTGAAGTTCAAAGGTCCATCTTAGTCTAGGGCAGAAAGTTTTTGCTTGCTTACATAGAAGAATGCAGGCAGCAACACGACAACTTTCTGAAGAACAGGACGTTTCCATGGTGTCCACATTAAAGGGTTGAATAAACATTACTTGTGGTGGCCATATAATATATAGGTATGAGATACATTATCAGGAAAGCCATTATCCAGAAAGCTATGAATTACAGAAAACCCGTCTCCCATACCAAGTTATCAAGCAATTTTCTTTTAAATGTTTTCCTTTTTCTCTGTAATAATAAAACAGTACATTGTACTTGATTCAAACTAATATATAATTAATCCTTACTGGAAGCAAAAAAAACCAAGTGGGTTTATTTAATGTTTACATGATTTTCTAGTAGACATACCCCCATATGCAATAAAAGGCACTAAGTTTGCCCAGGAGCAGTAACCTGTAGCAACCAATAGGATCTTTACTGGTGACCAGTAAATTCTACCTTCTGATTGGTTGCTATGGGTTACTGCTCCTGGGCAAACTTAGTGCTTTTTACTACATAACCCCCATAAGGTATAAAGATCCAAATTACAGAAAAATCCATTATCAGGAAAACGAAGCATTAAGGTGCCCTACCTGTACCTTAAAACACTCTCTCATCACTCAAATCTCATCAGCAGCATTCAGGTCTCAAAGTTTAAAAAATTGTAAAGAACGCATTTGAAATGTCTGTGCTTTAGCTGCTGCAGAACTACAACTCTCAGCCTCTTATTGACAAGAAAGCTTGCAGGAGTTAACAGGAAGATGAAGGTTACTATAAATTCCCTGTCCGATGTGAACATCTAATTCCAGTCATGCCTTGCTACGTTAAGGCTATAGGAACATGAAGCACAAATATTTATACAAAAAATTCTATTCATGGTTACAGAATTAGAGCTGTAGAACTGGCTTTTTGCTAAACTGAAGAATTCCTTTTATATTCTCATTAGGAGGGAAGAAACACATGTGAAAAGCCAGTAAACATGATTACGCTCGGTCTGTTTTGTGAAAATCACAATGAGCTCCTCGTGAACCTGTTAAAAAGTTGCATGCTGGCACATTAAAAAGGGCTCTGTGGGCAGAAAACATAAATAGACCAATAAATGGCCAACTTGGAAGCTGAAGCCAGAGCTAAAATAAAAGGCTAGTGTGCATTGCTGTCAAATCACAGAAGATAATTGCAAACACCTAGTAAAAAAGATGAAGCAAAACACAAAAGTTTACGGTTTCATTAAGCATACCCTATAAGCCCATCAACAGCAGCACACTTACACAGAGCATATGTAGACAATGTGATCCATTTTCCAGGTACCAGAAATGAAACCAACACATACTTTACAAGGATGCAATGGAAAAATTATCAAGCACAAAGAAAAAAGCAATTCAGCCAAGAGCAGCAGGTATTTTCTGAAATGAATTTCTACAGCCCCTTGATGCTTGTTAACACAAATTACAGGTCAAACTGCCTTGTTTGCTAGTAAATAGCAAGAGCAGCTCGTGGATAAAGACATTTAAAAGCCATTTCTTCCACATGCAAGTCAACGGCTTGGAAGACTTGTACTGCAGATGGTCTACTGACCCTGTCTAAAAACAAATGCCTCTCTATAAGGCTATAAAGGTAGTGTTTGTGCTACTTTTTACTAATCTTTCCATTCAGGCCCTCTCCTATTCATATACCAGTCTCTTATACAAATCAGTACATGGTTGTTGAAGTTATTTGGACACTACAAACCAAATTGCTGAAATAAAGCTAAATACCTCTCTGTGTATTTATTTTTCTTTCGTTTTCTTTTTTACTCTTTAATGGATAAGAAAAGCTTCTAAGGAAGTTTTTTGTCAAGTGATAAGCCACAATAGTAAAAGCTAGAATGCTATATTTATTCAGTAGAATGCTTTACCATGGTGAAGTACACATCTCTATAAGCTCTCTGTTTGTTTAGAGTAACAGCTGCCATATTAGCTTGGTGTGACATCACTTCTTGCCTGACTCTCTCCCTGTTCACTCATTGCTCTGGGCTCAGATTACAGCATGGAGGGAATGAGGGAGGGGTAAAGGGAGAGAGGAGCAAGCTGAGCATGCTCAAGCCCTAGCCTTGGAGGTTTATGCTGAAAATACGAAGTCTGATATAGAAGCCCATATGTACACAATAGAAGGAAAGAAATGCAGAGTTTATTTTGCCAAAGCAGCATTACTTGGAAGATTTACTGGTGTATTTATATAGATTTTTCTGCTAAAGCATACTTTGTTTAACCATTCTTTCTGCTTTAAGCCTTTTTTTTTGGAAATAAAATTTCAAAAGCATAAATAAAGAGAGATAAACAAAGCTGTGGTGTTTATACAAATGGCCTGTAGGTGTCACTGTGCACATTACTTGTACTATGCATATACATAGTACTTTCTGTACAGCTTCAAGTTACTTCTGTTGTGTAATGGCTGCATGAACCTGCTAATAAAGCACTGTTATACCCTGCTCATCCTCGGCTACCAAGACACAACAGATTGGCGACAGGATGTCTCGTCTACCTTTGCAGCAGCCTGCACCTTTTCTTCCAAACTCTGGTGAGCCTACCATACCTTTTACTGCTTGGATCCGTATGTTTGATACTTACATTATTGCTGCTGACCAAAGGGAGATTTCTGCAGCTAGAAAGCATTCTTTACTTATTCACTGCTTGGGAGCAGAGAGACAGCGTATATTCTATACATTACCATTACCTCATGAGACTGATGAAACTGCTCTTACTGCTATAAAGAACTTTTTTGTGCCAAGAGTAAATGTGGTTGATGAAAGTTAAAAATTGTGCCAACGTAGACAACGTTCACGTTGTTACCTTTGAGTTTGGGAATCTAACAGATGAAAAGCTAAAAGACCGAATAGTGGAAAAAACAAACTCACAACGCATTAGAGAGACTGCTCCTATAGCAGATTATAACCCTTGAAAAGGCTATTACAGTTGCTAGCCAAATTGAAACAGCGGTGGCAGAGGCTAAATCTCTCAGTCAGGGAACTGCGGGGAATGTACAGATTGTGACTTCAGCACTGTGGCCGAGTTACAGTCACAGGCAATATACAGTGCTAAGGAAAGGGATTCAATGCAAAACCGTGCAGCAAATACAAATAAAAAATATTGCTTTCACTGTGGTTCAACACAACATATTGCAAATTATGCTTCATGTCGTGCAAAAGCTATACAGTGCCGCAAATGCTCAAAGGTAGGTCACTTTTCTACGGTCTGCCATAGTTCTGCTAAAGATGTTCATGAACTTACTAGTACAAATGTTACAGTATTAAGTGTGGATAAAGCAGGTACATTTATTCCAGACAAGTTTATATGCACCAATTTTAATAAAAGAAAAAGAAGTAATGCCTTGTTATTATAACAAGGTGTTACTTCTTTTTCTTTTATTAAAATTGTTGAATACGGTTGCTATACCTTGTGGTAGGCTCATTAGAGAAAGATCTGTGTAATATACAAAAAACAAATATAAATTTATATGCACCGTCAGTGTCAATACTGCTTCTGCTAACAAGGGACACTTCATTAACCCGATACTTGATAAAGGTTCAGCTGTTTCTATACTACCAAAGGATATTGTCTTGAAAAACTTTGCAAAAAATATGGTTGTTGTACCTGCCCTGAGACTAGTCAGTTACTTAAAGGATCCAATCCCTATGCTTGGTTGCTTACTAATGACTGTACAATCTGAATCAAATACTGGAAAATGTGACTTTTACATTGTGAATAAGGGTACTGCTATACTTGGGAAGAGAAGTGCGCTTTCAGCCTGGATCTGTAAGAATTAAGAAACCAGGAATACTGAAAAACGACAATCTAAATTTACTACACTACTTAAAGTGAGACGCAAGAGAGGACCATACACATATGAATCGTCTGATGGATGCATATGGAGTGCAAGTCGTCTTGCTCCTGCTGGATATGACTTTGGAGAAGCCCCATTTGATGAAGGACATCTTCGTACTCCTGATGCCAACCGCAATAGGCCTGAAGAAAGTGAACCTACAAGGCATACTGAGAGAATCAGAAAACTACCTGCATGGGCCAAGGACTATGTCATGTGAAGAATGTATCTCATTGCTTTAAGATACATATTGTTTAATTTGTCCAAATGCTTTCCTACTATATATACAAATGGCCTGCGGGTGTCACTGTGCAAATTACTTGTACTATGCATATACACAGTACTTTCTCTACAGCTTGAGAGTGATAGACCAAGTTACTGCTGTTGTGTAATGGCTGCATGAACCTGCTAATAAAGCACTGTTATACCCTGCTCATCCTCGGCTACCAAAACACAACAAAGCTAAATAACTAGTAAATCACAAATAATTGCAAATTGTTTTAGAATATCACTCTCTACTTCATACTAAAAGTTATCTCAAAGGTGAACAACCCCTTTAAAGGGCAGCAAGATATAGAGGGCTGAACAAAGAGAATGGCAAGAATGGTCTGAACCAAAATCTGTGAGAGAGACAAACAAGTAGATATAAAGCATTTGGGAAACCCCACAGCAGAGCAAACATAAGCATTAAATATATTAACAGTGAGGAAAGAAATCAAGAGGTAAAAACAAAAGTAAAAGAAAGTGCTTAGAGTCACCGAAGAAAACGGAGGTTCACAGAAGGTAGTTGGTGGGATTCCCATGACAGTTATATATAAGACTATAAATACTCATTTGCTGGTGGTTAGACTAACACTTGCAGATACTGGCACCAGCCCATAAAATGTTGTTATAAGTAAGATGTTTCATTCAGAGCCTATGCATAAAAGCTGCACTGATAATGAGAGACAGGCAACATTAAATGGAGTTTTCCTTCTCTTTTTCTGGTGTCATTAATGCAGAACATAATAGTAGGTGGCAAAAGCTGCAGAGGCAACACTTAAGGCTTTCAGTGTTTACAGGGCTGAAAGACCATCAGTCAACAAGAAATCTTCATCACCGATTAAAGGAACCGATTTATTTTCCCACCTTGTAATTATTAACACATTGAACTGTGTACATCAGTCTGATAATACGGAGAAGGAAGCATTGGATTCTGGCTTAGTGAAGCCTAGATACCCTTCCTTTACAGAGGCTTATGGGCCAGGGTATGTCCCAAACTGATCTGAACCATATGATCACAACTTATATTGCAAGACCTATGGCACAGACTGATGCCTTTGCAGATGTAATATAAGCTCTGCTAGGAAAGGGACAAGATAACTCCTGAGCACCAGACACTAAGTCCAATTATTATAGAGGGTTTACCAACATACAGCACAAACTACAGGTTCAACATTACTATAGGTATTTATTGTTTATTAAACATGTTTAAGGATTTAAACCTTCTAGAGGTGAACAGTAATGTAGGAGTGTTGCTGCTATGACGAAAGTTGAGGTACTTTCCTCAAGCAGCATCACCCAGTGGTTTACCGGGGTAGAAAAGGGCTGCTCCTGGTAAATTAAAAACTGAATTTTGGCTCTTCTTCTTCTACAGAGAGTTCAGTTGCTATGTCTGCACTATTGCTGTGGCCCCTCTTGGCCCCCTTCATTGCACAAGGGATACGGTATCAGGAAGGCCACCTTGGGTACCAGGATCACCCATGATTTGCTGAAGTATCTAAAGTTGTGCAACTGCATATGTTATCCTCTACCCAAGTGGGAATCATCAGATGAGACATTACAGAGTATAATAAAAGTTTAACTGGTGTTGAAATGTAATCAAGTACTAAAAGAAAGGTTACTTCAGAATATATAAAGGCTATAGTAAATTGTGTGCTTGCTTTTTAAACAGCCAATAAAGAGACTTTGACAGATAGGAGTTTTACTCATTTTACATTGCAATGAAACATAACGACAAATTGCAAGTTAGCAAACCACAATGGATGGGGTAAAAGGGAATGCTCTGGTTGCATCATCTTGGAATGCAAAACTGGGAATACAATTAAAATGTTAAATTACATTACAGAGAAGTAAAAACTGCAGGTAAAATAAACCTTGTCAATAAATTAGTCATTCGTCAATGCTGGCTTTTTACTTTGATGTAAGAATTTACTCTTCTGGTCCCTCAAGACAAATATTCACACATCACTCACTATATGCAATCTGAAATGCCAAATTTTTACTTTAATTTAGACAGACTTCCACATATTGATAGAAAACCATTATAGTCTGTTTGTGCTCGTTGGGACCAGCTCCCTACCCACCTTAGGCTCACAGTGTAATACAACTCTCACCTCACCTTGTTCCACTGTGAAGTGATTCTGGAACTTGAAGATCTAATAAAATTAAGCTATAAATTTAAAAATCCTGGTGTGCTTCAGCATCATTCATGGATATATATATATATTTATATATATATCATACCTGCCAGAAGCCAATGCAGCAAGACTTAAGATTAATAATCAGAATATGCAAACTGCACTGGGTCCTTTGTTGTTATGTAATCTAAAGTGGATTTTATAGTTTTTGTATTGTTTAATACAAACTTTCTCCAACTCTGAAGAACCAGTGGGTGCAGCAAAATAATCCTCCAAATAGAATCCCAGTTTATCTGTTTAAATCTGGCACCATGATCTTTGACCCTGCAGCTGGAGTTGGAAACAGTAAATGGGATGTAAAGGAAAAAATAAAATCCAGTACAAATCTCTCTAAAGTCGCTGACTGCTCTACAGGGAAACAAACAAAGCTGCTTGAATTCTGCATGGCTGGGAGTAAGGAGGGGGGGCCCTGCTGTTCATAAGTATAATTGTTTCTCTGCAGAGCAGTTAGAGACCATCTGACAATTCCAATCCACAGCAGTAAATGAAGGGAGAATTTCAATGCATACAGTCAGGTTTCTTATAAAAACAGTACACATTTCTTTAATTAAAGTATTATGGAGATAGGTTTCTTTTTCAATAAAGAAAGTAAAAAATGGGATTTTATTATTTTGCCTTTACATGCCCTTTAAGAATTTCCTTTAAGCAGCATTTGAGTATCTAAACATACCACATATGGTGGCAGAGGTATAATACAGCAGATGAAGTCCTTTGAAAATGGCTGTGATGGGGCTGTCCTGTTGGTGGTGACATAAAAAAAGGTCACAAAAGAAAAAGTCTTCATGTCCCATTTCCAATCCCCCAGAGCCATCTAGTGCTGCAAACAGTTGGGAAATTGCTTCACTTACTAAAGCTCCCCATAGACGCAACAATCTTTCCCTGACGAATGACTGATTTTAGGGAAGTCCGACCAATCTGTCAAATTATCGTGCAGTTAGTGGGATACAAACGATCGTACATTTTATAATTTCTCGTCCGACATCGGTCTGAAGATTGATCGGCCAGGTTAGAAAATCTTTATCAGCCCCCATGCAATCTACCTAAGTTTGCAGGGCCAAGCAGGCTGCGATCCTTTAGTTTTTCTGACAATATCACCTGAAATGGTCTTTTTAGTTGATGGACACATCGGGCATTTAAACGATCGTTTTGAGACAATCGTGGTCTCACAATAACCATTGGATCTTTCAAAAATCTTTACGTCTATGGCCAGCTTTACCCCTTATTTATTTCTAGAGCTATCACAATGGCAGCAAGTCTTCTGTAATATTAAAGCTCACACCAATTCTTTTTCAGAGGAAATGGCTTAGAAACGAGTGCTGGATTCTCTTTTCCTCTCCCCTTCACCTTAAACCTTAGGCAACAATAAATGTTATCTTCATAAACACTTGGCTTTCCATATATTAAATGATACCAGACTTTTCTTAAAATTCAAGTGGTTTACAGGAGATAATGGAATATAAATGAGAACTATTTAGTCTCGGAGATGGAGTGAGTAAGTGCAGAAAATGTTAGCATGTTTTGCTTTTGTGTTTACAGAAAAATAATGAAAGAAAGGAAATGTTATCTGAAGATCTGAATAAGTGCAAAACCGTAAAAGGATTTTTGTATCAGTAAGTAATTGTGAAATAAAAATCTCTGCATCCTTCCTTTTTTTTGACATTTGCTCTTCCAAGAAATGTGTTCAATTGGTCCTAGCTAACCCACTGAAATTAAATTGAAAACCTCCCTACTAGAAACAAGCAATTTTGGCAGGCCAGTCAGCCCATCATTTTTCTCACCTGACTTGCTTTATTTTAGTTGTTTTTCCTGTCCAGTTCGCTGAATACAGAGCTGGGCTTTTCTACAGTAGAAAACACTAGCTAACTATATCTAACAGTAAATGCATACAAACCATGCTACAATTTTTTACATGTACATTAGTTTAGCAAAAATAATGAGATAAATGTTCACATCAATATCTGTGCATATAAATTAGACAAATTAGTTCACTATAAAGGATTGGAGCCCAAATTCTGAAATCAGACACCTGGGGCATATTTACAAAATTCACGTGAATAAGTTCGATAGAATTCGATCGAATTCCGATTGTACAATTTTATTGGATATTCAAGTATGCAAATTTGGCCACTTCGATCATTGAATTTGCAAAATTCGAGCGTATCGAACAGATCGAATGATCAAATATTCGATCATTCGACCATTCAATGATCGAAGTGCTTCAACTTTAAAATTTTATTCGACTGCCTACTTCGCCAGATTAAACCTAGCGAATAACAATAGAAGCCTATGTGAATCCCCCCCATAGGGGGGATCGTTCAAATCGTACGAATTTTTCGAACGATCGAAGGAAATTTCACTATTTTTTCGTGAAATCGAACGATCGCTGTTCGATCGTACGATTTTGTCAAGAAATCGAATAGCTCTCAAAAAATAGCCTAAAACTATTCGATTTCATTCGACAGTCGAATTTCAGCCCGAATTCGAGGGCTAAAAGCCCTCAAATTCGTGAATAATGATAAATTTGCCCCCAAGGGATGATTGATCAAGGTTCGAATTTGAAGTTTTTCCACAATTTGAATTTTCTTACACAAAAGCTCACAACATTCACATTCTATTTTCGAATAAGCTAATGTTTGGTATGTATTAGGCAAAAAGACCTCAAAAACTTGAATGCAAAAAAAAAACTGGCATCTAAAAGTTGGCAATTACATGTAGAAGTCAATGGGGGTTGTACTGGGCAAAATTCAAGACATTTTTTAAATGAGTTTTTATTTGAGTTTTCGAGCTTGTAAACTACAAACTAGAAAATTTCAGGGATATCCAATTTCTTTTTATGATTGAATTAAATTGTGATTTTTAGATTTGGATTTTAACATAAAAAAGCTGTTTTTTTTTTAATCATGAGTTTATTCAAAGTAGAAAATAAAAATGATAAATAAGCCCACACTTGTCAGTGGTTGGATTCTAAAGCTGGCCATAGACATAAATACTATCTTTCCAAGAAAGATCGTTCGCTTCAACACACACATGTAGAGCTGAATTGTCAAATATACAGGTAGAAATAATAGAATTCTAGGTTTACGATGTTAAGGGTACCTTCAAAGGCATCCGATCAAAGTTTTCCATCCAGCCTGATCAACCAGCTGACCAATATCTAAATCTTCTGATGATATCGGGCAGCTCATTTCCCACCATACACGTACAACATATTGTACAAAAATCCATTTCGTACGATATTATCTGTCCATCTATGGCCACCTTAAGGCCAGTGAAAGATTAAAGCATTGTTCAAGAGGTAAAACTGAGAAGAAAACTCTAAATAGCATCTCTCTGGATCATCAGTCTGTATGGATGGTTTTAGTTCCTATTTAAATAGGGTACCTGCAGTTTTTACAATGGGAATTATCTAGCCATTCTGCCAAGAAGTTAGTTTCCAGCCTCTGCACCTGCAATAGTGTACATTCTACAATACATG
>CM044436.1:39494474-39505310 GCA_024363595.1 Xenopus borealis
ATAGCAGAATTTACGATGACGTCACTTCCGTGCGCTTTCAATTTGGCGCGATGCTGAGGATACATCGTGAGCGGAAGTGACGTAGGTGAAGGCGCGTCTAGGAAGCGCTTAGTCTGAAACAACGGAGGAGCCGCGAGTATCAAGGTGTATATGCGATGCCAGGGGAACAACCGCCGGTCATCCTGTAAAAGTTCCACAACCCACCGCTGGTGTGATGTGTAGTGGAGCGCACCGATCTAATAGAGGTAGAAGGGGCTCACACTAACCAGCAAAAACGCTTTCTGACATAAGCGGAGCACACAATTCTAATAGATGGGCTCAAGAGGTACTATAATTTTAGTAATAATACAAAGGAGCACTCTAAATAAGGGCTCACCTTGAGTAGATTTGTAGAGTAGGGCTCATTCATCTGGGAGAGCACACAACCATGGCAGGGGGCTCAATAACAGATAAGAGCACACATGATGAATACAGGTAAAATAAATAAGAAAATGAACAAAAAAATGCGAAGAGGATGTATGAAGGTGTCCACCTCCGAGCAGGACAAACAAAAAACTGAGGGTGGAAGGAGACACAGGAAGAGGAGGAGTTTAAGAATTAATTAGTTTGTCCTGCCTCCAGAGAGGAGAACTTAACCCCAGACGTCCTGCACTGTGTATGCACATATATATATATATAAATATGTTCCATGAATTGTATGAAACCCCTCTGAGCAGAGCCTTGGAGCCTTTATATGGACATGACTTCCAGGGTCGGACAGGTGCGCCGCCAGGCACACTTGAGTGAAGGAGGCACAAACGGAGGTCATCATGTGCGAACAGCACTACTCGGAGTGCATGCTCAGACTGGGCTGCGTGCCACCGAATTTTTTATTTTTTAACAATTTAATATCGAGAGAGGGGGGCCCCCGGATTTTTTTTCCAGTCTCCCACTGGGCCAGTCCTACCCTGCAGATAGCTAAATAGATTGGAAACTGAGTACACTCAACGTGCTGCGTCTGAACCTGCGTTTGGCGCTTACATGCATCTCGTGGGTACAACCTCATTGAAAAGAATGAAGTGCTTCTAGATCTGCGCTCCCCTGGGGCTGAACTCCGCCAAACGGAATGCAGGGGAGCACAGGTCACAAACACCCGTGTGTAAGGGCCCTAAAGGTTTATTTCTATTATTTTTACCTTTGGCTGAACAAAACATCGCTGACTCATTGCTATAGGGATACTGCCAAGGTGTAGAATAAATGAGCCCCACTTATAGTACATTGATCATATTATTAACAGTTGAACCTCCAGTCAGTGATTTAACAATAGATGGTTGGAATGGGTAGACCCAGATCAGCACCCTGCGCTCATTCTTTTACTCCTGCTGCAACCCCAGTTGAGCAAAACTATATTGCGTGCACAATCTAATAATATAATATTATTATATTAGTTATAATTAATACATTTTAAATACGCTCTAATAAGGATGAGTTGCATCTTGGTTTGAATCATGTACAAAGTCCTGTTTTATTATTGAAAAAAAAAATCAATTGAAAAAAAAAAATCTGAATTATTTGATTAAAATGGAGAGAATGGGTTTCCGAATAACAAATCCCATCCTGTATAATCTTGGGCCCATTACATTTGTTTCTAAATAAGACAGCACTAGGTGAGGAGTGATTAATGAAGAACAAAATCCATTTTCAGAGTAAAGCAAGTATATTTTATTGACAAAATACAGTAACGGTGTTGTTGAAAAACATTTTTGATTACTGCTTATGCTATGAATAATAAGCTTTATGGGAATGTCAAATTCATTTCTATAAGAACAAATTCCAGCATTTATGCTTCCATATTGCATGCATATTTAACCAAAGACACATTTGTCGTAGCAACAAAAAGTGCTAAAGATTGGCATATCTGAGCTTTAAATACGAGGACGGGAAACCCAATGACGCAATTTAGTAATAAGAAAATATATGTCCCAAAATCTTTATTACACACTGTACAGAACAACATATTGCACTTAAATCAGACCATAAATATGTACAAATGTATTTTACAAGCTTTCTCTATTAATTTATAAATCTCTAGTAACAATCAAGTCTCATTAATGATTTAAAAGACTGGAGTATTTGTGTACAGTAGTTCTTATCTAACGTTCAGTGATGCAATCCTTAAGAAGAGCAGACTGGTTAGGTAGCCAAGTCAAGACAACCAAGAAGAATACCTACTAATAATTTAGTCATGTGATCATCATTTCATAATATTTAGTAATTATTGGCTTAGTTATTAGTATTTGCAGATCCAGACACTGTACCTAAAGACAGTTTTGTGAAGAGTGCCCTAAAAATGGAGGTGCAAGCCAGAAGTGACTCCAAAACACTTAGGGGCAAATTTACTAAAATTCCCTAAAAATCCCTCGAATCTATTCGAAATTCGATAAGCATTCGACTATTGAATGCTTATCGAATAGTTCTAGGCTATCTTATTTCTCGATATTTGATTTCTCGATGAAATCGTATGATCGAATATCGATCGTTCGATTTCATGAAAAAATCGTACTTTTGCCTTCGAGCCTCTGAAAAATTTGTACAATTCGAACGATGGAGGCGTTCGATCGTACAAATGGTATTCGAGCAGGTCTTTGCAAAAGAAGCCTATGTGGAGGTTCCCATAGGCTTCTATTGGTATTCGGTAGGTTCAATCTGACGAAGTAGGCATTCAAATAAATTTAAAATCCTTCTATCATCGAATGGTCGAATATTCGATGTATTCGGTATTCGATGATCAAAGTGGGCAAATTTGCATATTCGATCCTCCGAAAAAATTGTACGATCGGTATTCGATCGAACTTCGATCTCTTCACACGAATTTTGTAAATCTGCCCCATAGTGAAAGGTGTTTCTCAAACCATTAGCAATAAATTAAACTGAAAACTGTAGGCAAAATACCTTGCTCCTGATGTGATATGGAATTCTTTTAAAAAAGGGACGTGAATAGCTATGGAATTTATCTAGATTAGAGCACTAGGTGTATAGCACTAGAGCTTTCAAACTTGCCTTCTTATGTCACACCTTGGTTAGTCCAGTACCTGCTGTATGTGCCCGCTTGGCAGGCTTATTAATTGATATGCAAATTCCTGGAAAGGGGTTCAGACAAAAAGGTCCAGTCAGATAGGAAGCTTGTATTAGGACTCTTAGGGGCAGATTTACTATTGGTCAAATTTCGAATTGAAAAAAATTCGACCATGGGAATAGTTAGGGAATTGAAATCCTTCGAATTCGAAGGATTTTACCACAGTTTGATTGGTCGAACAATTTGATCAAAATTCGCAAAAGACCCTTCGGTAGGTTGAAACTGACGAACTAGGCAGTCGAGTAAAAATTTAAGGGGAAGTAATTCGATAGTCGAATAGATTTTTATTCTAATTATTCGAATCGATTGAATTTACAGAATTCCATAGTCAAGGTCAACTAATTTGCATATTCAAAATTCAAATCTTTTTGTAAATTTGATCAAATTTCAAATCATGTGAATTTAGTAAATCTGCCCTTAGAGGGTTATTTATTAAAATCCGAATACCAAACAGTTGAAATTTTTTTGTTTTTTACTATAAAATTCTGAATTTTTTGTGAATTTGTTTTCCTGAGAATTATTATACCCAGAAGATGCAAAAAGTCTAAAACCTGAAAATCCAGCATCTCAGACTAAGCGAGGTTGTATATAAGTCAATGGGAAAGGTCGGACCCATTTGGGCTGACACCTTCACAACATTTGTGGGTCACAACCTTTTAGTGTCTGTGCTCCTTTTTATATACTCATTCTGGCATGCCCCATGCGCTTCCATGACACCACAGGCGGGGGTATATAAACAAGAGTGTGCAACATATTAGGGTAGGTAGGTTCTCTAGGGTTGGGTGCAGGTCGAGTTTTTCTTTTTAAAGGGATGTGCTAGGAAATGAAAACTTTTCATACATTTTTTTTTAAATGTTTTCATTATAATGTATTACTGTATGGCAAACATTGACTACAGTTTGCATTTTTGTAGCTATGGCAGCTTCTTTTTCCATATATTGTAGCTTCTAGTAGAGTTATGGGAAATAAAATATTTATTCCTAGGAGATCATGTAGGAGCAGGACTGCACATATTGTGCCACTTGCATTTATATTGTAATCTACTTCAGCCCTGTTGTATGTGCTAATGGCTCTTCCTTTATATCACAGTTCTATCTTCTTTGGAACTCCATATTTGGTTCATGTTGACCAGTTCATGTAAATCAGAACTCTTTATAGATCTAAAACTTGCTTCCATGCTTACTGGAGCTGCATGGATAGCTCAGCTTAATTTCCTGTGCATGGACTCCCTACTGCCCCGGTGTAAGATGATTTCACATTCAAAACTCCATAAGTTTATGATTTGTCAGCAGAGAAACTACTGCATGTTACATTAGCCAACTGAGATAAAAAAACATTTTGGTAATAAAAAATGGAAAATGACCCAATGTGCCATTGCCCTTATCCTTTTACTCTGGTCTATAGCACAGATCCCAATATAAGTTCTTTTTGAATTACCTTTGAAATAGAAGTAACTTAAACAACTTTGCAGCTGGTCACTGTTTTTGCTGGGTAATACTCCGCTTAGTTCTCGGCGTCCACACACATCAGATTATTGACTGCACGTCTATTGCAATGAAAAATGAACCAGCTTTGGGTCACATACAGCTAAGGAGCTCAACTAGATATCTCCTAACTAGAACTATGGCATGAATATTATGAAAGACTGTGCTTATTAACCCAGATTATGTTTTTCCTATGACATAAACTTAATGTTGCCCCTCAGCAATGACGGGTTTACTTTAGTTGGGAAAACAAATGATATGTCCCATAGCAACATATTACAGAAAGCAGATTTTTGTTTTCAAACACTTGTGAAAGTGGCAGCCAGCATGCAGTGTAACCCCTCTGGCCCCAATGCACAGGAACATCTTCCTATTCACCAAAGAGTCTCTTCCACTCAATCTTGATTCGGTTGTGAACACACATTTCTGGCTCACTGTTGTGCAGTGCAAGTTTCTGCATTGTGCTCAGTGTTCCCTCTCCTTTATTGCAGACTACTGTGAGGAAAGTGGGGGTTCTCCATTATGTTTTGTGCACTGGTGTCACAGCTTGATTGTATGCATACGAGTTCACTACAGGGAACTACCGTCAAAATGAAAAGTGGATATAAGCTTCATCATACTGAAATAAGAAACTTTCTAAATATAATCCATTAAAAAGGTCTGCATTGTTTCTGAAGTAATCAAGTTTATATTCACTATCCCTCTCTCAGCATCTGTTTCTCATCAGTCTGTCTTCATTCAGGAGTTGGTTGTCAGATGAATGATCCAATATATCTTATAGGGGGGGGGCTCCTTTTGCCTTGAAGATATATAAGAGCTCAATCTTTTAAAATGCCCAGACATCGTGTCTCTCTACATTCAGGATTTGTGCAAAACACAGTTATTTTGTAGCTTTTTTTTGTAGCTTTTGTTTGTACTGAATTTGAGTGAGCTCTATTTAATATGCTAGGAAATGGAGCCCCCCCCCCCCATTAGATATATTGGATCATTCATCTGACACCCAACTGCTGCATGAAGACAGAATGAAGAGACACAGATACTGAGAGAGGTATAGGGAAGATGAACTTCATTTTCTCAGAAACAATTCAGACATTTTAATTGATTGTATTTAGTATGAGGAAACTTATATTACATTTTCCTTTTTGTGATAGGGAAGAGTAGTAGCAAGCAACGTTTCAAGGGGGGTTGTCTAAACCTTTACCTAACTGAGACTAAATGGATTTTGAAGCACTTTTGCAACTGATTTGTATTTCAATCACTTTAGTGAAAAGCCTATTTTCTTGTAATGGCTAGGGTTCATCAGTATATATGTAGATATTGCCATGCAGAAGCCTTACCTGAATGCTGATCCCTGTTTTGACTCATCTGTATCCTGTGCTATGCTGAAAAGAGTAGCAGTAACGTCACATTTCAAAGCCTTCTATGACCTCCTGAACAAATTAGGTAAGGGCAATGCATTTCTGGTCTTATGTGCTCATTAAATTACATTAAGTAAAGCAAAATGCCCATTTTTTTGTTCGTAAGATTTTTGGAGAGCTGAAAAAAAATTTGCAAAGCTGAGCTAGTCTTTGTTCCCAGACTGTCAGGCACTGACAATGAGGCTTCTTAATGGTGTAGCTTCCTAGTAAGGGACCTGTCCCTGTGCTCAGGACTGGACTGAGAATCAAAATAGGCCCTGGCATTTCAGGTACACAGAGGCCCAATCAGCCCACAGAGGCCCAAACAGTCCCCACCAGCCCACTAAATACTGACTTTCTATGGCACCTTATAGCAGCCCATCTGGCATTTGCCCTAACCCACAGATTGCCAGTCCGGGCCTGCCTGTGCTGGTAAGCCTTGCTTCAGGAATTCTACAGTAGGTCACATCTGTGGCTTATAATAAAAGGATAGAGCCATTTAATGATTATAATGTGTCCCTTCCTACGCTTGATTCAGACAATGTGCTTTAAAAGCTGTCTCTAAAATTGCACTGGCTTAGTAGATCCTTTCATGACCATGTTAATGTCTCCATCATCTCTGTATAGCTCAATTTCTGAATAAAACTCATACTTATGGTTCAATTGCTTTCTAGTATACATGTATGACATTTGTAAGGCATCACACTGCAGATGTCATATTTAATGCAACACATCTGCCACTGCATAGTTTGAAGAAGTCACCTATCCCTTCAAATACTGCACAGATTTAAAAAGTTAAATCACAAAACATATACCCCATATGCCCAGGAGCAGTAACCCACAGCAACCAATAGGATCTCTGCTTTTAAACAGGCGACTGCTACATTCTAGCTTCTGATTGGTTACTATGAGTTACTGCTCCTGGGAAAACCTAGTGCCTTTTATTACATAACCCCAAAAGGCTTGTATGAAACCCCAGCCCTACCTGTTGGGATCAGATGTCTTTGCATGGAAAGAGCCAATGGCAATATAGAATTGGATTAAGCAGAACATTAACCCCCCATCAACTCTATAAGCATACACTCAACTCTATTAGTATATATATCTTTGTACAGATTATTCATAATAAAAGTAAGCTTCTTTCCATCAAAGTAACATTTGATGTTGCGTCTTTAAATTCATCTATTTTGTGATTTCCATTCATGAGAAAATTCTACTATTTCACCAGTGATTCTATTCGGTTTACATTCTGCCATTTGCCAGTTCATTCTGTTTTTGGCAGGGTTTCAATTCTCCACCAGTGATTCTACTCAGTTTTGTCACCACTCCCAACCCCACATTTGACCGCTGCATTTTGGATTCCATCATTTCAGCTAGATAAAGCGAGTGCAACACTTACAAACCCAAATGCATCTGGGTTTTATTTAGTGATTTTTTTATACATTGAGAATTGTGGTTAATTGCTGTCCAGTTCCTACAGGACAAGTGATCTAAACAAACATGGACAGTTTACTTCCTACTTCCCCAGTGGTTGTTCGCTCATCTGATACACCAAGTAAAGTGGTCAACCAGCCGGGATGTCCACATAATCCAGCACCACTGGCTCTGACCAACATTAGTATAGATCTGGGCAGCTACTGAGAAATAAAAGCGAATTGGGTCATTTAGAATTGGAGGAAGCTGAATGTAAATTATTCACACAGGTTTCCTTTTAAAAGATTGATGTTTTGGACTAGAGACATAACCACTTTCACATTAGCCCCCAAAACTTCCCCCACTGAAATCGCTTCATAGAATATCATGTGATACAACCTCCAGAAAAAAAATCAGTTTGGGTCCTGCCAATGCACAGGAGGACAGATGATCAGACAGCATTGATTATTCCCAGTTTCTACCAATGAAAGTTCTGCATATAAGGTTTATTCTCTCAGTCAGGACAGGTGTTTCCTTCATAACATTCCCTACATGCTGAGCCAGCCCAAAGTGTAGCAACCTCCAGAGAGCTAACCTCCTCTTCAATACACCCACAGCACACTTAATCATTATGTGGTTGCTCAGTTACACACACCAATATCACACCTATTTCATGATAAGCGAGTTTGTTACAAAAAAAGACTTCATTCAATGTGCTTTCATTCTTAGTGTTCAGGAGATCCCTAGGGAATCGGTACCATAGGCTGGACTATGTTATAGATACTGCAAATCTGGATCTCTTTGGAGCCAAAAGGTGCTTAAAACTTTACTATGTACAGACTTTATACACATTGGTAGGATTTCTTCGTATCTCTTCAGTTTGGGTTTGTTTCAGAAGAAGAGTTATGCTCCATTACACGATTCACAACACCTTTGTTTGTAGAGATCTATGTGGCATAACTTAAGATGTTTTACAAATGTACAGTAGTGAGTTGTGTCCTTGCATTCTCCCTCTGAAAGATAAAAGAGCCCATTAAATTGGAAAGCGGATAACGCACAGCAAGTTGTATAACATAATGCCAAATTGTGTGCTCTGCACAGCCAGTTCTACACCCCTGTAATGTTAGCGTGTCAGTGACTGAAATAGCCAAACATTTGCATACTTCCGCAGGCTGTGGCCTTGCAGTGCTGCCAGGTTGTTGGCCTCCGTTTCCACACACAGTACTGGTCAGCCACCACTTTGCTGTTCTTCTTGTGCACACAGTCTACCTTCCGAGACTGGAAACCATTCCCACACGCAGCCGTGCAGGGTCTCCAGGGGCCAGTCCTCCAGTACACATCACACATTTCAGATGTACAAGTTTTTCTGGCTGCTAGCCTGTAAGGAAAAAGAGGAAACCCAATGAGGCAGATTTACTGAAGTGCAAAGTGTCAGCCGCTAGCGTAAATTTGCCAGAAATCTCATCTGCAGGGACATTGCCAATTTACTGATTTAGTAGGTGTAGAGGACAATTTGCTAGCGAGTGCAGTTTCACGCCCTATCTCTGGGCGAATTTCCATTCAGACAAACGAACATTAGGCAGATTCGCTAAAGTGCCAAATTTACAGAAAGTTCCTGCTTTCACCAGAGTACCATCACTATCTTAGACCTGGTGAACTGATAAGATGAATCTACATCCTCCTCAATATTATGTCAGTGAGATCATATCCTGTATGCCGAAAAAGTCCTAAGAAACGCTGGCCTTTTTTCATATTTTAAAGCAGGTTTGACTTCAAAAGTCCCAACTAGTAAAGATTTTTGTGTTAACATTCTTTTCCCAACCATCTGAGGGACATGCCACGTTTAAGGGTGGGCTCATGAGTAGGGCATTGGAGAATCTCATGTTTATTTTGCTTCCTTGGACATGTGTAATAAGACTGTAGATAAGTCATGCAAGACAGCAAGTGGCCATGAACAATTGAAGTGACAGAAAGTGCCTACAAATGTTTTGCTATCACAAATACCTTTTTTTCCTGTCGCATGAAGCTTCTGGCACCGTAGTGCCATTGTGGTGTTGGCACAACACTTGTCGATGCTGCAACCCCATTCCTTGTCCAATACATTGATTCAAACACTGAAAGAAAATATATTTGTATATGAAAGGGTACATTAAGGGTTAACTTCTGTCCTTGAAACTTCTGTACTTGCTCAAACTTCTTTGTGCAAAACATGCTTATATGGCACGTACTCCCCAGCTGGCCTGAGCAGCCCCCAATGCCCTTGGGCGAATATGTTTCTTATCTTTTCCTATCACGCATACCAGCACACCCCACTCTCCCAACTTCTAGAATATTCCTTTTGCAGACACACAGAATAATACTCATTTTCCCTTAGCCAAAGGCACACCTATTTGTAACACGTCATATTGGCTATATAAGCAACTGCTGTAACCCTAATAAATCGGAACTTGCTTTGCAACACACGAGCCTACTGTGTCGTTCTGCGCAGTGTATTTGGAGAAGGCGAAATCAGATGGTTTCTGCCGTGCCAAGACGAATCGATTCGCAAATGTTAGCACTAAGATAGCACAGTGAAAGTCCGGAATTTCTCCTGCATCAGGAAAATTATAACTGGGCTAGGGGTCTGTGGCTGATTCACCACTGCAGTCACCATGATTCACCCTTGGGTATATGTTTAGTAAGTAACTCAGTAACATGCACAAAAACACAAACCAGATGGCTGGGCCATAGTTTGAAATAATTTGGCCAGAGGGACAGAAAGCAGACAAATGACACATATAACTCCCCCACTATGCACATATCCAGTACAGAGTGCATAACACTATGTTCAGCATAAGCTTTCTACTAGCTAGGTCTATATGTGATTTCAGCTGGCTGTGCTCTTGCTCTTCATTTACCAAAGAACTGTATTGCAATGGAGCACAATCATTTAAAGAATGACGAACATTATAGCAATGTTTATTTTTTTACATATTTGCAGTGGCTGAAAGAGAATCACAAATATGCATGCCAGGGTATGAAAGTAATCAGCCTGCCGCTAAGTGATAGGTATGCAATTTTTTTAACCAAACATCTCAAATTCTAGAAAAAAGGGAACTTTAGAAGGGTAATATTCCTAAAAAAAATTTTTGGAAAATTAAACAATGCAATTTTAAAAATGTATTGAAGACATTCCTCAGATCTGTGCTTGTTTCCCAGTTTCTTAGCTAATCATGAGTATAGAATGCAGATACATGGGAAGCTTGCACACATCGCACAAAGGGGGAAATTCACTAAGATGCGAAAATTCTCTAGCGTTGGCTTTGCTAATATTCGCCATGCAAATGTGCGAAGTTACGCTCTGGTCAGCGAACTGTAGCGTAGTTGCGCTAGTGTTACTTCGCCAGGCAAAGCCCATTTATGCTATCTGCCTAATTTGCATACGGCG
>CM044436.1:39506695-39523477 GCA_024363595.1 Xenopus borealis
GATTATGATAAACAGTTTAACAGCATGGCTGATGAAATGTCTTCAAGAAAAACACAGCAGGTCCAGTTGATTTGGTTCTACAGATAGACCACCAGTGCACCAATACATATGGTTGGACTTATGTTAAAACACCCAACCACTGATTCATGGCATCATCATAACAGAAGGGAACCATTGAAACATAAGGGGCAAACATGGGGCATCATGAAAACAGAAGGGCCAACTGGCAACAAAGGGCCACAGAAAGCAGTATTTTCATCTCTGTTTCTTTCCTTTAAAACAAACAGCCACAATGAACTCTTACCTGTCCCCAGGACTGAGCAATCCAGTCTACACATGCATCAGAAGAACATGTCTTTTGTGTCACTGGACGGTCAGCATATCGACAGGAACCGGAAGAAAGATTTTTTATGCTTCCATTGGATTTTGTCTGTTGGCAAGTCACTTGTCGTTGCTGGACTCCTGTGCCACATGAGGTGCTGCAGTCAGACCAAGCACCCGTGTACCATCTACAAGAGATTACAAGCAGTATTCACATAAGAACTAATTTAAGCTATAATACAAGTATGTGCCCTGGTTAATAACCCACAGCAACCAACAATATGCTTGCTTTGACAAGTAAATGTTGTTTGTGGATTGGATGCTATGGGTTACTAGACCTGGTACAAATTAGTTTAGAAGTATGCTTTGTCACTAATTTTATCTTTCGTGAATTAGAAAAACACAAGAGCAAAGGCTGAACCAAATCCTAATTAGCACATTCAAACAAAAGGTTCTGTTTTCCCCCCTTATTGTAAATATGTAAAAATATTTAGCAAAAACACAAATACATATAATGCTATATGTCATAAAGCCATGGCTCACCTAGCTGGGCAGTCCTTTCTATTGCATGTCTGAGACCTAATCACTAAAGGATGAAGATGTTCACACAACGAGTCATTCACTCTGTGCCCCTTGACATTAACACATTGTTGTATGCTGCTCTGGGTGCCGTTGTTTCCACATGGAGATGAGCACGGAGTCCATTCACCATATTCAAAATGGTAACCTGTAAAAAAACAAGAAAACCTTGGGGTATATATTTTTATAGAAACATTGTCAATAGCAATAATAGAATATCATATGAATTTTGTCTTTCTAAAAATCCTACAGCTCTCCCAGATCGATTAGTCAATAAATACATTCTAGCTTCTGTCCAGAACTACAATATTAACATTCCATGTTGAGCTTGTCCTGAAATAATTGATATGCACTGACAATCATGAAGTATAACAGGCTACATGGCCTTTACTATTGCCTAAAATATTGCACCTTAGCTGGAAGAACAGTAAATAAATAATATTGCACTGATGGTCCCTCCAGGAGCTGTAGACATATATACCTTCAAATGGGCCCCTGTCCTTACCACCTGCCCGAAATGGGGCTAGTTTGAAAATCAATTTTGGTGCAATCTCACAAGAGTTTATTCAACCAAACTAAATGAAGGTGCCACAAATGCTCCAGCTGATCAAAGTATACTACACTACCTTATGATCTAGTTATTCCACTGCTGCAGCCATACCTTATCTCTGGGATTTTGTATGCAAACAGCTGTGGTCCATATATATATTTATATAGATCCCCCTACAGAAACTTGCTTAAAGGGGAACTATGATATAAGCTTCATCACACTTTCTTAATACAATTAAATATTCTGCTTTATTTCTGAAATAATCAAGTTTATGTTCACTATCCCTCTCTCAGCATCTGTTTCTTTTCATTCTGCCTTCTTGCAGCAGTTGGGTGGCATATGTTCATTGACAGTTAGATCAATATATCTTATGGGGGGGGGGCTTCCTTTCCCAGCAGATGAATTAGAGCTCACTCAAATAACTGATTCCAGTAGAAACAAAATTTAACAAAATATCTGCGTTTTTCACATATTCTGAATGTAGAGATACATGATTTCTGGTGATTTTAATACAGTGATGTAATACATCTTCTAGGCAAAAGGAACCCCCTATAAGATATATTGGATCTAACTGTCAATGAATATCCGACACCCAACTGCTTAATGAAGAGAGAATAAAGAGGAACAAATGCTGAGAGAGGGACAGTGAAGATAAACTTGATTATTTTAGAAACGGTACAGAATAGTATGCTGAAGCTTAAATTTAAATCTTTGCGAAAGTTCCCCTTTAATATGGAGCAATTAACCAAACCTAAAGCCCCAGATTTTTCTGTAGGGACCTATAGTAGCCAGCTGTGTCCACAAACTCATTTTCTGCACAATCGCTGGGCTCTTAATTAATTGTTTTCTACATTTTTTTGTAGGAATTCTATTTCAGCAAAGAGGCCCACGTTTTTGTCATTTTTTTATTCAGGATTTGAAAGTTTCACTGCTCATGATAAATCATCTTAAACATAAATGCTGTAATATCTTTTTTTATTCTGAAGGAAAAACGATGGCTGTACAAATCACTTAGTTATAGTCTGTCAAGCTATATACTTGTGTCATAAGTGGGGTTTGTAGCCATGCAGGTTCCTCTTTAATACAGTAATAAAGTGAGTAGAAAGAGAAGTAATATGATATCTTTCAGTGCATAAGCAGATGTAATAGTCCTTAGGCTGAAAACAGCTAAAAGGGCCTTTGCATGATATTAGCAAGTAGTTTAGTGTGTAACTCTGTCACTGGGGATATATATCAAACATCTCTCTACAAAGTTACTGCTCCAGTTCATGTTTTATGGTGGAAACTTTTTTTTTTAATCAATTAAATAATAAAACTCATTCAAGTGAAAAAATACAATTTTTATAGTCAGGCCAACCTTTGCACCATGTTACACAGGCCAAGTTGGAACCAAATCTCTACTTCTCCTTGTACAGTATATATTCAGGATATACATTAGTGCTATATGTAAAGCCTTGGGGCCACAGTACCATATACAGTATGACTGGCCGTGCAGCTTGACATGTCAAAAATATCCAGCACTGAACTTAACACCAGCTTTTGATCCCTACTAATATCCACTCACATCTTTTACTGATGTGGGATTGGGGATGTCCAGTCCAGCGACTTTTAAAATCGCGCTGCTGCGTGTGAACAAGCGCAGGCGACTTTACGCCTAGCGGGTGCGCAGCGCTAGCTAGCTATTCGGGGAGATTCGTCGCAGCGATAAGTCGCCAGGCAACAGATCTCCCCCGAATCTCCCCGTCTGGCCTTGCCCTAAAACAGTACATTGTACTTGATCCCAACTAAGATATAATTAATCTTTATTGAAAGCAAAACCAGCCTATTGGATTTGTTTACATCATTTTCTAGTAGACTTAAGGTATCAGTTTAACACTGTGCCTCGCACTAAGACCAGCATGGACACACTGGAGAGTTCCTAAAACCTTACTTTGCAATGTGATATTCACCCAAGCCGACATCATCTTGGAGTTATTTGAAGTCCAACATCTGTACTCTCCAGCCAACTGCACAGATAAGGGATATATTTCCAGAACACGACCCGACACCAGAATTCTGTATTGGAACCCTTCATTTCCTTCAATGGGCTGCATTCCAAAAAACCAGTGTATTGCATTCCGATGGCTGGTTTGCACTGGACAACCTACAACAAAATCAGTAAGTGTGTAGGGAAGCATTAAGACATTTTTAAGGTTTTAAATGTTTTCCTCCGATTATGAAGGATTGCCGAGTATGCAGACATATAGCACTAAACACAGCAGGACTTGGGGAAATACTGTCTACTCTAATTTATACATTCACATTATCGTCCATTCTTCTTCCATTGAGCAGATTAACGTGCATGTAAAGGCAAAAAATAAAGTCTAATTTTTACTTTGTTAAATGAAAAACAAACCTATCTCCAATATACTTCAATTAAAATGTGTGTACCGTTTTTATAAGAAACCTGACTGTATGCAGTGAAATTGTCCCTTCATTTACTTCTGTGGATAGGAATTATCAGAGGGTCCCTAACTGCTGTGCAGGAAAGCAATCATACTTATGAACAGCAGGGGGAGCCCCCTCCTTACTTCCCAGCTGTGCAGAATTCCAGCAGCTTTTGCCGTAATCGATTGTGTAGAGATTTGTATTGGATTTTATTTTTGCCTTTACATCCCCTTTACGGTTTCCAGTTGCAGGGACAAAGATCATGGAGCCAGATTTAAACATATAAAATGGGATTCTATTTGGAGGATTATTTTGCTGCAGCCACTGGTTCTGCAGAGTTGGAGAAAGTTTGTATTAAACAAGTCAAAAACTATAAAATCCACATTAGATTACATGACAACACAGGACCCAGTGCAGTCTGTATATTCTAATTATTAATCAGTCTTGCTGTATCGGCTTCTGGCAGATATTATTTGACTTGTGCTGTTTTGATAATTTATGAAAATCCCTAAGCAGCGCAGATCACACTGAGCATGTGCACAGTCTTGGTCTTGCAAAGATGTTTAACAAAGTTAGAAGATGACAGCCCCCTGTGCCCAACTTTGAAAGCATAAATCATTTGTTTGATTAGGCTTGTGGTGCAGTAATTTCATGTTTAGGTTTAGTATACAAAATACAGCATTTCTAGCCTTATTCTATTTTAGACTTTACTTGTCGTTTAAGTACAACTGTAAAGCCTGGAGTGTGCAATTGGCATATGTTTGGAGCTCACATTTAAAGGAGCATTATAGCCCCTTTTCAACATAAGTGCAATCAATAGGGCTTGTGCTGAACAAAGTTTTTGCTTATTGGTTTAATCTGTTTTTTTGTTATTTTTTGAGTTAAACAGGGTAACTGAAGTAAATTAAAATAATGAATCGTTCTCGGTTGCATTAGGTTTCAAAATGTTGCCTAACACACTAAATGCTTACAGGCATACATAGAAGAAAAAGGCAAAACAAATAATGCATATACAAATTCATATGACCTACCTATACGCAAGAGGTCTCCTGCTTTACCCACAATATGAGTGCCACTGGCAGAAGCCATCATAATTCTCCGCCTCCCTTTCCCCTTGGACTGTTCATCATGCGAGTCTTTCATTCTGTGACCTGTATAAAAATCAGTTGCTTATTTACTTGTGGGCATACTGGAAACCAGAGATTTTCAAGAACCCGGAAGGTTTACAGGCTGGATGGTGTCTGAATTTTTGGTGGTAGAGGCCCATAGTGAGCTGGATAGAAGTACTGGTGTTTCAGTTTTATTACTGCTAATTCCCTCTGTGCCAAGTGCCCTCTCATACTACAATGGTTAAATGAAAACTGTCAGATAAGAGGCCACAGTGAAAAAGAATGAAGTTGGTATAATTGTAGGGCCTGTGCATTTTCACTTTTTTTGACAACTTCTAATGAAGAATCCCAGAACCATTATGCAAATTGTCTTAAACTTCAAAACAGTCTGGTTAGAATTTCATTAGCTCATCTCATAGAATTCGATCATACAGACTGGAACAGACACATCAAACACTCCCACCTTACTAGGGGAAAATGTTACATGCTGGTTTATGATTTATAGGGCGACTGCAATGTAAGGATATAAAGCAAGGAGGCCAGCTTCAGAGTCATTCAATGTGTTAAAAAAAAAATACCCATAACTTTACATTCCAACAATTCTCTCCCAAGAATGCTATACAAGCCGAGAGGATTAGAAAAATAGACCAGAGCTTTGTCATACAGTAAGAATGCAGCAGCGGGTCAGATACTAACCAGATAAGCGAAGCATAGACATTGCTACCGTTTTTCCAAGGGCATTGGTTGCTATGCAGAAGTACGTTCCCTCATTTCCATCTGATACATTGGTGAGCATTAGGGAACCATTGAAGAGTAGAAAAGAATTGTTCGCCAGAGCAGATTCCTTCTTTAACCAAATTAATTTGGGGTGAGGGAAACCTATAGAAAAAGTAACACATGCAATATTAAACATATATTGTATTACATATTCAAAAAAAATATTTAAATGATATGAATATCTATTTGTAAAGTAAAATGTGTCCATGGATATTTTTTATGGCCTTCTTTGGGAACTTGCCACCGGATTCCTAATGAAAATGTGTCATTCACTCCTCCAAATGACTGGGGTTGGTGCTATTGATGAATAAAAAAATTAGGGATGCACCAAATCCAGGATTCGGTTCGGGATTCAGCCTTTTTCAGCATGATTCAGATTCGACCAAATCCTTCTGCCTGGCCAAACTGAATCCTAATTTGCATATGCAAATTAGGACCAAGGGGGGAAATCACATCACTTTTTGGCAAAAAACAAGTAAAAGTTTTCCCGTTCCCACCAATAATTTGCATAAGCAAATTAGGGTTCAGATTAGGTTTGGTATTCGGCCAAATCTTTCGGGAAGGATTCAGGGGTTCGGCCGAATCCAAAATAGTGGATCCCTAGAAAAATACATGCAGAGAGAAAGACATACACATAGGCTTATGGGACAGTCTGTGGAGGGGAAGACAGACATTTAGAAGATTTGTTGAGGTGAAGGCAGATACCAGGGGTCATTTTATAAAGGGAATAGGATAATCCAGTTATTATTAACATATATTTATACAGATCAATATTATGCAGAGATCAATCATCATTCAAATCAGTCCTTGCATCAGTGGAACTTTCAATCTTGATCCCAGTTTCCCCAGTCAGGGTCAGGTTCATTAGGACCCAGTTACCCTTTCTGTGTGTTTCGGTGCATGGGAGGAAACTCAAACATACTGTACCCAGAGGTGCACAAGTACTTCACAACATAACATCTTTGCAGAGGTTGGAACCAAACACAGAAACCCAGTATTGTAGGATAGCATTGCTAACTTTTACAGGGAGTGTGGTGGGCCCTGAGTCATCAGGGCCCCCCAATCTGACTCTTTGCATAGATACAGACATCAATGAATGGGCTTTGAAGTCTAAAGAATACACAGATATCTGGGGGCAGTGCGCGAGGTATAAACATTTCCTGTAGGGTGACAGTCTGTGGAGAGGTACAAATATACACAGATTCTGGGGAGACAACAGGGAACTGGCTCATGAAGCAGTTGGCAGTTAGCTATTCATTGACAGTTAGATCTAATATATCTTATAGGGGGGCTCTTTTTGCCTAGAAGATGTATAAGAGCTCACTCTATTTAAAATCACCAGACAGCACATCTCTCTACATGCAGGATTTGTGCAAAAGGCAGTTATTTTGTTTGTACTGGAATCAGTTATTTGAGTGAGCTCTAATGAATCTGCTAGGAAAAGAAGCCCCCCCCATAAGATATATTGGATCTGTCAATGAATATCTGACACCCAACTGCTGCATGAAGACAGAATGAAGAGAAACAGATGAGGAGAGAGGAATAACGAAGATAAACTTAATTATTTCAGAAACCATACATAATATTTAATTGATGGTATTTAGAAAGTTTCTTATTTCAGATTGAGGTAGCTTATAAAAAAAGTTTCATTTGCATGCTAGTTCCCCTTTAAAAAATAAACTGGTGCCCAATAGTAGGTCACGGCAATTAGCCAGAAAGTCAAAAATACTGCAAATGTTTCCTTGTATCGTAACTGGTGCAAATACACCAGGGCCAAAAACATTAAAGTTAATTCATTAAGAAATAATACAAAAAAAGTACTTATGCAGGTCTTCAGTTTAACCAGAAGGTGGCACAGCATGAACAGGTTATTGATTTAGCAGGTCCAGATGCAATTATGTGAACACACAGTTACCAGAGTAAGATAAAACAGATTGCGTTGTGTTAGTAAATTGATTGCAGGTCTTTTTAGAGTTCACACTCTGTATACATACTCAAATAATATACTAAAGGCTGCTCTCCGTTGTCTCACGCCTGATCCTGTGTAAGGTTAATGTCACAATCAGCCACCTTCAGCAGAGTAATGGGTATAAAACTGCTAATCACTTTACTACTAGCCTATAAGAAAGAATAGAATAGCCCAGACAGTGTTATTCTGTGGAACTCCAGGCCTCGCATGGATTAATAATTACGCTATTGTTACAGAGTTTTTCAGATTATATATATGTAACCCCATATTGGCCTAAAAGTGCACTGTTCATCTGGTGATGGTAGAACATGGGTCACATTGGGCTCATTTAACCAGATGGGCCCTTGCTAATTGGAGGAGGAGGAAGGGAGAGGTTACTGTGCAACTACACAGCTCTGCTTCCAAGATTAATGATAGGATGTCAAAGGTTCTTGCAATGAAACAAAGAGGGTTTTATTTAAACCACACCAAAGGGATAATACTCACAGATCAATGAGGTAGTATATGTGTGATACAGTCAGAGGTAGAGCAGGGTTCTGTGACACTGTGGAGACACTTGGTAGGTAACTGTTGGCCTGGACATGAATGCCTTTGAGGGAGTCAAAGAGCAAATGTAGGAACACCCATTTACGACTACCAGCAATGGAAACAATGTTCTAAGCCTGAATCCCTTCAATTATGCAGTACCTTCAGTTTAGGCCAGTGATGCCTAAGAGCTACCTCCAGCTATCAATACTTAGGCGAGGCACAAGACTGCCGTTTATAGCCTTGATATCTTAGTTTATAGCTTGCCTTACTATCTTATATTCCCACAGAGAACCTTGCCTCAGGGGCCTGCCAAAATAGTTTATGAAATCTGGAAATCGTACATCTGCGCCATTTGTAGTGTGTCAAAGCTCTGTTGTAGTTTAACTTTATTGCCAATTGGGCTGCCTTTCAACATTCAGCTGTGCTACTTCGCTTTAATATGTAAATATATATATATATATATATATAAATCTAGTAATTAATTAATTTCCAGGTGATTTCATAACATTTATGTCATCCTCTATTAATTCATTAATTTATGAACCTCCCATCCCATGTAAGACTATTTCTATGATTTATACTATTTACAGAAGAAATTCAGAAATTACAGAGAGAAAAGCAAGAGGGCTGACTGTTGCAGAACTTCAAAAGTGGAGCAGCAGGTTATGGAGTGTTGAATATCATGCGATGCAGTAGGAATGACTGATAACTGTGCAGTATGGGCAGAGGGAATAGTAAAAATGAAAAAAGAAACGGGTGTCCGCAAAATGGGGCATGCAGTACTAGAGAGTAAAAGAGCTACATTGGTGGACACTGGGCATGATCATGACCAACTAGAGAAGTGTGCTCACCAAATAGAATTGCAATAGTGTTAGGTGGCTGTTTGCCTGGGGCCTGAATCAGATTCTGCCAGCAGCAGACTATAGTATAGCAGATCTGTCCATGCTTGATCCACTCCTTCATGTGCCGCTTCCTGGCTCCTAAAACGTGAAGGACCAGACCAATGAGGCAGGACACTAATGTCTGGAAGGTGGTGAGACAGTCGTGCACAGCACAACCCTGTGTATTTTAATTAGGGGCTGGGTAGGCAACATATTGTATCCTGAGCAGGGGTGTTAGAAAAGGGTCCAGGGCTCACAAGGATCGGAGTCCAATGGGTATTTTCTAGGTGTCTCGGTGGGCCAGTACAACTCTGAGTCCTGTATATGACAAAACCTAATTCTTGGGGTCTCTACTCTGACTTTCTCTAGAATGGTTGTCTAGGACAGAACTCTTTGCTGGGCTTGTTGACAATAGGTCAAGACACATCAACCTAGTTTAGAAGAGGAGTCCAAAGAGGAAGAACAACCCTTTTCCATTTAATCAATTTAAAGTGGGACCAGAAGTGGTCACTTATCTTTATAGTTATCCAATGCCACAATGGGTTGAACAGGGCCCTGCATCAACAAAAACACTAAACAATGCATTTGTACCTAGTTGCACTCATCTATACTAGCATTGTGTGCCAAGTTTTTAGGTGCCCCCTGTTTTAATGCATAAGGCACAACACTCAGCAGGCTGGGCCCACAAAACACAGGGTTCCATCCCTCTCAACATTTGAAAAACACTCTACCTCCTGCTATGGCCAGTTATGCAGAGACAGTTACAGGAATCTTAAGAAGTAAAAGATGAAATCAAGATAAGTTAAGATATAAAAAAGCATATACTTTCAGTGCCTTCAATGTGCATATTCTATAATAAAGGAAACCATGTTCACATTTAACAAAACACACTCCACATCACACTTGTATGGTAATTGGCCCTGATGTCCGATTTGCCCACAAATAAAATCAGCAATTGATGTAGACGTTCCTTAAGGGTCAAAGTGAAAAGCTAGCCACAGTCCATAAGTAGTTTCAAGAATTTTCAGAGAAGTGAAATGGGTCAGATTCCCCCATGACTAGCCATAAACAACTGACAACACATCTCCATCAGGGTTTAAAAGGGAAACTAGAGCTCTGATCTTTTGCAGGTCTCTATTAAAATATTTAAAACACTTTCATACACTTCTTCCTGTTAGAACCTGTATTATTTCCTCCCAGGTGATTAAGGAGTTACACGCAGAACATGGTGGCTCAAGAGGAAAAATGTAAAGGAACAATTGTTACTTATTAAGATAGATCAGTCTTTTTTAAGAACATATAGTTCTCCTTGAACCTATGACTAAGATGCAGTTTAGAGCGAGTCTCCATGGTCTCGATTAATAAAATGTTCTTCCTACTAATTATTCAGAGGATATGTATTATCCAGTTCCAGAGTCACTTCTTGGAACACAAAACTTGCTTCCAGTCTTAATTTGGGCTCCCTGAAAATTAAAGTTAAAGAAATTCTGTTCTTCAGGGTCTTGTACATTTTTCAAGCAATAAGGCATTCATTTCATTAGCAGGCATTTACATGAAGAGCAGGGTGGTATGCAATTGCATATTTTTATTCTTTTCTTTAATGGTTCTGATATAAGCTGGCAGTTTAAAGATATGTTTTGACATAGAAACAAAGGATCCTTTCTATGAGCGCTGTTAATGCTACCCAAGAGCAGCTTGGAATAAAATCACTGTTGATATTTGTACCACATGTGTTGACTGAAAAGCATTTGGCTGTAAAAATTAAAAACAAATCAACCCTCGTCTGTTGCAAGTATATTCCAGGCTTCTGCAACGTGGAACTGATAAGCAATGGCTCTGAATAAGCACAGGGCAAATTGTATAACCAAATCTTAAAACAAAACAAAAACAAACAGAAATTCTTTACTGCAGGAAACTTCAAGGCTGAAAGGGTGGAGGTATGCACTTGTGTTTTGATATTTATATTAAAAATAAAAACAGATCCCTCTGCTTCCATGCCCCCATGTTTGAAGGGGTCAGAGTGCTTCTGGGAGAAACACATGCCATGAATTTCTGCAGAGAAGAAAATATTTGATTTTAAAGAAACACCAACGCTAAAATATCTAAAGAGAGATTCACATGAACACATAAACTTATACAGTTGTGCTCATAAGTTTACATACCCTGGCAGAATTTATGATTTCTTAACCATTTTATAGAGAATATGAATGATAACACAAAAACACTTCTTTCACTCATGGTTAGTGGTTGGCTGAAGCTATTTATTGTCAAACAACTGTGTTTACTCTTTTTAAATCCTAATCACTGCACAAACTACCCAAATGACCCTGATCAAAAGTTTACATAGTCCAGTTCTTAATACCGTGTATTGCCCCTTTTAACATCAATGACAGCTTGAAATATTTTGTGGTAGTTGTGGATGAGGCTCTTTATCTTCTCAGAGAGTAAAGCTGCCCATTCTTCTTGGCAAAAAGCCTCCAGTTCCAGTAAATTCTTGGGCTGTCTTGCATGAACTGCACGTTTGTGGTCTCCCCAGAGTGGCTCAATGATATTGAGGTTGGGAGACTGAGATGGCCACTCCAGAACCTCCACTTTATTTTGCTGTAGCCAATGACAGGTCGACTTGGCCTTGTGTTTTGGATCATTGTCATGTTGGAACGTCCAAGTACGTCCCATGCGCAGCTTCCGGGGTGATGAGTGCAAATTTTCCTCCAGTATTTTTTGTATTTCACCTGAAGTTGTTTGTGGGTTTTTCCTTAAATCCCGAACAATTTTTCTGTCCGTTGTGGCTGAAATTTTAGTTGGTCTACCTGACTGTGGTTTGGTTTCAACAGAACCCCTAATTTTCCACTTACATTCAAAAAAACGTCTTATTGATTAATGTCTGTTAAACGCTCACTAAATACAATGTAATTTTATTACAGCAAATCTCTAAAATATCAATGAAAGGTGAGGTGATGGTTTTAGATTTTAATATGCCAGATGTTGACTGGAATGTGCCTGTGAACTGAAATATGCAGTATTCTCTGAACCTCTCAAATGATTAGTGGCAGAGCCAAGAGTAATGGAAGTCGTTCTAAATTTAATGTTGGAGAACTTGAGATCAATTAATCAATAGAGTTTGTTATCTAGATGGTAACTAAAGGTACCCATATACAATAGGGATGCACCGAATCCACTATTTTGGATATGGCTGAACCCCCGAATACTTCCCGAAAGATTCGGCCGAATACCGAACCCTAATTTGCATATGCAAATTATGGGTGGGAAGGGGAAAACATTCTTTACTTTCTTGTGCCAAAAAGTCACATGATTTCCCTCCCTGGCCCTAATTTGCATATGCAAATTAGGATCCTGGATTCGGTGCATCCCTAATACACACACAGAGTGCTGCTGTGGTCATTCACAACCAAATCAGTGGTCTATTGACCTTTTCATGGGACCTCTAGTTTCTAACTAGGATATTATTATTATTAACATGTATTTCTATAGCGCCAACTTGTTTCGTAGCGTACACTCAGATATTGATTGGACCAGTTGTAACTACCCTGCTTATGAAAAATATCATAGGATCCACCCATAAATAAAGTTATTCAGAGCAGACTATCTGTGCCACTTCTTTGCGAACTTGCAGGAACATTTTCCAAGTGGTAGCAACACAGTAAAACAGCCTGAAACAATGTTTCTAGATTATGATTTCCCTAATGACCATCATTAATTATGTCCAACTTCTTACTGAATTATTAAATTACTATTCACAAAAACTGAAGATAAAATCATGAAAGATTGCTAGTGTTTGTCCAGATCAGCAAAAAAAGAAAACTTGGCACCTGGGTCATATTTCTCCAGGAGACACAAAATTAAGTTGAACAACATTTTATTAAAGTCTTCCAAGAAACACATTTAGGATACTAAGGGCTCCAACTGTACTTAATTGTCAGTCATTAGTGGAATACAGAGGACTACAATGCGCTTGATGCATCTCCTGGTACTATGCTGGTCAGCAAAAAGAAGTGGGCTGAGGGCTTTAACAGGTGGAGCCTATTGCACTTGAGCAAGGGGCTGGTCCCCAAAAGCTTGTGCTTCAACTTCTGCAATAAAAAGTGATAAAGACATTTGCCAGTATAAGTTGGTGTGCTTCTTCCTTATATATAGCCTTAAACAGGTGGAACACCATGCACATGAGGGCTTATATAATAAATACGGAGCAATGTGCATAATGAGGACACAAACATTTACTTTTTAACTCACAATGCAGTATTTTCCACTGTAGTAAGTGTTTTATGCTCTTTCGACAAAGGGTCAAAGATTCACATAAAGAATGTACATTATAGAATGTATTTATGGTCTTCATTAGAGTTATAGCAAAACATTTGAGGCATAGCAAAAGTGGTGTAAAGATGATACCTTGTTTGGCTAACTAAGATGAAAGTCAAAGCAAGCTTTCAGAACATTTCAGTTCCTGTTTCAAAGCGGACTACAAAGAAGTAGTGATGGGCGAATCTACCCAGTTTCGCTTCACGGAAAAATTTGCGAATTTCCAGCGAAATTCGCAAAATGAGTCGCAGCACGTTTTTGACGCATTGGTTTTTTTTTAGCGAATTTGCGCCAGGCGAGTTTTCGCTGGCGTTTCTCGAATTTACTCGCCAGCGGTGAATCATGGGAATTCGCAGCGAATTCGCCCCATGCGAATAAATTTGCCCATCACTACAAAGAAGCAATGTTTGCATTACCATATTCATTATTACACTACACATTTGAATTGCATATAGTTCAATATTAACAACCTGCTTAAAGCTGGCATATTTGTGATGCAAAAATTTTTCTTGGTAATAATTTTTCTAACATACCATGTGTAATGATGCAAGTACAATGAACAATCACTTCTCCGATACCTCACTAAACACCTTATTTGGTTGGCAAAGGCTATGTGCACATACTGTTGAAAAAACTGCACCAAGGAAAAAACATTTGCTTTGGATTTATTTTTCCATTTTGGACTTTTAATACAGCCCCCACATAATGTTATCTTTTATGGAGGGAAATGTGTCTCATCTTGAAACATATGAATGGTGAACATTCACTACTATATTTGCTTAAAGGGATACTGTCATGGGAAAACATGTTAAAACACATCAGCTAATAGTGCTAATCCAGCAGAATTCTGCACTGAAATCCCATTCTCAAAAGAGCAAACAGATTTTTTTATATTCAATTTTTAAATCTGACATGGGGGTAGACATTTTGTCAATCTCCCAGCTGCCCCTCGTCATGTGACTTGTGCCAGAACTTTAGGAGGGAACTGCTTTCTGGCAGGCTGTTTTGCCTTCTCAACGTAACTGAATGAGTCACAGTGGGACTAGGGTTGCCACTTAGCCGGTATTTTACCAGCCTGGCCATTATTTTTGATGGTTGATCCCAATGTTATAAATAGGAAAAAAAGATAAATATATAAGAAGGCCGGTATTTTTTTCAAGAAAAGGTGGCAACCCTAAGTGGGACATGGGTTTTTACTACCGAGTGCTGTCCTTAGATCTAACAGGCAGCTGTTCTCTTGTGTTAGGGAGCTGTTATCTGGTTACCTTCTCATTGTTCTTTTGTTAGGCTGCTGGCGGGGGTGATATCGCTCCAACTTGCAGTACAGCAGTAAGAGTGACTGAAGTTTATCAGAGCACAAATAACATGACTTGAGGCTGCTTGGAAATTGACAATATGTCTAACCCCATGTCAGATATCAAAATGAAATATAAAAAAAATCTTTTTGCTCTTTTGAAAAATGGATTTCAGTACAGAATTCAGCTGGAGTAGCCCTATTAACTGATGCATTTTTGAAATCATTTTTTCCCATGACAGGATCCCTTTAATTGTTGAAAATCATCTTCTAAACAAATATTGTTTATTGGAATTCATGAATCCTACATATTTTTCAGGGCATTGTCTTTGCCTAACACAGTGGGTAAATTATTTAAGGTTGGTTTATTCTTGCAAAACATTTTTTCTTTTAATGTTCCTGAACAGTAAGTAGAAATTCTAGTTAGGTAAACTGTGAACAGCCTTCATATGAAATATACAGGGCTATTTTTAAGAAAAGGAAGGACAAGCAGTTGCCCTGAACCTCCAAATTCAGTAGAGGACAGTATGTAGAAGTCAGCTAGCTGGTTGTTAAGTGATTCCAAAGATCAATGCCATTCCCCCTTGAGTGTGAATAATAAATGCACTAAATTATACATTTTTAATTCAGTCAAATACTGAAAACATTTATAAAGACAAAATAATCTTCCTTGAGAAAGGAGTTCACCAGCAATTAAGCTGTAAAAAAAAAAACTATGAAACAAAACTACTAGTGCTATTAAATATAGAAGGGAAGGTTCTTAAAATGTTGTTGGCCTATGATTAAGTCCTGAGAAACACGAAATGCGTCAGGCTTCTTGTGGGGAAATTTAAATTTATATTTTTTATAGCATAACGTCATAGAGAATATTCATTTGCCTATATTGTATTACCTCGGTTAGACCACCAGAGGTCTCTAATATGCCATGCACCATTAGATTGAACTATTTAATGTTTGTCCCTTGATGCCAAACTTTTGAAATATTCTTAAAATATTGTGTTTCAGCCTGATTTGTTGAAAATTGTATTGGTATTTCAATATTCTGTGAAATTTTAAAATGAATACTATACATATAGTTACACAGAAACAGAAAGCTTGGCTATAAAAATATAACACTATAGCAAATAATCAACTTCATAATTGTGCTGAAATGTGGTTTTAATGGGTCTTAACTTTCTAGTTTGATTAGGCTGAATTAATCAAATTAATCATAATGTCAAAATAAAAGAAATGATGTGACCCACTGGAGAACTGAAAACAAACAGCAATCTTCTGCTGATACATAAAAATGACATGTTTTGGTAAAGCAACATCTTTGAAGTTCTTTTAAAATCTCTAAGGGAGTATCTATTTTTAAAAGAGTAGATGATCATAGAACTTTCAGTTTAAGTTAACCTAGGAGTTTTCAAACAGCTTTTGGATGTATATGATGATGAAAAGATAATCAAGAAAATATGTGGACCAGCTGTGACATTTTCCAGAAATGCATCAATCACATCAAGTCTCCAAGTCCAACTGGTGTGTGGTCAAAGTGTCATTTTTGGGTTTGGTAAATGGGAAGAAATGGTTTTATTGGATGAACGACACCAGGAAACAACCAAAGACAACCAAGTCCCAAGACAAACCTATAGCATTTCTGAGCCAAACTAATTTAACCTAAAAAAAAAAAAAGGAGAGGAAGAGGTGGGTTTCATTCAGAGGTGATAAGGAGAACTTTGGGTTTCATATTCTGTATACACAATATATTGTGAGTTGGCCCCCTAAGGTAAGGCAACTAATAGCAGCCATAGCAATTCAACTGAGAAGAGGATGGTGGGATACTGTGGGCATCTTAAAGAGATACTGACACCTGAATTTTAACTTTTTTACATCTATTATAATATTGGCTTTGAAAGCTACTTATAACTCTGCCATAAAGTATTTTGCATGATGCTTTTACATTACCTGTCTGATCCTGTATGAGGGGGCTGCAGTGGTGTAACTACTCCCTGGTGGGCCCCAGCACAGGATGGGCACCTGGGCCCCCCTGT
>CM044436.1:39525284-39576857 GCA_024363595.1 Xenopus borealis
AATTGGGACTATTAATAAGGAAACCTTCATTAGCTGGTTCCTCATTTGTGTAGACAAAAAGTATGCATTAAGAATCTGAGCTTTTTGCTTGTTCTCATCAACCAGCAGACCCCCTCTGATAATAAAGGTCCTACCCCTTCCTGTTTCAATTTTTTACTATTAATATATTTAAAAAATAATTTGGGATTCTTTTTACTGCTTACTGCTATATCCTTTTCCTTATCCTCCTTGTACCTTATAAATTATTCGGCTGTCCCAGGTAACTTGAAAGCCTAAAAAGCACGTCTTTTCTTACCCACCTCAACACCAACACTTCTAATAAACCAAAAAAGTTTTGCTTTGCAACAACATTCCTTGCTTACAAGCGGAATATATATATAGATAGCCCACTATATCTTCAGATAAATAGATACCTATTAAAAGGTATTAAGTATGGAAGGGCTACTAAGTCAACCAATAGAAAGAATGAAAATTAGACAAAAACTTAAATATTCCTGGAACTATACTGATGGATATAGGCCCTCAGCTTAGTTGTGCATTCCAAGAATCTGCAAAAAGGTGAATCTATAAGAAGCAGCTAGCTGTCCTGCTGATCGTAGCAGGAGTGATGAGCCCAGTCAGCTGTGTTCATTCTTGACCTGTAAAGCATTTTAATCACCACAAATTGCTTCCTTTTAAGAAAATGAATGTAAAATACAACTGTGCTAATTTACAGGCTTGTTCGTGCATTGCATGTGCTGTGTTTACAGTTAGTGTTACTTATGAGTCTGGATGATCCCCACTTGAATTGTAGCTAAAGAAAACTGTGATAATCAACAAATGGCAACAACAAATAAGTAGAAGTACTAAACACTTTTAAAAGTATAGCTAATGACAACTCTGAAAAAAAAAATGTTAACATTATTTAATAGGATGGTTTCCTAACAAATATGGTCTGCTAGGAGAAGTACTAAACACATATAAATGAAAGACAATTTTTTTAAATGTAGCTCTCAAATTTTGTAGTATCAGGTTTATGAAAACACTCAAACTAATCATGCCATTTCTCATTAGCGATCTTCCACTACCAGTGGTGTCAGCTGGATTTCCATCATAGTGATACTATAGTATCGCTGAAGGGTATACAACTCACCAAGCATGAAAAAAGTCCTTGGCAATGCCAAATGAAGGTTGTGATATTTGGTAGTCTCTAGGTGGACAGGCAGCATACAGGAGGCTCTGTTTGACAGTACAACTGGTTTTTATGCAAATAAAACATGCCACTTAGATTTTTAATAAGTGCAGGAACAGTTAAGAAGTTTCATTATAGTCAATGACAGGCTGTAAAGGCCAAGTAAACACCATAGTGTGCCATGAGTCTAATGGCTAAGATGCCTGGCCCAGTAACCTTTGGCAATTTATCAGACTATTTAATGTTAAGTGCTGATTGGATGATTGGCAGGCAAGTGTTTTTAACATACAAAAAAAGATACTGCTCAACCCGGCAATGGCATTGACCCTTATCCATGGTGTGTATCGCCCAAATCATGACACTAATGGGGCAGATTTACTAAATTTGTGTTTAGGATTTGAATATTCACTCGAATAGTCAATTTTCGACTATTCAAAAAATGCAAATTAAGTATTTTTGACCATCGAATATGAAATATTCAGTCGCATCTAATAGATCGAATAAATATATATTTGATTCGAACTTGCCCATTAAATTTTTATTCGACTGCCTACTTCGCCAGATTGAACCTACCGAATTGCGTCAGAAGCCTATGGGAAGCCCCCATAGGCTTTTTTTTAAGTTTTCTTATCGAATATTATTCATACATATACAATCGAATGCTTCAAATATTTGATTCATATGAATTTTTGCGCAAAATCGCTTGATCGTACAATTTTGGCGAATATTCGAAAAAGCACTCAAAACCGACAAATATTTTTTTCGATTTTGGTGAATATTTATTTGCCAGTTGCTAAAAGCCCTTGACAATTCGACCGTCAGCAAATCTGCTCCTAATGAGTCATTCAATAATAAACAGCATGATATAATAACAGTCACTCACCATTGACGGATGGTGGCCCGGGTGACTTGCCCCAGACCCATGGCTTAGGGTGGGAGAGAACATTAGGATAAAACAAAGAGGAAAGCACTCCAAAGGGAACACCTCAACTGAAGTTAAAAAAAAAAAAAGTTATTTTATTGTAAATAATATAAGTTTGGTGTGTTTTTCTGAGGTTCTCTCCCACTGCTAAGGGTTTTTAGAAAAGTATAAATGTATGTTCATTATATCACTAAACAGTACATAAAGAAGAAAATCTTTAGTTAAAATAATGGTATATAAACTATGAACATGAACACAGTGTAATACTGATGGTTTTGTGTTACCTCTCCATAGTATTGTTCATTTCATTTTTACCCCAATAGGGGTTGTTAACCTTTGATTCAACTATTAGTATTATGTAGAGACTGCTTCTATCTGAATAGAAAGTTTAGCAATAAAAAGTGTCAGTGACCCCCATTTGATAGCTGGAAAGGGTCAGTAGAAGAGAGCTAATAATTAAAAAAAACTATAAAAAAATCATAATATTAATAACAATAATTAATATTAATTGAAAAAAGGTCATTCTATACCATAACAAAAGTTAGCTTAAAGGAGATATCAACCCTACCTCCCTCCTCCCTCCAGCCTAGCTGCTACCCTTCTTTACTTACCCCTCGGTGTAGGTGCAGGCAGAGTTCAAGGCATCCATCTTCCAGGTCTACGATAATCTAAGAATGCAAGTGTCGCAAGCACAGTTGGAGCAATTTCACGGTTTGCGACAACTGCGCATGCGCCAAAACTGATGGAAATCGTCAAAGCGCAGGAAGAAGGCACAAAGATTACCAAAGACGCAGAAGATGGCTGCTGTGAACTATGATTCCTGAATATGCACCATGGGGCAAGTAAAGACTTAGGGGTATTTGCCTGGGGTAGCAGCTAGGCTGGGAAGGAGGGAGGGGTGGTATGTAGGGTTTTTATTTTAGGGTTTAGTTCTCCTTTAAAGGTGAACTACCCTTTTTATATAGTTTTTGTTTTACTTGCTTATATAATATTTGATATATAATATGGGGAAGCACAGGGGTAGTAACTCAAAGTATTGCATTTCACTGTACTCTAATCAAATGACATAGATATGCTAATATTCCAACAAGTTAGTTATACATTATTGAATCGGGTATAAACTGAAACTGAAATATGTATAATAATCTTTTTCAGTAGAGCCTAAGTAACACTGCACTTTGCAGTTCAAACAAGCCCTACATTACGGGGTCATTTGCCAAGCATCCATGTTTGTATTGGAGACTTCTGGATTGACAAGAGAAAAAAAAAATCTTTAAATTAGAAGAGAATGCAGTAGATTCTCCAGGAATAAAGTCTCAATGGCATCGTTAATCAGTCACAGAAAACATCATTCTGTCATATGGGTAATTAAACCTCCAGTAATTCATTTATGATTAGTTGATGCCCAAGAGTGCTTTCAGTTGTAAAGACCGTTACAAATCAAGAAGCATACTAATCATAATATGAGCTGTCATGCATGCTGTACACACATGCGCCACTGCTACCTTTTGACATTTCACTGAAAAATTATATCCATGGCCAACTTGGCTAAATAATTAGATACAGATAAAACTTAAGTGGTTGGCTTTCTTATAGCTCAAAGAACAGTAATTTATTTTACAGAAAGAAACTGGGTAAAAAAAATTAGAGAGAAAAGAAAAACATTTTAAAGCTGACAAAAATTGACATTGAACAATAAACTTTGCTATTGGTCTATTTTTTTTTCTATTTTTGTGTGTTTTTATTATTCTCCTTTGCAGTTTGCCTTTCTCCATCCTGGAATTCATGTGGATCTCTAGTTGAGTTCATGACAAATCATGGAAAGTAAATGAAAATTATGCCTGACTGAAAATGGTCATAACCTATTTACTGTACATATGGGCATTGGTCCCAAAGGGTGATCTCTAGTCAGTATTGCACTAGACACACCAAAAATAATCAACAGCCTAATAGATTTACAAACAACATTGTTCAGAAACTATAAGGGTGTCACGGGTTGGCCTTCGTTAGGCGCCCAGGGGAAGTAGTGGACCAAGGAGGAAGCCTTTAGGGGTGCAATAACGTAGCAAGGCAAAGAGCAGGCAGGAATCAGCAGGTTCAAGCAAAAAGGTGTATTTACAGGAACAAAAATAGAACAAGTCCAGGCAAGGCAAAATACAGGAACACAGGAACAAAAGTACAGGAAACAGGATCAAAAGCAATGTCAGGATCAATAACAACACCCAGGAACAATATCAGTATGGTCCTATAATTGGGCGCCATAATGGCGTTCAATACCCCTTTAAATATTTAAATTTCGCGCCAAAACGAGCGCGGTGACGTCATCGCGTCAAGCGTGACGCGATGACGTCACTATCCGGCGCCGCATATCCACGTGGCGGCTATGGGCGCCGCCATTGTGGATATGCTGCCGGATGAAGAGGACGCGCCGCCCGGAGCTAAAGGTAAGCCTCCGGGCGGCGCGATCCTGACAAAGGGTCAGTCCACACAAGCAGATTCGGGGAGATTAGTCGCCCCAGCGACAAATCACCTATTCTTTGGGGCAACAATCTCCCCTAAACTGTCTTCTCCCTGCCCTCCACCCACTAAAATGAAAATCGTCTGCGGCAATTTACAGGCAGCCGTTCGTTTTCTGAAGTCACCCATAGTGTCCTCGTGAGGCAACTTCGGGCGACTTCAGAAAACGAAAAATCCCTAAAATCGCAGTGAAACCTCAGTGCATGGGGCCTGTTATCCAAAATGCTCGGGACCTGAGGGTTTCCGGAGAAGGAGTCTTTCAGTAATTTGACCTCCATGACTTACATCTACTAGAAAATCATATAAACATGAAATAACCCCAATAGGCTGGTTCTGCTTTCAATATGGATTAATTACATATTAGTTTGGATCAAGTACAAGATACTGTTTTATTATTACAGAAGGAACATTTTTGAATATTTGGATAAAATGGAGTCTGTCGGAGACAACCTTTCCATAATTTGGAGGTTTCTGGATAGCGAGTAGTAATACAGTACTTGTATTACTACGGGATGTTAAATCTTCCCACATTTTTACACTAATCTCTGAATTCACAAAAGGGGGCAGGGAAGGTAAGGGTCTGCAAATAGGCCAGAACAAGAAGCCGGAACAGCAAGGTTATGGGAGAGTGGAAGGAAAAGTTCAGCCAAACTCACCCCCAACCCAGATGGTATGCAGGAGTCAGCCCGAACGCACCTGACCCGAGGGTAAACACATCACTGATACACATTAAATACACTCGCTTACCTTTTACAGGGCACTGCACCATTACGTTTACTCCCCTCCTTGCCATGACTGTACCACCCACAAGTGCAATTATGCTGCCATCTTCCAGGTATGTGATATTTCTTTCAGACGATTGGATGACAGGTTTTTCTTTGGATAAAAAAAAAAAAGTTGATTTCCTTTGATCAAGAAATGCAAAAAACATACATGCTTCCAACTAAAATAAATCACTAATTGATGGAATTGATAGAATTACTTCTCCACCTCTCAAACAGCACATAATATTTTTTTTTCTCGTAATAACTTTACATAATAACTTTGTATCATTTTGATCCATGGCTGAGGTCTGCTGCATCCAAGTTATACCCAGTGCAAAGATCCAAAGCACAAATCATTACTTCTCGGAGTATAAAGCTAAGGGCGCGGTGACAGGATAGAACGTGGGTTATGAAAATAGGATATAACGTGGGAAATAAGGAGAATTTTGCATGAGGTGAAATTGCAAAGAATGAAATATGATGGGAAAAAAAATTACAGAAAACCATAAGAAAAGGTTGTTAGAAAAACAATTACAAAATCTGCAGAAGTGAAAAACTGAATTTGGGAGTAAAGGGCAGAATTTGGGAGTAAAGGGCATGGAGCAATTGCAGATGAGAAAAGGCAATTATGGGTTTAATATGGGTGTATGATATTCTGTATAATCTTTAGCTCTGTGTCTCCTGGGTAGATAGAAGCACCACCATGTTTAATCTGTCAAAGGATAAGACTGTTGAAATTGCATAGGCTAACAGATCCAATTGTCAAGTGCAATACCCAACACAAAATAATCAGTGTGAGTAGACAAAAGTATTGCCTTTACAATAAATGCAATACTTCACCAATCAATTCTGTTATGCCCTGGTTCAGCACTTTATTAGATATTTTAATAAAAAAAAGCTAAGCCGACTATGAGTTGCGTACTTTCCCAAGAATCGTGTTACTATGGACTGGTCAAAGGAATAGTGAAAGATAATGGAAGCTCTGAAGAATTATTATTATAATCACAAATCCAGCATGCAAAGGAAGCTTTATTTGTTTGGAATTCAAACCAAAGGAAGTAAATGTCTTCAATGTTACCTTCATGCTGCTATCATAATTTATGGCTAACACTATCTGAATACTCCAAACATGTTTGGTGAATTACCTGCAAAATGCAGTCTTGAATATTCCTTGTCAGAACCATACTCATTTATTGCTTTACATTCATATAAACCAACATCTTTATCATTTGGATTGCGAATTTGTAATATCCCATCTTTTTCCATTGAAACCCTAAAAATACAAGGCATAGTTTAATCTTAATGGTTTAATGGTTATATTTGGAGAAGGAAATCTCAGCAAATCAGAATGTTCACTAATGATGTACTTGGTTATCTTTAGATAAATATCTTAAATGAGAAGGAAAGCTACCGAGGCATTTTATTGCCAATAGATTAACCACAATAGTGGAAGCTATAACACTATATTTATTCTGCAGGAAGCTTTACCATAAACAGCTCTAGAAACTCTCTTTAGGATAGCAGCTGCCATAGTAGCTTGGTGTGACATCACTCCTGCCTGAGTCTCTCCTTGATCACTCGTAGCTCTGGGCTCAGATAACAGTGGGGGGGAGAGAGGAGCAAACTGAGAATGCTCAAGCCCTAACCCTGGAGGTCTGATATCAAATTTTAGTCAAATTATTCAAATTTGAATATTTGATGGTTAAATTTGCCTAATTTGCATATTGAAAGATTCAAATTTTATGCAAATTCGATCAAACTTCGAATCCTTCACACAAATTTTGTAAATCTGCCCCTATGTGTACACAACATAAGGAAAGAAATGCTGTGGTTCTTTTTACAGAGGACTCAGAGCAGCACTACTTTGAGGGTTTACTGGTATATTTATATAGACATTTCTGATAAAGCTTACTTAGTTTTGACCTTTCCTTCTCCTTTAAGGTGGATACTGGTCATCAATTCACATATGCATCAATTAAACCATTACATTCTTTAATTTGTTGGCTACTTTTTAACTCTTGTATAACAAAGTTAACTGGGTTAAGTATAACTAGGAAAAGCATTTTTGCAAAACATTCTGACATACCAGTGAAGAACTTTTGGGAGTTAGACAAGGGAAAGACTTGTCATTCCCACCTGCTTTATTACGCTTCATAGGAAACATGAGAAGGAGGACATAGCCTTATAAAATAATAATATTATAATTTCTTTATGCTCACACAACATTGTTCCCGATTTCTTTGAATTTATTGCATCCGTCTCAGAGTTTATTAAGTGCTATATATTCCAAGTGAAAGTGCCAAAGCTTAAAGCTTATCTATAAATTCTTATGGAACAACAAGGATGTGAAAAACACAGCTGAGAATAACCTAAAGGATTTTATTATGTTTTTTTTTGCACTGACATGGAATTTATATTTTGCCACTGAAACCGATAACGTGGCACAATAAGAATATTAGGCTATTCTGCAATAGAATGTGTGCCAAGGGTTGTTGATTCCTGCCAAATACAGTGTGTGGACACGATGCCAGAATCAAAATGCTCGACATGGTTTGCTTAATTTTTAATAACTTTTTAAGAATATATTAATGACAGCCTTCTTGATTCTCTGTATTTAATTACACTGCTCAGGGACTGCTTTGTCCAAGTTAAAACAGGAAAGCTGGAAGCTGGATAAATAGATTAATGTGGAACCTGCAAAAATTACACCAGGAATGCAACATGGATGTAACCCATGGGGCAAGCAGCTCATACTGAAATGGTTGGCTGAGGATGAGGGAAACTGTGAGCCATAGGATGCCTATCACTGGCCAGGCTCCCTGGCACCACCTTTATCACAAATTACTGCCAAGTTTCAGACTAAATTCAATTCCTGGCTTGTACCTTTACTCTTCAGCTTTCCAAGAGTGAAATAGTTTGGAAGATGATAAGAAAGAAACTAACTTGAGAGACATAAAAACAAGCAGACATAACTTATGTGTGCATACATAACCATACTGCATAAAGGGGGCATTGCTTTTGTCTCATCGGGTCCATGAACAAACCAGATAATCCCCTTCTGTTTCAAATACAATCTTTAAGGCTCAAGAAACAAGAATCCAGCACCAAATATTAAAACTTTAGTATGCTTCGTCCTTTTGATATGGTACCAATGTGATGTTTTTATCTTACAATCAAAAGAGGGCAAGACCAAGGTCAACAGTCTGTTTTTGAGGAAGCCTTAAAGGATAAGGAAAGCTACTGAGGCAGTTTATTGCCAATAGATTAGCCACAATAGTGCAAGACATAACACTATATTTATTCTGCAGGAAGTTTTTCCATACCTGAGTAAATAGCTCTAGAAACTCTTTTTTAGGATAGCAGCTGCCATATTAGCTTGGTGTGACATCACTTCCTGCCTGAGTCCCTGCCTTCTCACTCATAGCTCTGGGTTCAGATTACAGCAGGAGGGGGGAGAAGGGAGGGGCTGATTCTGTTGATGCTTTCAAAAGGAGCTTGGATGATTTTTTGGACAGACATAATATCAAAGGCTATTTTGATACTAAACTCTACAGTTAGTATAGCTATGGGCATATATGGTTTGTGTGAAAGAGTGGAGGTGTGAAAGAGTGGAGGTGTGAAAGAGTGGAGATGTGTGTGTGTGTGTGTATGTATGCTGGATTTTAATTTGGAGGAATTCAACTTGATGGACTTTGTCTTTTTTCAACCCAATTTAACTATGTAACTATATAATATTCACTGATCATCAATTTCCCTACTGATTCCACAAATAAAATCAATCAATGCTGTGTTAACTGTCCCTGCCCAGATATTCCCATCTGGTAAACTGAGTGGCAAGTAGAGTCATGTTTGGACTTTGAAAGCTCATATTGTATTGAGTTCATAACCAGTGTTTATTGAATTTGTATAATTTGTATAATAGCTGCTTAGAGCAAAGCACCATAGGTTTTGATACCTTTACACATTGGTGATAATGGCACTGGCAGAATGTATTTTTAATTCCTTGGACTGCTTTATTAACTCTTGCAGGCCTGTTTTATGAAAATGTGCATAGAATTATCCAGAAATAACAATATTTATTCAGTTTAGTGTCTTATTCTAATCATGCTACATATAGAGGGTGCTACAATATGTAGCGGGGATTCCTAGAGTATCACTTTACAAGCATTTTATCTAGTTTTGTTGTTCTGAGGGTGAAAAATATATATTAAACCCATGGCACAGTAAAAGTGAATATGTAAAATGCAAATGCCAATTTAATGTACATTTAGAGCACCACATTACTTCCATTGCTCAAAGACTTGTCAAATGTGATCAACAATTGTATTTTGGGAGCAACATACAGTAATTTACTTTAACAGACACTTCATGGCATATTAGACGTAGTAATTACTGTAGATTAGCCCATCTCTTTAGGTTGTAATAATGCAAAAATGTTTTCAACTGTCACTTTAATTAAAGAACTAAAACAATGACGACATACGGACTGTCATGACTGGTAGCTGTTCATACGGCAATTTGCGAACATTTGCCAGCATAAGCATGTATTGCAGGGCTGTCCAACCTTTTGGCATGCTTGGGCCACATTGGAAAAAGAAAAAGTGTCTGGGGCCACACATGAAATACACAAAAACTTTTGATTTGTAAAAGTTTACAAAATACACAGAAAAGAACGACAATACCAGTTGAATAACCAGATGGAGCTATACACTGGAATATGGGACACCTGGATATTAAACAGACTTATTTATTATTACTAACTGGCAATGGGCAGAGTCCCCCTCCTGCCTACTCCTATATCCTTTGCAACATGAAGTTTCCTCGGGAACTAAGCGTTTCAAGCTGGGCCGCATTCATATCCATCCTTGGCTGCAGGTCGGACTCCCCTAATGTATTGCATTTAACTGGATATGAAATGATTTATGTTTGTAATTTATTACAGACTGTAGCTTTCGGTCTGCTTAAACCACTGACCACAAAGCAAAGTCTTCCTTATAAGTTGGTCTCTGAAGTGGCTTCTTTCTGATAGGAGTCTCTGATTTATTTTCCACTTGTCTGCTATTTTTAGTACTATACAAATTACTCTGTTTGCTACAGCACCTCAAGGACATGTAATCCTACATGATCCAGACAAATGCTAATGATATGTGGAAATTATCTTAATTACTAGCACTAGGGAGAAAGTGTTTGGTGAGATCATGCCTGAATGTATATCACAACTCTGAATCTCCACACACACTTTAGCCAGAAGCTTTTCCCCAACACCTGTTCTGATCCACATGTAATTCCAGTTGTTGCAGCCCAGTGGCATGAGTTGCCCTTGGAAAGCCAAACCACAGAGCACAGCTCTGTAACGCTGATAACTAGAAGCAATCAAATACAATTACAGGGATTATGTTTATACTAACTATGAAAAGAATCAGTATCAGAGCAGCAATATTCTGTGCCTGACTGATGCCAAAACCACATTCACTTTATGTATTTATTACAGTTCCCAGAAACAACAGAACAAGAGCTGGTCAGTCAGCACTCACCACTTAATTCAGGACCATACTCTTCTCTCCAAAGTCCTGTAAAATGAGGTTGCTAATACAGTAGATTAGTTAAAGTTAAGGTAGGAACTTACTTGAACTCAGTGATTTAGTTGAACTCTGTGACTGCTAACCTTTAAGTTTCAACTGTCTTAGCTCAATTGTTTTTGCAAAGAGAAATGCCAATGTATTTAAAGGAGAACTAAATCTTAACTAAAGAAGTAGGATATAAATGTTGTACATTATGTTTGGGTTTCTGTACCAGCCCAAGGCAACCACAGCCCTTTAGCAGTAAAGATCTGTGTCTCCAAAGATGCCCCAGTAGCTCCCCATCTTCTTTTCTGCTGATTCACTGATTCACATGCTCTGTGCTGCTGTCACTTACTGAGCTTAGGGACCCACTCACAATATACAGTACACATAGAATAGAAATATAGTCACAATATAAGGCTGATTAGTAATTAATATAATTATTACATGGCAGCACAGAAACCAGTGCAATGAGCATCAGAATTTAATTAACGAGCCTTGTAGCATCAGCTTATATTACAGGCCAAGCTGATTTTACACTAGATAATTTTCAACAACCCCTAAGCTTAGCTTCTCAACAGCTGCTCAGAGCCCACTGAGCATGTGAGTGTCACAGACACTTTCCAAGATGGTGACTCCCTATGGCAAGTTGAAGTCCTGGATCATTGCTGCTATTGACAAGCTGAAACTTTAGGCTGGTGCAATAAGTTCAGTGTATAAAATATGGTCTTTTTAGCCATATTAGTCTTTAGGGTTTAATTCTCCTTTAAGGCAGGGGTGCCTAGATATTATTGATGGGGACTATACATTTAGCAGCATTATTTAATTCCTATACTGCAATGGAAATTGTAACTTGTATTAGACAGAAAGAAAACATGTTGTTTACAAAAGACTTAGGGTTCCGTTTACTAAAGTGCGATAAATTTGACTTCAAGTTTCCGCATGTTATCGCTGAGAATATTTTTCAGCCAGAATATTCGCAGCGTCTAAGTTTACTAAACAGCGATGCAATCAGAAGTCATTGCAATAATTTGCGGTAACTACGTTAGTGAACCAGCTTACGTTAGCGGTCTTTTTAGCGAGTTGCAAATTTTCTGGTGACAAATTGTGTTTGCAAATATTTATTCTACAAAATAGTCTTGTTTTATTGCTTAATAATGGCGTTAATTATGGCAATTTTTACTGTGACATTTATGGATGCATCTTCAAAACTCAAACTTTATTGACTATTGATTATACCATCGAACAACATTACCAGAGTGACACCAATCAAACATGTATGTATCATATCAACCCATACTTCATCCATCCACTCACACATCCTTCTGCCAATAGAATCCTATGAACAAGAAATCATACCAGTTATCTCTTTGTATGATTTAAATGCACAGTTTAATGAGAATTAAACTCCCATTAAGAATTTTCAGGCCAAAAAATAAGTTAACACCACTATATAGATGGCAGTAAAATGTTGCGAATATTCTGGCATAAATTTTGTCTTTCACACATTTCGCTGTTTAGTAAACCAGGCGTTAATGTGTAGCGTCATTTTCAGCGAATGCGATAACTGGCGAACACATATTCTTGCTCAAGAAAATTAGCAAATTTATATTTACCGCAGGTTAATAAACTCACGAAAACATATTCTGCATTAAACTTGTCTATAATTTGTGCGCAAATTCTCTGCAAATAATTTTGAGGGCAAATAAATAACAAAACATACTTACTTTTCAGATGATGTCAATGGCTCTCCATCTTTGGTCCAAGTAATTTTTGTAATAATATCCACAGTCACTTCACACTGTATAGTGATAAACTGTGTATTATTAGTAAAAAAGGCAGAATTTCCAATAATTAATTGCAAGGTTCTGTTAGTGGACATTACTTGACCAGGTTTTTGCTTGCGAATAATTTGTGGCCATTGCTTGCTGCTGTCCATTTCTGTGTCTTTAATGTTGTAATGCACTGATGCATATGGTTCTTTGTTAATATGCCTGGTGTCTGATTTGTTGTTTTCACTTGGTTGTTTCCACTTTTCAGTTGTGGACTGAGGTTTGGAAAGTTCATTCACTACCTGTGAGATAATCTGTGATGCAAATTCATCACTTATTTCCCCAGCTTCAATAAGTTCACTCATATTTTTGACTAGAGCTTCAAACTGAGCTGTGTCCATACTATAAGCACCTTGTAAAACTGCGGCTTCCAGTCTCTTCTCTTTAAAGTCTTGAGAGCCATACACCTCAGCTGAGTTACTTACCAAGGTTTCAAGATTTCGTAAAACTAGTTCATCTTGTGTCTGACTGTCTTCTAGATACAAATTATTATTCTTGTTCCATAATTTCCACATTTTGCTAATTTTATGCCATTTTGCTCCTAAATTATTGGCTTCATTATGATCCTTTTCAAAAGCTGGAGCTTCAAGAAGTCTATTATCTCTGCCAATAAGCTTGAGAACAAACATTTCATGCGCTGAGTTTGCAATACACTTATATATGCCAATATCCTGCGCCTCTAGGTTATGTATCTTCAGTGATCCAGACTTTGTAACACCAAGTTTTTTGGAATATTTCAGTGGCTGGCCATCTTTTTCCCATCTTATAAGAGATTTTTGGAACCCCCGAACTGGACATTTAATGACTACGGAAGTTTTTGGAAGTAAATACGCTCTACTTCCAATAGTAAAATTAATGCGTTTTTCTTGTCTAGTTTGAATGTAGACACGGTGGATGCCGAGGATTTCTGGGGATTCTGTGCTGGTTTCTCTGTTTTGGCTGTGTTTAGCTAGTTGGAAAAAAAAATATGCAAATATAAACAGAACTAATATCTGACAATAAAAGATGGGTTTTCAGGAGCCTAACTAGTGGCATTTTCTTTTATGGATTTTAGGATACCAAATTATTTTAAAATGGCAGTTTATTTATGTATGCATACATATATTTAGGTAAATGTTAGATCTCAGAAAAAGCAAGTCCCCAAGTTATAGATCTAGTCTAGTGTAAAGAATGTTCGAAACAAAAAGGTTGTCACATTTCAGCTCCATTCAGCTTATTACTATGCCAAGACTAAAATAATAAGGATTAGTTTCTCTTGCCTCTTCAGTTAAATAGTTATTTTTGTGGATTATTTCATAAGCCCCATCTGGAAAATCAGCGTAAAACACATACCCAAATCAAACATATTAAAAAAAGGTAATTACATACAGTAGCCCAGCAGTTAATTAGTTCATAATTATCTGTATAATACTGAACTGGTTCCCAAAGGTAAAAGTAAATTAAATGAATTCACCAAAGTTTTTCAGCAATTACTCTACACTCTATGATTTGTACAGCTGCCACCTTGCCAACTAGTTATCCGTCATTAGTTACGGTAAGTCATTCTCTTTTAATTAAACAAGAGAATTCTTGAAAATCCTAGTGCTAAATTCACAACAGATTGGCATGTTAATCTTAAATAAATCCTAAGGAAAGAGTCTGTTGTATAGAGCACTCTCATCAAATTCTTCTTATTAAAGATTCATATAAAGCCTAACAACCCGTTTCCAAAGTGCTTTTTTAACTTTTTAAACGTGGCAAGTTTGTCAGCTTTTTTAGATCAAAGACAAATATTTGTCACTTTTTTCATTTGCAAATTCTTTTCATTCCCTAATCATCAGATGCATACTTGACTGCACCTTCAGTTAGTTTGACTGTTTCCAAAGACGGCTAATGCATCAGGCCACCATGAGCCATAGTTATACATCTTTGCAGTGCTAAGCCATCACACACCTTATAAACTGTTTAAATATGCCCTATGGCATTTACTTAGGACTGCACCATACTCATTTAACAGCTTTTATTGCAACAATTTGCTCCATGGTGTTCTCCTTTGAATTATAATTGAATTGAATCTGGCCCTATATTGGGTCGCAATTGGGCCAGATTCAATTCAGTGAGAAAAATTCTCATGGCTTATCATGTGAAAAAGTCATGGACAAGATTAATTTTGAGGAGAAAAAAAAAAAACTTTCCCCTGATTTTTCCCATAGACTTCAATAGAGTTTTCACATGATAGACTGCTCTCCAAGTCCTACCTCTCAGAAGCCATGTTCCAATATCTTGCACTGATGAGATCTAACAAGATCGAAACAGGCTGTCTGCAAGTTTGGATATATGGCTCTGAACTATTAGGCTGTATCTGTGCTATAAACCAGCGGTTCTGGATGCATAGTTGGCCGCAGGGACATAAAGGAGTGATTTACATGTCTCCGCCCATGATGCATTATGGGAGAATAAAACTCATTTTTGCTATCTAGGCAGTGCTATATGTATGGCATGAGACAAGTAAATACCTTCTGATTTCAGAAGGCTTCACTTTGCATGCACATGATAGACTGTAAGACAAGTTTTTCTGAATTGCATCTCAGATTGAATCTAGTTCATGACTTATCACATGATATACCTTTTTTCTCACTGAATTTAATCTGCCCCATATTTAGATAGTTAAAAATTGGAGGCACATTGGGCCAGATTCAATTCAGTGAGAAATAGGTTTATCACGTGATAAGTCATGGACGAGATTTAATTTGAGAAGCAGTTTAAGGCAGATGACTATAAGGCACTCCTTCAGTTGATTAACTCCATATTCAATTGCTACAGGTGATACAGTGATTAGTAAACATTGCCCCTAAGGGGCCATATGTTGTGGGCTCTCTGCACAAAAGCAATCTGGAAAACGAAAACATGTTAATAAAGAGAGCTCTTGCTGAACGAAACCCGTTTACCTTTCCAGAGCCTGTTCAGAAACCTCAGAAACATCCCAGAGTTCATTTCCTCTCAGATTGGGGCCCCAGAATTCCTGGAATAAAATCCCCTGATATCTACATTAAATTCCCCCATTAAATTCCCCATGTATGGCTGGCAGCTGGTGTTTGTGTTAGGTGTATAACGAAGACTGATACAGAATGCACATCTGAATGTATGAGTTCTGCTAATATTTTACAATATAGGTTATGTCATGGTATTCCATCTGATGTTCACATCACAATTTGATTATTAAGAGATATGTCAACATGGAATATGTTATGACCATACTTACTCTGGCATGCACCCATATGGCATGACTGAACAAGTGCTGGGGCAGGGAGTCCATGGCAATGTGAATCATTGATAGGGATTAGGTGGCCCTTGGCTGTTATCTTCAGGCATATCATCTTCCTTCTCTGGATCCCGGCACTGCATTTTGCAGAGCACTGAATGGAAACATGTGGGTATAATAAAATGATCTTATTGACTACACAGGGGAGTTTAGAAAGACATACAGGCAAGCTTAGTCAAGCTACATGAGTGGAATATTAAACATTAAACTGAGATAATGTGAAAAGAAGATAGGAAATTATGCAGCAATTGATGTGATTTCCCTTCACTTTAGCTATTTGAACTACGTTAAAGAAACGGGCACTTTGAGGGAGAAAATAAAGTCCCATTTGCTATATTTTCTTCACTGTCCATAAATTGAATCACTGGGTGAGTCCAGCACCAGGGTAGCCAAAATATCAAGAGCATTAGTTATTCTAACAAAGCATTGTCATTGTGAGATCATGGCAAAAGTATCATTCAACTGCAAGTGTTGTTAAATTACATTTTTAATGGCCACAAAATAATGCAAACATTTGATCATTTTAATGGCGAAGCCAAAGCTAAATACACAACAAACTTTTATAATACTGAAGATTCTAGCCTGTGGAACCAATGGTAATGTTGCAAATGCATATGCCTAGGCACATTTTCTTCTTCTGAGAAGACTTTTGAGTCCAATAAACTTCTTGAATTTGGGTGTTAGGCTCTGCTGGGATTTGAACCATGACTTTCCAAGCATTGCCTATCCTTTCCACGAAGCTATGAAGTCACCTGAAAGAAACCTGAAGAATCTAGACTTTCTCCTGATTTTTTTTCTTTTAACAAACCCCAACACACTCATTGGTTACTGGCAGCCAATCATGACATTCTTAACCTATTTAAAACACATTCTGTTTGTCAAAATATGATTTTGATTCTAGTCCTTGCAAAAGTCTTGTTTTTTGTTGCATTTTTCCTCTACATGTAATGTCCTTGGCCTGATCTTCGACCTTGCACCTTTTCTGCCTTCACCACTTCCTCCAGCTACACCAGTACACTATAATTATGCCTGGTGACTGACATATTCAAGGTAAGTCCTTATTCCTTATACCTTGACAGTATGCTCAGCTTTTAGCATGATGCAGACATTAGTATTTTAATACAATTTACAACTATTCTTTCTTTCTTTGATACTTGCTGTTTTTGCATTATATGCTTTTGACATGCAGCTCACAGTCGAACGTAAAACTGCTGTCTGGTTGCTATAACCTAATTATTGTCGATACCGTAAGCATTTCAGGAGTCAGAATAAGTTATAGGGTAGAACTTTTGATATGAAGCATAACAAAAGCGGTTTAAAGGTAATATCTTTATTGCTAACTAAGATGATAATCACAGCAAACTTTCAGAACATTGCAGTTCCTTCTTCAAATCAGCTTTGAAGAAGGATCTGCAATGCTCTGAAAGCTTGCTGTGATTATCCTCTTAGTTAGGTATAGAGTAGAATATGCCTGCTGTGATTATCATCTTAGTTAGGTATAGAGTAGAATATGCTTAGTTATGCTACATTATTCTACTCTATAGCTGTTAAAAATGATTAGTCTGTTGGATGGCTCCATGAGGCTTTGCATTCTGGTGAAGTGTCAAACACTAAGTAAAGGAACTGTATTGCATGTTAATGCTCAGTTTCTGGGACTCTAAAGGAATCTTTCCAAGCAATACGAGTCTAGCTGCTTTTCATGGAAAATATGAGACTTTATTCTACTTACAACTGGCATCTTTCCTGCATACCACTGACCTTGGACCATTCTCCTGTAGTTAACTGCGGGGGACAATCTGCTTTCCCACATGGCTTGTGACTTCCTGGCTTCTGGATTTGGCATAGATCATCTGCAAGTTTCAGAAAGCTCCCATCTGCCAACAACTGTTTACAAGTCACTCTGCGAATCTGGACACCTCCTCCACATGTCCGTGAACACTAAAGACACTGTTAACATCAGTATCACTTCACTCGCACTGTATAGCATGGTGCATGTCACATAAGCAGCATAACATACCCCCTTGCATTGACCTGGCATGTCTTCAGCTTACTTGCAGAACACTAAAGTATGCATTCATAATAATCACATTTATAGGACATCCTATATTCCTGCAGTTGTGGAGCTGCTGTACAAACATGTCAACCATATACACATTTAAGTATCAAACTTCTCAGCATAATCATTTTTCAAGTTAGTCCTGCTAATTGGGTGTTTCTCTGTAAGTTGATGTTGTGCATTCCTTTAGGAAATCTAAAAAACTGTTGCTGTCCATGTTTAAATTGTAGGACAGGCAAAATTAAGCATGGTGCATGTATTTTGGCATCTTCCTGTTTTCCAGCTTTTGGAAATGTGTATTGTTTTTGCTCTAGTACAGCTCTCAGCATCCTCATAGGAAGATTACATAGTCCCTTGCAATTAATCTTTTTAGACAAAAAACCTCCCCAAAATAACACCTGTGATCCAAAAACATCATACTTTCCACCTGAACCAAAATAATCTAAGTAGGAGCAAAATGTGCTCATCAACCCTTCTCCTCTACAAAAACAATAATGTGAAGAATTTTGTAATTTGTAAATTTGTGACAACCCCTAAGATTAGCCTCTTAACTAGCGATGGGGAAATCTGGGGCATTTCGCCGAAAAATGGCGAAAAATTAGTGAAAATGTCAAAATCGGAAAATTCACGAAAAATTTGTGAAATTTACCCGTTTTCACGAAAAATTTGTGAAATTTGAACTACTTCACTATAAATTCGTGAAATTCAAACATTTTGAATGCTTTCACGAAAAATTTGTGAAATTTTCCAGTTTTCACGATAAATTCGTGAATTTTGAACTATTTCCCTAAATTCGTGAAATTCAAACATTTTGAATGTTTTCACGAAAAATTTGTGAATTTCGAACGTTTCACGAAAAATTTGTGAAAATCGGAAATTGATGCAGCGAATAGCAGGAATTCACTGCAAATTCGAGTTAGGCAAATAAATTCGCCCATCACTACTCTTAACAGCTGCTCAGAGCCCACTGAGCATGTGAGTGTTAACCTGGTATGATTAGTTCTGTATATAAAATGGCATTTTAAACCATTCATTTTAAGGTTTAGTCCTCCTTTAATGATCTGGAGTTAAGCAGATGTATGTATTGTGTAGTAACAGCATCTCCAAAACACGGAGCAAGTAAACTATGTAGGCCAAGCATGTAGAAGATGCGACACCTGGGTCCAACACAGGCATTGCAATTTTGAAATCTACTAGGGTTTGCCAACACAGGTGCAAAGAGGGAGGCATCTTCAGTAGTTTGGAGCCCAGTGTGCCTGTAATGGGGGCAACTACATCTTCTGCCACCCTATATGAATCTCAAGGTGCTACTAACCTGTAGTGTGGCAGAGATCCTCCAGTAAAGACACACTCTGCAGAGAGTTGTAGGCAACCCCTTCTTTCTTCATTGATCATGCCCTTCATCAGATCACAGGGCTCAATCTCCTGGCTTTACACATATGACTCTTCCCATAACTGCACACAATGCTTCCACAGGCATCCCTCTTGGGTCTTGGCCGATTCCACGCGGCTAAGCCTCTCTGCTCAAGCCCTGAATGGCAGGTTTACCGCTGGAAACACTCTGCCCACTACCTCCTTGTACAGGCCACAGCTGCCCATGCTAGTCACCTAACTTCCTTAAGTTATCTAGAGTGTACTGGCATTTCCACTAGCCATTTCACTGATCAGTAGCCCTTCTGAGAGATGACTCTACTGTTACATAGTCTGCAGCTCCTCTTGCTTCCCATGAGGCATCTCCAAAATACCTGCCTGCAACCTTCCCTTTTATCACCTTCCATTCTCCACCCACTGGGGACTTCCCCTAGCAACAGTTATCCTCTAGCTCCCCCTAGTGGCCACTTTGAAAATATCAGCATTAACCCTTACTTAAACATTTATATTAAACCATCACCATTTTACCCTATTACATGTCCATGTTTTATGATTTTCAGCTGATTAACCATTACCCTTAACTGCTGGATTGATGCATTGAGCCAAGTGATACCACATCTGAACCAACAGTAAACAAAAGGAATAGGGAACACTGATTCATTGAAAACACTGGAGAAATTGGAAAGAAGAAGGATTGCACACCTGTTGCCAGTCCTCTGTATGCCAGGCTGGAGGGCAGTCAATCTGGTTGCAGGGCTGTATTGCAGAAGGCCTTTCAGCACCACATGCTTGTTCAGAATTATTACCAGACTCTGAAACACTGGAACAATATACATCTCTTGTTTGTATTCCCACACCACATGTGGCTGAGCACCGACTCCAGGATCCAGTATTCCACCTGTATTTAATGACAAAATTAACATGGGATATTTCTATTTAGTACAGGGTTAGACATAAACAGGGGATAGACATGGGAAATATTTTACCATATTCTTTTTTGGTGTTTATTTTGTATTCTCTTGTCCTACAGAGTTCATGTTATACATGATCTCATGTTGCTGCCTGTGTACATTTTCCCCAACATTAGAATATAAAGAATGTGAATATTACAGACTTATTATTATTTAAATTCATACCCTTAATAAAGTGCAAATCAAAATTCTCCTGTACAACAGGTATAACTAAGATGGTTTCCTCCTTCTTTTGTTGAAGATGAAGAACACTTTATGCCTGATGTGGGTTGGGGGCTGCAAGTAGATGTATTTCAACAATATCTGAGATAGTTACAAGTTCTCTATCCTTGCTTTATATAAAAAAAATAGCCATGATAATTATACAGGTATGGGACCCGTTATCCGGAAAGCTACGAATTATCGAAAGGCTGTCTCCCATAGACTCCATTTTAACAAAATAATTAAAATTTTAAAAAATGATGTCCTTTTTCTCTGTAGTAATAAAACAGTAGCTTGTACTTTATCCAAACTAAGATATAATTAATCCTTATTGGAAGAAAAAACAGCCTGCTGGGTTTATCTAATGTTTACATGAATTTCTAGTAGACTTAAGGTATGAAGATCCAGATTATGGAATGATCTGTTATCTGTAAAACCCCAAGTATCCAGGTAGTATTCTGGATAACAGGTTACAAACTGATATTGATGTGTATTCCCTGTTAGGCTCTTTAACCTACACATTAGTCAGCAAATTATTAAGCTTTGAAAGTAGGATATAATTAAGTTTTGAATTAGCATGCTCAAACAATGACTAGTTGCTGGGAGTTATAGTACCAAAATATATTGAGTGACTCTGGATATCTCCCAGGTTAAAACTTGTAAAATGTACAGGTTTGAAACAAAGCACTTACAGGTCATTATCTGGCACTTGATTTGTGGATTCAGTCTAAAAGTTACATTTTAATTCAGACTTTTAAAAAATATTTGTACTATAACAGTTTCATGAATGTGAGGCTTCCTTTCTTGTTTTTGTCTTAACTGCAAATTCCTCTCAGAGTTTTACACTGTTCTCTCTCACATCACCTACTACTGTTTTTACAAACCAGAAAGTCTCTTAGGAGACTTCTCTGTTTTCCTAAGGTTGATGTACCTCACCGGGGCCTCTGAAATTGCCTTAGAATACTTTCCAATGAACCTGTGCATCCTTCTGCTAAATGAATCTGTGCATGTCTAGCTTCTGTAATTGTTTTGCCATCTGTTTAATATTACAATTCCTTTAACTCTTGCATCAGTCCCACTGATTTCATGCCGCCCTTGTTGGGCTGCCTGGGCAGTGGGTTTTAGCAATACTGTAACTGTATATATTATTTACACAGAATAGGCCATTTCATTCATAGGCCATTTCAATTGGTATAATATTCAGTTTTTAGAAAGCATAATGATACAGAGATCAAACCATGAATCTTGTCTATACATCGAATATGCTCATCTTACTTTGGACCTGTAGTGTATTGTAGGAGAACATTTTCCTATGGGAATCAATGAACTCTGGTTACATCCGTCTACACATGTTTAAATGGTTATGTTTTGATTTACATTGCATAAGAGATCTGTTTTTAATATAATTGTATTTAAAATGATGCTGTTTGCTTTGATGACAATGTTTCCCCTTTGAACATAATACCATAACGGCCTCTCAATACTACAATAACAGCCGTTGATACATAGAAATACAGCCATCAGCTCACAGAGGCTCATCTACTGCACCTGTACTTGCACCTGTACAGTAATATTCTGATATGGTTAGCTGTGAACTATACAAGCTGATGAGGTTCTTCAATGGCTGGATTTTCACACGGAAAGAGGGATTGTTTGTCCCCTTCCATGTTTCCATTCATAATATGATTGGCTAAATTCCTGGTGAAGGAGACCAAGTTGACAGTGAATACCCATTAGATACATTAACCTTTACAAACATACATGTCAGATTCCTCAGTGGTACAGCTATCTGGATACAACCATGGCATGTGGCTTTGATATGCTACAACTCTCTGAATGAGGACTTTCTTGATTTTACCTGGAAGATGGAGGTGGACACCCGCCACCTCCCCCCCCCCCCCCCCCCCCCCCCCCCCCGTGCACGCAAACTGCTCGCTTCTGACACATGGGCTGATTGCACAATTCTTTTTATACTGATCGTATTGCGCTAGTGTAAAATTTAAATATTTCAAGGTGTCTTGCCCATTTTCCCCATTGTCCAATGTAGGTCTATCTTGACAGTCCCTTGTTGCGATCTTTATCGAATTTACTTTTCTTGATCGTTGCCGATTTGCTGCATGAACCGACCATTACCTGTTTGCGGACTACTCTTCTAGATCCTGATTCTGTACTGTGCTGTGCTGACTGATTGCTATTTCTCGACTATGCATTGCTCTTTTCCCATTACCACTGTCACATTTTCTGGTTTCCTGCCCAGAGCCGACCCACACCGGCTCCTTAGGCATGCCTGGCGGTTGCGGTGCCAGCCTAGCGATCCTGCGCAAATGTACATTTTTGCGCGAGCATGTGCAAATGTGCACAAGTAAAAAAAGAAATTCTGAAGCAGAGAGACATCAAGAGAGGGGACCAGACTGGGGGTAAGTGACAGAGGAGGTACATGCCTTGTGCCCCCCCCAGCTTTGCGCCCTAGGCATGTGCCTATTCTGCCTATCCCTTGGCCTGGCACTGCCCTTGCCTGCCCAGAACCCCTGCCTTGGTTCTCTCACTTTAAGACCTGACAGAATCTGAGTAGCAAAGGGGTATTCCCGACATGAAAGGTGGCTGTTATAGGCAGAAGTGTGATCTGTGATTGGAACCTTGGCATCTGTTTTGGGTTTGGGATACTGAACGTGACAAAAAAAAAATCATAATAGGTAGTTTAAAGCACTAACAATTCAATGTTGCTAGACTTGAGAAGGGCATCTTTTGAGTTGCTAAAACTGTCCATGTAAAACACCATAAACTGTGTATACTGATAATTAGTAGTGTCCAGGTAGAGTCATTTGATAAAAATAACTGCTACGCCCCAGAAATTTTGTGCTGACAATTTTGTAGTGAATCGCTAATGCAAAAACACAGTACAACAATGCTCCAGTTTCTTTTCCATCAAATGTAGCATGCCTTCTGTCTGATAAACAAATCTTTCTTTCAACTCACATGCCAAGTCATTATGCACCACTTTTCCCGAAGTAAATCATGACCCTAAATCACTAAATTCTACAGAAGTCAGGGGACAGCTAGGCGATGCCTCCCCTCATCAATCCCTCATGAATAAAGTACGCTCTTCACAGGGTGAACATATGTCTCTTCACTTTTTAAACCAGAGACCTGCAGCAGTTTTCCTTCTAGGATAACACTTGAAACCCTAAAAATCCTAATATTTATGTATCCAAAATGAACCTTAGATTGCAGACCTATTGATAGATTCTACAACCTAACTGCTCAAAGCAATTGAGGCGCTTCAAGCAAAAGCTCAGTTCCTTAAGTGTAAAGTCTCTTGTTCTAAAAAAAATCTGCTATCTGTCCATACCCAGTGTCGGACTGGGACATCAGGGGCCCACCCAAAAACCTTACACTAGGGGCCCACCAAAAAATCTAAGACCAGGGGCCCACTCTCAGTACTATTATTCTTCCTCTACTCATTCAACCTCTATTCTCCTAGTGTATTTTCTTTACATACTATAATCTATTATGACATCTATTTAGTCTCTAGAAATGGGGAATGGCCCTCAACTTGGCCAAATTAGCAGCATGAGGGCCCACCGACACCTGGGCCCACCGGGACTTTTCCTGGTATCCTGGTGGGCCAGTCCGACACTGTCCATACCATTCTACAATATAAGAATCATTTACCCTAGCAAACTCCTTTCTACAGAGACAACAGCCCCAACAATGATAGTCTTTCCTCATAGTTTCATTCTTGAATTCCACAGAAAAATATTAATCAAATAAACTATAGGATAAAGGCAACTAAGGTTTATTTGTGGTATGAATATCAAAATGTATCAGAAAAGGCTAAAAATGAATATATACAGCTCACAAAAGGTACAGGAGAGAGGTGATATGATGGAAATTTATACATATGTAAATTGAATTAACAGATCAGGAGAGAATAATTTTCTGCCAGCAAAAGAGGACAATAACTCGGGGGCAGGACATAAAGTTGGAAGGAGTTAAGTTAAAATAAAAAACATGACGTTTCAGAGGGCGAAAATGGCAAATGAAAATAGTCCTCATTAGTTATTGTGGGGGTCTAAATCAGTAAAGGAGATACAAATGGATTAGATATGTACAAAGACATTGGGGCAGATTCGCTAAAGGGCAAAGTGGCAGTTGCTAGCCACAATTCGCCAGAAATCTCATCCACAGGGTGAGGACAATTCTCTAGCAAACGAGACCTGCAATTTTTCTGTCTGGTGAACGGTTATTTGCCCCAACATCTCTAATAAAGACATCCATATGATGTTTAGGTACCCGCCATATTCAAATTAACGTAAGCACAAGAGTGTTAGGGAAGTTTGGCTAGGTAGAAATGAACGCTACAGAAAAATTCGCTATGAAATGCTTGCCCAGCTAATGCAATGCTTGAAAAAATTTGCCAGTGTTCAGCTGCTGAGACACAACTTCACAGTTTAGTGAAAAGTGGTCGCTGGTGAAAATTTGCTCTTAAAGGGCACCAATCACAGCCAAAATCAAACACATTAACAAACTGACCAGTACAACCTAAACACATTTAATCAAACTACATATACTTTTTTTTTTTTCAAAAAAGCAGACTTTTAAAAATTCCCATACTTTGTCAAATGAATTCTTTCAATGAGGGAGTCCATACTGTGACTATAAAATGCAAATGAGTTCACGAGCATGCTCAGATTGTAGCACTGCCCTGAGTATTCTAACCAGAATGCCTAGCTTTAGTAAACTCCTCCACTAGAAGTATCATGAGATTTCCCTATCTTATCCCCTGCTGGTGATGTCATTATGCAAATGAAGGGCACACACTAACTTCCAGAATGTGGCAGCACTACTGAACAGCAGCTAACACAGAAGTTTGGCAGATTTGAAAATAGCTTAGAAGTTTTATTAGGCAACCAAGAGTTTTCAACTGAACATGTGTGAGATTTCAGAGCTACAGTTGGCTGAAGATATAGGTAGGAGGAGCCAGTGAAATCCAAGATGCCTGCCTCAACTAGAACTGCAGTGGAGATAGAGGAGATTTTGCAGAAGGTATAGTCAGCTGATGATTTACATTATTCAAACAATTCTAACCATTTTAAAAATCGGATTTCTTGAACTTTCACATGGTGATTTTAGCTATTATCGGTGCACTTTAAGCGAATTTTCCCCACTGTATTCATGGACAGAATATATTGGCCAACTCGGTGTGATGTTGCAGAGTTTGTAGAACCCATTATATACTGTACAAATGCTTGAAAAAGTAGATTATTGACCTCGTAATATATATCTCATATAACCGAGGATTCAGCAGTTAAAAAAGATTAACTATATTAACGTATCGTATTTCAGCCATACGAAATGGAAAATACAGTACTGTGGATATGTGTTCCAAAGAAACCATGTTTTAAATAGCATACGATACCTAGTTTATTAAGATATTTAAAATGTTTTATAGGTGCATCAGTCAGGCTGGCAAATCATCCTATGCAAACCATAAAAATCTATCCTTTGCATACAGGGCAGATATACCACATGGGTATTTGATCAGCACCGAAGCAGCAAACCAGTCAGTGCTGGAAAATAAATGTTAACACGGCTACAAATGGATCAGCAATGTTTTGAAATCTTTAATGTTCTCTTGGGCATTATGAAGTCCCAAAAAAAGTCAAAGGATTACCTTTACAATTAAGAACACATAGGAAATAATATGGGTCATCTCCAAAGATAATCTACAACCCAAAATGTATCCAGGTTAAATACCACTAAAAAGTTAAAACTCCTTATGTTCAAAGTCAAAGTGAATTTGTCTCTATGTGACTTGTGTCACTCCAGCCACTTCATTAGAACATATAATTAGGTATTGCAACTAGGCATGCATTAAATCAAAGATCCAGATAAATCCTGGAACATTTTCCAGGATTCCTTTTTTTACTGAATCCTAAAGGAGGGGGCAGCTATAACCTCCAAGACAGTATGCAGAGTACAAAAACCAAAAGCAATGCCCATTTCAAAGCACAGAGACCTGCAGCTACAGAGCATTGTTCCCACCCAACTTGTGCTTCATTCAGGTGTGCAAGTTAGAGAGGGCAGACCAAGCTTAATGTTTGCTTGTTTCCTTTGAACTCAGCAGTATTTTACCTGGACATTAGAAAACAGTCCAAACAATCAGGGCTGGGCCAATGTAGTTTGGCACCCTAGGCAAGGGGTTCAATTAGCGCCCCCCCCCACCCCTGTTCTGTATGACCATTTCCCACCTATTCACTTTTTCTTAAATAAAGAAACCTTATAACACATTAATGAATCAGCCAGCAGCACCCAAAAAATTGCCCCTAATACCTGTGTCAGCAGCACCCAAAATATTGCTCCCAGTCTGTACATGTGCCAGCCAGTAGCACACAAAATATTGTCCCTAATCTGTACCTGTGCCAGCAAGCCAAAATATTGCCCCAAATCTGTACCCAAGCCACTAGCATTGCCCCCCAAGTCTGTACCTGTGCCACCAGCCATTGTGCCCCAAGTCTGTACCTGTGCTACCAGCCATTGCCCCAAAAATCAGTACCTCTACCACCAACCATTGCCCCCTAAGTCTGTACCTGTGCCACAAGTCTGTACCAGCCATTGCCCCCCAAGTCTGTACCTGTACCACCAGCCTGTGCCAGAGCAGCAGCAAAAATATTGCCCCAGATCTGGGCCAGGAAAAGGGCAAGTAAGAGAGAGGTGGGGACTGAAGTAGAGCAGAACACTGCTGCTGGAAACAGGGGAGAAGTTGAAACTTAAAGAAATAAAAAAAAACATTATTTCCCTACTTAAGTGCGCCCCACCTATGACTGCGCCCTAGGCAGCCGCCTACTCTGCCTACCCCTAGTTCCGGCCCTGCAAACAATCAACATACACCAAGGACAGGTCAATTGGTCAATCCTCAACTGGATTAATGGAAGATAACTATATACATAAGAAATTGCCAGCATTTCAGTCCTACTTCTTTGTTTGGTTTTGATTTTATGACAAGCAGATATTGCTTATGATGGACATTCCACAAGATTCTGCTTTTATAAAATGAAGTCATAAGGCTTGGGGTCCGTAAACAATCGCAGACAGTAATTTTACACAACAGGATAGGATTAAGATAATATTTTAAAATGACTATATTCTGACAGGTTTAAATTTTAAAATTACCTCACCATTTTGGCATGAATAACATTGGTATTAGGTTTCAGTTTTTTTTACTGTGCTCAAGAAGTTTCTCCCTTTAAATGCATGTCCTTTTGTTTATTTCATTGTTGTCAAGTTTGTACTTTCTGCCATAAATGCTATTTTTATTAATAACAATATTAATGTATTTTTTTATGATATTGTACATCACTGCACAATAGAGAGATTATATATCAAACATACAGATCTCATACAAGTACTGAAAGTGACAATATGGAAGGTATAGGAGACATAAGGTGGGGGTGGGGTATGATCAGGAGAAAGAAAAGTGAAAGACATCTGAGGGGTATTTACTAAAACTTGGAATTTTCTCATTATTTTATTAAAACAAATTCAACCAAACTCTCATCCATAATTTTTCTCTTATCTATCAATAAAATAACTCGAACCATCTGGTGCAGGAAAAGATTTGACAAAATCATGAAAACATTCGAAACACACATTCGAATATTTCAGATTACATGCCTGAAAACGCCACATTTTTTGGATTATTACTAGAAAACTATGAATTATTCGGATTATTGTACGAAACCTAACAAAATTCATGTTATATTCCAGTTGTAAAAGGGACATCTGCTATTGACTTCTACATGACCTTGGAAGGTTTGAGATGGAGTATTCTTGAATTCAGATTTTTAGCTACCTCATGTTATAATAAATCATGAAAAATGTTAGTTTTTTCCCCATGAAAAATGTGCGTTTTCCCCTTTAAAACCCCAACCAGAAAAATTTGGATTTTAGGAAAATAACTGGCCGAGTATTGCTCTAAGCAATTGGCAGTGCCTTATCATGAAGAAATATTATGGTAGTTCTGGATTGTCGGGAGCGCTCCGGACGGCGCTCTGGGTAATGGAATGCCGCGTCAGATGCACGACTTCTGACGCACAGGGCCCGCGCCAAATTGGGTGCCAAATAGAATTTAAAATGACGCCATGTGACTGCTTTCTAGTGTTCCTGGGTGTTATACTTTTGCTTGATTCTTGGACTTGATTATTGGAGTGAGAGTAAGTACAGGGTAGCTGGTGAGCAGCTTCCGCTCCAACGAGGAGAAGTAGTGGGGTTAGGACACCGTGGTGTGTAAACCACTAGATCAAGGACTCAGTGGGCGAGTTGAGGACCAGATAGAGTACCAAGACCCAAGGCTGAATACAGTGGGTGAGGACCAAAGTGCCAAGATACGGTGCCAAGATACAAGACCCCAGGCTGAGTAATCCAAACCCCTAGTGTTTAGTTAAATAAACAAGTTAAAGTTTGCTGCAAAGAAACTTGTCTGACTGGATCTATTACTGCACTGAACACCACCAGGTTCCGGGAGTTGCAAGGGTACACTGGGGTCCCAGGGCACAAGTTAAGCAATTAGCCAGGCCACACAAACCCACAAATCCACAGCTTAAGTGCACTCAAGGGTGTGCTACACGTGTACCATTAGTTGATCCCATTGAATATTTACTAGTTTACAAAAAGTATATTCTTAGAAATTGTACTGTATCTCCATGCAGCTCAGGAGAAATATGTTTTTGGAAAAATCTTTCATGCCACCACTTTCATACCAAGTAAAAGAAAATATACCCCAAACAAATTTCCTTTGATTTCAAAACAAATATTTCTACTAAGAGGGAAAAAGAATTATAACTTCTTTCTAGGTCAAAGAAACTATTATGTGACCTTTTTATAAAGCAGGAAAAAAAAACCTGAATAAAGCAAGTAAACAGTATTCACATAGGCTAGAACAGAATTTCAAAGTGGATATTTCATAGAAACGTCTTTTCTGAAAAACTAAGGAATTATTATGAAACCAACATGAAATCTTCTTTCAGCCTCAAATGTGAAACAATTTCCTGAATCATTATTAAAAAGACCTTTTCTGACTTCTGGCTAAGGAAAAAAGGACACAGCTGCCAGTACACATTAAAGGCTGGACCTGAATTTTGGAAAGATTACAGGTTATTATATTATTTCCAAAATCAAGAGTTTTAAAATAGCTGTACCAATGGAGACGTCTAGAATTCTAGGTCATAAAAAGGGTTTCGGAATTATGATACACAGTCATAATAGCAGCCTCAAATTATTTTTAGGTGCCATGTCTGCTCAAGAGAACAAAATATCACAATAAATTACAAATAATAATGTGGAGGAAGAAATACTAGAAATTCTGGCAAATCCTTTGTAGCTAACATCTTTATTAAGGTTATTGAAACTCAGCACAAGGTGATGGGTATGTCTAAAATGCACTAAATCTTCCACTATCTTAGAAATAAATCTGTGCAATTGAATTTTAAATGGAAAATGTTTATTTTTTTTGAAAGACAAGTCTTTAATTTTGCAAAGACATCATAGTAGAAATTGTCCACAAGGTATATCTAAGATATCTAAACAAGGAGAGATTAGCAAAATACTCTAGCTGAATCATTTAGGTGACAGTTACCAGATTCATCATGATCCATGCACTTCATGATCTAACTTGATGGCCAAGGGGTTGCCCTGGTTGAAGACACACAGCGAGGCATCACCGTGAAAAACAGAAGGTATTTTCACACTAAAATCCACTTTGTGTCTGCACAAAGTCCATAGCATGCCTGTCAATTCTGTTATATCATGGAACTGAGATGCACCATTAGCTAAGGTGTTGGCAGATCTGAGGAGGGGGGGACCTGAACAAATACACTTAGTTAACCATAGTTTTGTTACAGTTTGGCATCAACCCCTCCAAAGATTCAAACAATACTGGACCAAATTCAAACTCTAATTTGTAAATGCAAACCTGAGAAACATCAAATAATTTCATCATTCACAAACATGTTGCCAGATTTAGTTCTCCAGCGCTTCAAAAAGTCACATGTTTTAAGGGTTTGGAATTGTAGGTAGCAAGATTGCCAAACCTAGATTAGTATACTCACACAGAGTTTCCTTTTTGATTGCCTGAGCATGAAAGGTTGGACACATAAATGGGCCCCTTAAGTTTCAGCATAATCTGCATCCCACCAAAATGCAGGGAACAGGCCAAAGCCTGAAAGCCTGGATTTGGAGCATCCCTAGTTAAAATTTGTTGGCTGTTAATATGACAACATGATCTGAAATTACACTATATTCTACTAATGCAAACAAAATCCCCATATAGAATCCTCCCTAATGCAATATACAATTTCTTCTACCATCCATAATTTTTCTGTACTCTGTCTTCAATCTCATTTTGATGCAGCTACACATTAGTCTAGTTTTATTAACATTTCTACTTGACCATTTGTTTATGCTTGTCTTTATCGCTATTTTAAAAGGAAAGGACACATAGAAAACACTTTTTTAAAAGGCATTCTAGTAAGGCATATATTATTAATCATGTTGCTCACTTGGTGTATTGTGTTGTAAATTAACTATTTTAGCTTCATGGCTTGGCCCAACTTGCTCTTATATTTGTATAGCAAACACCATTTCCTTTGTAGTAGACCTTGCTTATTCTTCATCTTTTTCATCCCTGATCTCCTTGTCTCTGTCCTCCTAAACAGAAAGCCATTTCAATAGTTTTCTACCTGTAATTTTCCTTTTTCTTATTACAGCCTACTAGGATCTGACATTTGGAGAGCTTAGGTAATTAACTCTGCATGGTGGTTTTTATCCAAGCACTGTAATATTTTCTTCTTTATAGAACCGAACACAAACACTATTTGAATTTAGTACAATCATTAAAAACTATTCATATTATATTTAATATACATATGTGACAGATCATACCGTGGCGGGCAAAGCTTTGTGTTGCAGGCTCTAGTCATTGCTGGTGGACGCATCACATGGTCACACAGAGAGTTGTTCACAGGTTGCTTTGTCTGCATGTTAAGGCAAACTGCAATTGCTTCTTGTCTTCCTGAATTTCAAAATAAAAAAGGTTATTTACCATTTCTTGCTAAGCTGTCATGAAGCAAACACATATTTACATAACTGAGCTGAAAGAAAACTGAGATCATAAGTTCCTAATCTACTATTCCAGCAACATTTTTCTCTGTGTCATACCGGCAAGTACCTCACTGCTATGTTCCAAGTACATTAACAAACATTGGAAAATGTAATGAAATTCCATGGAAAATATTATAATACTATAAATGGTATATGTAATGTCTGCATGTTTAAGTTACAGTGTACCTTTAAGGTAGAGAGGCAGGCTGGGTAGGAAGCAGGAACAAGGAAGTAAGAGGAATTGCATGAGGGAGAAAGCAGACAACTGTACAATGAATAAAGTTGGATCTCCACCGCAGGCTGAATGTGTAATCCTTACATTAAGCATATGCTGAATGATGCAGACATAACAGTATATTGTCTGTAGTAAGGTACAGTGCCGAATGTACCTTACCGTATGTTACAGACAACATTGCAGATGAAGCCTTAATTTTAAGTAACATAATTTGGGCTCACACACAATCCTTGGTTGGTAAATACAAGTCTTCTGCTTATACTTTACCTCCATTGTAAAGTCAGACAGATAAAAAAACATCATACCTCCCGAGCATGAACTGGAACATGAAGTAAAACCAATATATTCCCAGTCAAACATCTGAGGAGATTCTGTATTGTGTGGAGGAAGTTCTGATCCCTGAGTCCCAGGATCTCCCTCACAAGGCAGAAGATAGCAGGCCCTTTCTGTATCAGGTTTTTCCTCCTCACATTCTTCATCTGGCAATTCCAGTTCAGTTTGAGTGAATGACAGCAGTATAAGACATCTGACTACCCTCCTCTGCATCCCTCTGCCACAGGTGACACTGCAAGGAGACCAGGCTTCTGGGATAAACCTGTTGGAGCAACCACACATATAAGTATATTTTCTAAATTGAGTAAAAAACAATAGTTCACATTATTTTGATAGTTTTTGTAGATAAACACAGTGTACTTAATTACCTTTTTAATAAGCTTAACTGAATTCCCACAAATAATCTACATTTAGCTATGAAAAAATAAAAAATACCAGAGAGCATAAAGACAAATAAGGTATTGCCAAAAAGTGCCAATACCGGCAGATCTTGGTCTCTAAAATCATACTAGAGCTTAAAGGAATATACCATGTTATTTAGCAGATATAAAAAACAAGGAAGCAGGTACAACATACACATACCTTTAATAACACATCCGTAGTCCACACCCCTAACCACTGGTTTACCAATTTTTCATTATACACTTACTGCCAATGTCTTGACTAACACTATTAGAGGCTAATTTTGTGTTTGTAACTACTTAATCTGTAAAGGGCTGTTGGATACAATGGTAATATATAAACAATAATGATGATCAGTTGCTTAGGGAGCCATTACAAAATTCCACAGAATTAGAAAGATTTGGGTATTCTCTCATTTCATTAGTACAACTTGTTTTTACATTGTTTTCTTAAACAGTAATTATACATTCAGCTGCATAATATTGTATTATAAATAAGAAATAATGCATAATTATTACTTAGTATAACCAAGAAGACCTGGGGGCAGTGTTAAAAATCATCATGGGTTTCTACGATCATCACATTCCACATCTAACAACAACAAAAAAAAAAATAGTCAGGTCCAGGTTTTCCTTGGCTGAGTTTTCCAAGCAAGTCATATTATATTCTGCCAATAAAAAAAGCCCATGCTATACAAAATGGAGTGCTCAAACCCATGCCCAGACAACCCAAATTAGGGTAACAGGTGCTCAAACTGGATGACCTTCGCCTGCCCTTCAGGTCCAAATATTCCATGCGTAGCAAAAACCAGTAGCACACTGATGAAAGTGAAAAAATAAATAAATTTAATTTATTCAGCCCATATGCATACAAAAAGAGGGCAACGTTTTGGACTCCACTGAGTCCTTTATCAAGCCTTTTTCATCAGTGTGCTACTGGTTTTTGCTACGCAATAAAAAAAGCCCACTGAATGTTCAGCATAAATGTAGGACACTAGCCGCAGTAGACCATAGGTCAAGTTATTTATTTTGCATGAGGCTGGTTTGGCAAAGTTCAATTCTGTGTTTTGGAATGCAGATTTGGAATTACAGATAGAGAAACGTCATATGAACTTAGACGATATACAGATGCAGCCACTGGGATTTGTGAGTTAAATGCGTCATGACTCAGGGTTAATTGAAGAAACTGTGTTATCTAAAGTTATCTTAACTCATTTAATGCATTTTACCTTTTCATTAGCATACCAAAGCACCATTGTTTTCAATGGTGAACTCTTTAATTGGATGGGATGCTGTGACACAATATTCTGTGCTAAATTGGATAAATGGGATAGATGAGTTAAGTTTTTCTGTGTCAAATGCACAATCCAAAGTGGCTTCATCTCTACGACTACAGTTAACTGTCAAAAGTTCTGCAAGAGAATTCATAAATACTTTTGGCTGCTGACTGCGCTGCGGGAGAAGAAATATTCAATCTACAGTATAGGGAAACTACTTCAGTTCAAGATAAATTCCAAATTTTGAGCCAGATCTGCAGACACATATGACAATTTTCACATGCATAGAATGCATGCCAAAAAAATGGCCATAATGATAAAAAGCTATAGGATTGCAAATGAAATAACTAGATCTAAAAACTCTTTCAAGACTATTGTGCAACTGTAGAAGAAGGTAAAAAAATCTACCAAAAAAAACTAACTTCACTTGACTGGATACTGAAAAATTAAAGCCTCCTTCAACATTAGTGGCATAGAAGATCCTTAAACCCAAATTCTGTAAAATGTTTATATTACTGTGTTAACTTAGTCTCTAAAGTCTTACGTTGGTTCATCAGATGCTGTCTTAGTCTCTTCCAATTCCTGAGCTTGTTTGAGCCATGGATGCTTGGCTTCCACTGGAAACCTCTCTAAATGTCAAATAAATAGCATTTTAGAATATCACCAAACTCCAGCAAATTATAGCATCAGTAGAATTTAAGTAACATGGGAAAAAATGTAACCCTTGCCTATTGCATGGATATTTTTTAATGTGACTTCAGAATAATTGAAATCAAGTCAAACTTCATTAGGCAAATACAATTAGGGGCAGATTTATTAAGGGTTCAATAGTAAATGTTTCTGATCACGCCTACTTTCAATGATGTCATGTCCGGTTTACAATGACAGGACTCCCTTTCAAAATTCAAATTTAAAAAAAAAAATTTGGTCAAAACTCTCAAATTCAAATTAAGAATAATCCAAACTCAATTTGAATCTTAATTCAAATATCGAGATTTATCAAACCTTGAAACCTGCTGAGTTCATGTATAAGTCAATGGGAGCGGTCCAGTGACCCATTTTTTTCAGAGAATAAACTCAATTCGAGTTTAGTCAAATTCAAACCAAATTCTATTCTAGTTTTCAAGTCAGTAATATTCGTTTGAGGTTTAGACGCAGGCCTGGATTTGTGGAAAGGCCACCTAGGCCCCAACCTAGGGTGGCAGGAGTTTAGGGGGTGGCATGCTGCCCAGCCAAACCCACATTAGTTGAGAAACACTGGAGATATGCAGCAGATATGATAGTTTTTTAAATTTCCCATGCACCAATCCCAATTGTTCCGGTCCATATGATGAAAAGTTGTGAATAAAGAGCAGAATATGGGGGCGACGAACAGCAGTGGGCCTAGGGGCAACACCTATATAAATCCGGCCCTGTTTAGACGTTCAAATTTTTCTTAAATAACCTCCCATTCGAATGTCGAAAAAATTCGAATTTATTAGAGTAAAAATTCATATGAATTCGAAATTCAACCATTTGATAAATGGGCTTCTTAATATAGAGAGCCATTACAAGTATCATTTAAAAATTGTTAATTTCATAAGTAGATTTCAGAAATATTGTAGCTAGATTACCTCAAGATCTAGTGACATACCATCAGCAGGGATAGATACAACTGCAGTGCATTCTAAACTCCTAACATGGCAACCAAGTCCTAGACTTTCTATCACTCATTTTTTTTTTTAATGGAATTAAGCACTGAATGTAAAACATACGTTCAGAAGTGTATCTGTCTCTACTCTCACTTTGAAGAATCTTAACATAGCTTTTAATTTTTGTTCATACCTCTGGGTTTAAAACATGGCACTGGAACAACGCATTCTTCCTTTATGTGTGGTTTTAGCTGGGGATTGCATCCTCCTGTATGCTGCCCACGGTGATCATTGCACAATACCACTCTGTATTGCAATCCTCGGCCACATGTCACAGTGCACTAAAAAAGTATGCAAAATGGTAGTATATGACAGGTTAGCTATTAAACAGTTCATATTTTTTGTCACTATAGTATAAGAACCAGCTCTAGTACCAAATGCATTTAATCTAATTGTGAAAAAACACAAAACATGGAAACATTTATTAAAATTCAGATTTTAGAGGTTTTTCAAACATAGTAACATAGTAAGTTAGGCTGAAAAAAGACTCGCGTCCATCAAGTTCAACCTTTTTTTTTTATTATTTTAACTGCCTAACTGCTAGTTGATCCAGAGGAAGGCAAAAAAAACCCACCCTAAGCCTCTCCAATTTGCCTCAGAGGGGGAAAAAATTCCTTCCTGACTCCAAAAAGGCAATCGGACTAGTCCCTGGATCAACTTGTATAATGAGCTATCTTCCATAACCCTGTATTCCCTCACTTGCTAAAAAGCCATCCAACCCCTTCTTAAAGCTATCTAATGTATCAGCTTGTACAACCGATTCAGGGAGAGAATTCCACATCTTCACAGCTCTCACTGTAAAAAACCCCTTCCGAATATTTAGGCGAAACGCTAAAACCATGATTGCCATTTTATTTATTAAAAGAGTCAAATATAAAAAGTATGAACTGAAAAAAAACCACTGCGTGATGCGCAAAAAAGTATGAATACCTCTAAAAGTATTTGCAGCAAAAAACACCCATGGAATTCTATAGGACCATGACAAATTTTACTTGGCGAAGTCTTGCATAAGTGTATAACAGTGGACAGTAAATTGAGAACTGGAAAAAAAAAGTTTATTTTCGTCAATAACTTAAAATAAATGATGAAAGCTGTTCCCTCATTGGTCAATACTTTAGCATACATTATGAAAGCTCTAACTTCATTGGTCAATTTTGCATAAATTATGAAAGCTCTTACATCACTGGTCAATTATGAAGATTATATGTATAATAGATGTACGGGAATTTAGTGATTCCATTAATGGCATATAACTTATTATAAAATGCTCTAAAGCAACAGGTTCCACAGAATGATAACGAGACTTATGAAATGATTTACTTTCAATGCAAAAATGTGATCTAGATATTTGGCAACAACTGTCATTTAATTTAGGAACACTTACAATGGCATACTGGGCAACTTTAGGCAGTGAGGCAAGCACGGGAGATGCTCCAATTTTCCATGACCTTCTGTGTTCCATTACTACCAACAGACCATTACTATACTGTATTGTATTCTTATTTGTAATGGTTGCTGTGACATGTCATTTTGTTGTCTGCTCTGCTTCTTCTGTACTTATTTTCAAGGGAAAAAGAAGATAAGCCTAGCAGATAAACAGGGGTTCTTTTTTTAACTTCCTCAGGTGATGAGGCTAACAAATTTGGTTATTGAAGTAGATCTACTAGACATGCTTAACAAAATTAAGGATGTTAAGGATGTTAATCTACATGTAATCTACATGTAATAATGAAATGGCTATTAATGTATAGATAACTTTTACTTAACTGCAATTATAAAGAGTATTTACAACTAATAGGTAAAATACAGAAGGATTCAGTCTGGTTTTGTCTTTCACAGACCCAGCATGGATGGGATCTGTGGAAGATTAGGCTTAATTCATCTTCATATTTTATGCAACTATTTTACCTGTGACCACTCCATTGCCATCCACTTTGGACAGTCAAAGAGGTTGCACGTCTGCATAATGGTAGGCTTAGGGGCATACATGCATTTCCATTCTTCCACTTGCAGTATTTCTCCATGCATGGTCTCCTCTACACAAACAATACTTCTTTGTTGAATTCCACCTCCACAGGACACAGAACATGCTGTCCAAGGATTATGTTCCCACCTAAATCAGGAGAACAGAAGAGCTACAGATCAGTTGAGAAGATGGCTTTATGTCACAGACAGATAAATAGAATCCCTCAAAAACTATACAGCATATATTCTTGCATGCACCCTAACTTTGTGCCAATTTATTTTACCATAGGTTAATATTGATCTCAAGCCATATAAACACTTACATAAATAAAGAAACATAGGACAAATAATAAAGCAATTTTATTCTCTCAAAACACTTTCTACTTATATGTTTAGCATTTAAATGGGTAGTTCTAACTATTGCAACATCAGCTAATTATATTTAACTGATGTTGCAATAGCTAGGAAAATAAAAGAATGAAATGTAAAATAATTGGTCTACTGAACTTTCTACAGGTAATATATTAATCATTACAACCAGTGTGTTATTGTATTTAACAGCAACGTATAAGATATTTGTACTGCTGTGTGTGTTTTATTGTTTATATATTTATTCCGTTTAAGCCCCGTTTGTCATAATATTTTTGTTAGTACTGTGTAACTTGTAGCAATACACGACTAAATGATTATTATGATATTTTACATTGCAGTCATATCTTTTTGCAGCATACCAGGCCAGAGGGAGATGGCAAATGCTCTGCGTTTCTCATTAGATGAAAGTAACCATGATAAGCTATGGAATAACAGCCAGATGCAGGGGGTTATTTATTAAAAGTCTGATTATTTAATTTTAAAAATTTCGACCAAACTAGAATCCATGATTTGACCTTATTTATTAATAAAAAAAATCTTGATTTAAGCGGATCGGGAAAAAACTTGATAAATTAAGCTTAGTTTTTTTCAGATTTTTTTCTCAAATTGCTCTACTTTATAAATATTTTAAAAAAAATACATTTAAAAAAAACTTTTTAAAAAATTTAATGGTGTTTGCTGTCTCCAAACACAGGTGAGAAACTCATGTTTTCTATATCAATCTATTCAAATACCACATTCACCTTTATAGCCCTTTCCTACTGTAGTGCCATGGTCATTGATAATCTGACCATTTTTCTTTAAGAAAATATAGGGGTCATTTTTAATCTTACATTTAAATTAAATGCTATTTAAAATAAAAACAAAAACAAAAAAAAACAAAGGAGGCAGGTGGGGAAGCATGGAAATTTAATTCCTTAGGCAACATTTCTTCATCTAGCCATGTAGAACTTTGAAAAAGATAAAAGTGTTATACAGTTTATAAGCAGGATTCCTGAGCAATTTAGTTCCATTTTAGCCAACAAAAGGTATCATTTTTATGCAACTCGATTTATGTTTCATATAATTTTAAGTTTTAGCCTCAACATTTTGATTTTGGCTAGCATGGTTTAACACCAATAACTGGATTGGAATAGGCTAGTTACTCTAGAGAGAAAAGTAAAACACACTTTTGTGACACTTTGGGGCAGATTTACTAAATGCACATGAAGGATTCGAAGTTCGATCGAATTTTCAAAAAGATTTGAATTTTCAAATGTTTTTGAAGACCACATCGACCAGTGAATTTTTGAAAATTCGATCGAATCTAATGATTTGAATAAAAATCTATTTGAATATTCGACTATTTGACAGTCGAATTAGTTCCCCTTTAAATTTTTATTCGACTGCCTAGTTCGTCAGATCAAAGCTACCGAATTGGCTTTCGTTATTTTTGATCGAATAAAAAAATTTGATCGTATGGTTAAAATCGTTCGATTTTATAGTTCGATCGAATTTTTACTATTCAATCGTTTGACCAATCGAATTGCAGTAAAAGCCTTCAAATTCGATATTCGAAGGATTTTAATTCCCATATAATTCCAAGATATTCCCATGGTCGAATTCAAGGATTTTTTTAACCCTCAAATTCGACCCTTAGTAAATCTACCCCTTTGTATGTGGACACATACATTGCTATAAAAAAAGTGCATATTAATGGCATGAAGAACTTAAGGCACATTTTCTTTTATTTGGCCATTATGTGAATAAACTACTTTGCACAATATACTATTTGGGAGAAATGTTTGAGTGCCTGCAATTTATTATATATTGTTATAATTATTATTTTTTTAATGATATTGAGCAGCACACCTTTATCTATTTATTTTCATCACTTGTCCAGGTTCCCTTATTTTCATTTTTGAAGGAATCATGCCAGACCTAGGAAAATGTCTGAGGCATTCTCACCATTATGCCTCTGCTTCTCTAAGAAAATAAAGTATAGTTGCGCATGACACTTGTAATTTAAGTTTAAAATTCTGGATAGTTGAGTGTTGGTCATTTCTGGTCTATTATCCAGGAAAATTTGTCATACTATGAAGCAGAAAAAATGCTGCATTTATGACGGATCAGCAGCAAACCAAGTATACATTGGTTTATAAGCTGCATTATATTTAGCTTTGTACACAAACATTCTCTTTTCCGCTAATAGCAGCAAAGTATTTTTTATGTGATGAAACAGGAATATGATAAAGAATTTGGCACATTGCTAAAAGATATCACTTACGTCAAAGCGCAAAGAATGTTTTAATTTCAACATACCGTGGGAGAGGCTGGAAATGGTCATACGGCATTATCTCCTTAAACCCATCACTGCAAACACACAAAACAAGCAGTCTAAGTTTTTCCCGGTGTCTAATCAATGCATATTTTATAGCAACTTAAGTCTGTCCAGTCTGCAGCCCTCAGCTGATAATGCACTAACAATGTAACTGTTAAGTAATGGTTGTAGAAGTATATAACCACTGGGGTGCTGCACACTTGACATAGTTAACCTTATAATTATAGCAAATGACTTGCTAATCCAAAAATGTGTTTTTCAGCAATGGACAGGTTTGCATAAACTGGGCTACAATTAACAGCTGTAAACCTCATCTTAAAAATAGACTGTAAAAATGAACAATAAACCTTCATAGATTTTAAAGATGGAATTTGAGACTTGTGACTTTCTTTTAAATAAAAAATGTCTGCTGTATAAATAGACGTGGCGATTTTACAAACAGTTTCCATTTCCTCTGTCATCACAATTCATTTTGTGGACTCAGATGATAGTATAGCTGTCCTTCTGTGGTCAACAGGTTTAATACGGTTACAAGCTCTTAAGTGTTCTCTTCTTTTCTCTACAGCGGTCATGTCCCTCTGTCTAACCCATGTAATGACCGATTACACGCTGACTGGAAATGATGGCTCTGCTATTGTCAGATGTAGGGCGAAGCTTCTGACATACTAACGCATCTGAGATGCTGGATGTTACTAGTGCTACAACAGTGTAAGAAATGTCTTCATTCTCTCTCTGTTTTTCTAGCATAAGAAACAGATGTGAGTCTGGCCATGTGATTGCTAAAATAAAACAGAATTCACAGTGAATTTTAATGAATTAGATTGTAATTTGGTTTGACTAAGCAGTCATGCGTGTTTCCCTGCAGACAATGATGCCCAAACAGAAGAGGTCTTACTTCATAGCTTCATCTAATATCTATTTGTGCAGGGCATTTTCTCTGGATAACTGCACATGTTATAAGTAAATGTTCATGTGTGCTTAGTGGGGTTTTTAGGAAATGGATTGTTTGAAACCAGGAAGTAAAAATATTCTGGAGTATTTCAGTAACTAAAAATGTCCCTGTCCACCATTGAATTCCCTGTCAGCTTATGCGTGATATCGCTCCGCAATATGTAATGACCAGTACTATGGGAAACCAGGGACTACTACTTAGCAAACTGTATAGTTTTTGAAATAAGCATTTTATAAAAGTGTATGTTAGCCAATCATTTTTGGGAAGCAAACCATTAACTGGAACCACTGAAGAGTAATTTTTAATTGTTCATAATAATGGTTAATTGGGCTGAAGCTAGAATGTCCTATCTCAACTTTGCTTTTGAAAATCAAAGTCAAAACAGCTTAAATTTCCCCAAAATGCCCACCCACCCAATGCTGCCAATTTTCATATGGCTTGATGGCAATTTTGGTCATGTTGGCGTTACATTTGTGCAGGGAAGAAACACAGCATATTACAGAGATACATGTCATGGTTTTTATTTTGTAGTTTTTAATAATATACTACACTGGGTGCTTTGCAAATACATCATTTTACAATTTGTCAAACCAATACATTTAATTGATGTGTGGGCAACCAGTTGCAGGATCCTTTGCTTTCAGAAACAGCTAGCACAGCATAATGCAAGTCCTTTCAAACCATTATTTAATCTGTATTAATTTTAAGTCATGCTCCTGTTTTTCCTACCCGAGTGCTATTCTCACATCTAAAGCATGGGGGGGACATTGTATGCAGATAATGTTGATATATACAATGCTGAAATCTTTTCTAATTACATAGTTAAAGTGGGTTGAAAAAAGACCAAAGACCATCAAGTTAAACCCCTCCAAATGAAACCCAGCATCCATATGTACATACACACACTGACCCCTCTATATATTTAGCAAGCAGAAGAGACCGCTCAAAACTCACTCCACTTATCTGCTCCAAACATGCCCGATCAGGTGCTCAGTCAGCAGCGTCCCCCTGCTACTACACACTACAAGCTTCAAGGAAAGACGGCACTCTGATCAGGAACAGGTTTATTCGGGATACTGTGATACTGACCCCTCTATATACTCTCATAAACTATATATACTCCTACACTAACTACAGAGATTAGTATCACAGTAGCCTTTGATATTATGTTTGTCCAAGAAATCGTCCAAGCCACGCTTAAAAACATCAACAGAATGAGCCATCACAATATCACCCGGCAGTGCATTCCACAACCTCACCGTCCTGATTGTGAAGAACCACCTACACTGCTTCAAATGAAAGTCCTTTTCTTCTAGTCTGAAGGGGTGGACTCTGGTGCGGTGATCCTCTTTATGGGTAAAAAGGTCCCCTGTAGTGATGGGCTAATTTATTCGCCCGGGGCGGATTCGCTGCGAATTCCTGCGATTCGACCGCTGGCTAATAAATTCGCGAAACGCCAGCGAAAATTCACCTGGCGAAAATGCGCTGAAAAAAACGAGTCGCGAGTCGTTTTTGACTCGACGCAAACAACACGATGCGGAGCAACGAAGTTGACGAGACGCGCGTCAAAAACGTGCCGCGACTCATTTCGCAAATTTTTTCGCCATTTTGCAAATTTCGCTGGAAATTAGCAAATTTTTGGGCAAGGCGAAACGGGGTAGATTCGCCCATCAGTAGTCCCCTGATTTATCTATATATGTCTATATGTTCTCTCACTTGTAAAGTACAATGTCCTCTCTCAAGCATAATTTTTTCCAGAGAAAACAATGCTTGAAACCATAAAATCTTTGGATTATTGAAACTTTATGTATCATTACTGCATTCTGCCTAATTATGTGAGAAGTTAGTTTTACTCCTGGCAATTTAAGGTATATTCAAGTACTCTGTTGCTTCTCAGGACTGACAAGGTGTACAGATCTTAGTACAGGATTTTGCCTTAGTAGTGTTATTTACAGACGCATTTTGAAATAAAAAAGTCATGTTTTGCTGTGGCAATATCCATTTAACATAAACATTTGCAGTGGGCTATACCCATATCACATCTACATATTTACCTGGAAGGACAAGGCTCCATGTTACATTCCTTCAATTTAGGTTTTGGCTTCTTGTTTTCAGGATAATAATTACAGTAATGATCACTAACAGTCCGATTTAATCGAATGTCCATACATTCAGCAGAATTAAGTTGATACCCTGGAACCAAATGGACAGCAGTCAGACAATTTAACATTAACTTTAACATTTGCAGAAAACATCCTATTGTTTATGAAAAATGTACAGGAGGATATAGAGGTAAAAGGTGAAAATACCAAATAGTTTTGTTTTTTTTGTTTTTTTAAACCCCTGAAGGGTTATCCTCAATATTTGATATTTTACAAAACACTTTACTTAGGGTGTGCAGGCTTAAAATTTGGTATTTTGAAAAAAAGAATAGATCTTGGGGATAACACCCCGAGATTGTAATTGTTTCAACATCCCTTTCATTTGTTATGATTTGTGTGATGATTCAACTGTAACCTGAGCTGACAATCTGCTCAATTCATAGAGGAAAAGACATCAGCAGTGTCATTGTTATTTAAGGTGTTATCTGAATGTACAGTATATGTGATACTAAGATTATAAAATGTAAATCTCCACCTTGGGTTAATGTGGAAAGCGCTCATCTTAAATGGGTTTATGTCTTTTTTCAATAGTATAATGTGCTACCATGGCAACTCACAATCCATAAATGGGAAGGTTTATCAGAATTAACTATACTATACTATAGGAATTCATTTCTATTGACATCAGTGGGTGTGAGGGCACAGGAATCGTGCTGGATGAATATGCACCACAGAAAAGAACTGTAATAGCTGAGAATTGAAGATGTAATTTTACAGTGTAGTGCAAATGTCACAAAAACTTTTTTCTGTACATAGTAAGTAAGGTTCAAAAAGACATATACATCCATCAAGTTCAACCTTTCAACTATTTTAACCAGCCTAACTGCTAGTTGATCCAGAGGAAGGCAAAAACCAATTTGAAGCCTCTACAATTTGCCTCAGAGGGGGGAAATGCCTTCCTGTCTCCAAAATGGCAATTGGATTAGTCCCTGGATCAACTTGTACTATGAGCTATCTCCCATAAGCCATCCAACCCCTTCTTAAAGCTATCTATCTGATGTATCAGCCTGTACAACGGATTCAGGGAGAGAATTCCAAATCTTCACAGCTCTCACTGAAAAAAAAACCCTTCTGAACATTTAGGCGGAACCTCCTTTCTTCTAATCAGAATGGGTGACCTTGTGACAGCTACTGGTAAATATAGCATTAGAGATTATTATATGATCCCCTTATACATTTATACATATTTATACATATTTATCATAGCACCTCTTCTCCAGTGGGAACAACCCAAATGTGACCAATCTTTCCACATAGCTAAGATGCTCCATTCCTTTTACAAGCTTAGTTGTCCTTCTCTGGACTTTCTCTAATTCAGTAATATCCTGTTTGACCACTGGAGACCAAAACTGTACAGCATAGAAGGGCCTTACAAGTGTTCTATACAGTTGAAGAATGATCCCCTCCTCCTGTGACTCTAGCCCCTTTTAATACAGCTCAAGACCTTATTGGCCCTTGATGCTGCTGACTGGCATTGCTTGCTACAGCCAAGTTTATCATCTACAAGAACTCCAAGGTCCTTTTCCATTATGGATTTGCCTAGTGCAATCCAATTAAGGGTATATCCAAGCCGCTTATACCCTTAATGGGATTTGCCTAGTGCCCTTCCCTTTTTCAAAAGCTGCTAGTAATAATATCAACTCAGTTATATATAGCTGTATCCTGGATGCTGTGTATGTTATTGTGGAGGTGCAGAAGAAGGTATAGCACAATACCAGAACACATGAATGTATGCAAGAAACATTATATAGGTCCCATGAATGGAATGGTGTATGCATGATTGTCTATACCATTGAAACAGTAGAAAAACAGGGACAGTGAAACAAATTAGTTATGAATTAGATACAGAAAATGTTGATATTACATATAAATGAATAAAATGTAACTAGAAATAGCTAGTAAGCACCCCTTTGATCCTCTGGTAATCACTATTGGACAGCAATATATATTGGTGTTTATTTTGTCACATTTTATATTTTTTTCAGATTAGGAACAGTTAATTCTATATAGTTATATCTCAAATATTTCCTTCAACTGTAAGCCCATAGAATCATTTTTTTATGTTACTTAAGGGACCCCGCACAAACCACCCTAGAGCATGTAATGCCTAATATCAATTTTTATAGAACATAAATATGCAGTCAAGTGTTTCCTGATTTAATTTCTTTTTCTTTAATCACCCCTTTCTCTCTAGACCAAGACAGGACCGTCTATATCTTTGTTCTCCTATATTTCTTCATTTCTGCTCTTTATGCAAATATCTGATGTTATTACAGAAATGTTACAATTGCTTTTTCTCCAGATATGTTAAACTCAAATGAAAACTTTTGAAAAGAAATAGTAAGTTTTAGTTTAGAAGTTTTTAGTTTGCTGGCTGAAACCTGACTTTATTTAAAGGAAGTCTAATATAATGACACGCAAAGTGATATTACCCATTTAAAAATGGCACATATATAGGAATAATATGTGGTTTAAAGAAAACACATTGCACACCAGAGAATAAATATAATATAATAAATTACATGCAAAGTGATATTACCCATTTAAAAATAGGACATATATAGGAATAATATGTGGTTTAAAGAAAACACATTGCACACCAGAGAATCACTGATGTAGTGGTAACTCACCTCCCCCACATGTTACAGTGCACGGAAAGAAGTCTGTTTGTCTCCACTGGTGACTAATTGGTTGGAAGAAATAGAACTGCACAATGCTGTCTTTAGGTGCCGCATACCTGATCTGGGAAAGTTAGATTAGACATCTACATTCAGCTAATCATGGTGTTAATACCATCCTTGGGAGAAAACTTTGAAAAAAAATTATACATTAATATCAATACCAACATTTTGGCAGAGGGAAGAATACATTTGACACCAGACTATAGTTTATAGTACTGTATGGTATTGGGGAAAGGGCATGGCAGAAGTGGAATTGAAGGGTTAGAAAAACACAGTACCCTCACTCAGTTCAGAAAATATTAGTGGAATGTGACCAAACTGCACTCATCTAACAGAGGTCCATGTTGCTCCAGGTAAGCAGATGACCCAATATGCCCTTCAAATTAGAGTACCAGAAAATATTGCCACAATTCTTTTGTCTTTTGCCTCTTACTGTATTTTTTCTGCTTTCTGTGTATTACTTTTATCCTATGCTTTCGTTTTAAGCATAATCATTTTTTGTTTACAATTATGGCAAACATAAATATTAATCTTTATATAGCACTACTAAAAGTAAATAGAGCAATAAAACACATTTTTTGTCACAGTCATGTAGACTGATTGGGTGAGGCACAAAATAACTTGCCGTGGACTCCAAAGAATTGATGCAGGAATTGATGAGGAAGTGTCTCTGATTCAGAGTCTGTTGAAATACCTTGAATAACTAATCATAAAAGGAATAAACCGTTGTGACCAATATAAAAACTGAATAATAGGATTTAGATTTGGTTTGGTGGTCAGGCCTTTTTCATTTTCAGGAGTTTATAGTGCAGCCTTAATCAAAATGTTTACAATCCTATCCATTCAAAATTTGTGTTAGTACCATGATATTGCTATGAAGAGGAAATCAATCCTGTTCTAGACACAGAAGAGGCAAAAACATTCATAAAAAAGGAGGGCCAGAGATATACATACAGAGAAAAATTGCACTGACACAGAGAAACAGGAAAAAATAAAGCAATGTTTGCTCCAATTTCTTTTTGCTTGTGTGAGCAAAATTTAGCAACATGCTGCGTTTGAACCTGCATTCAGTGCTTACATGCGTCTCGTGGGTACATATGCAAATTAGGATTAGGTTCGGCCAGGCAGAAGGATTCGGCCGAATCCAAATCCTGCTGAAAAAGGGTGAATCCTGGCCGAATCCCGAACCGAATCCTGGATTCGGTGCATCCCTATAAATTATGTGGTCATGCCATCTTTGCACCCCCATTATATTTTATAAATGCTTAGTGGTGAGGACAACCTTTCTTTTTCTCATTGGAATGGTGAAAGTTTACATTTGACACTAGAACAATGAAAACACTTTTCTTCAACATCTGGAGGTCTGAGTGACAGGGGAATGCTACCTGCCTGAGTGTGTAATGCTGGTTGTGAAGTTTGATGCTGGAGGAGTATTGGACTCTTTCTTGATAATTAGGTCTAGGGCTCTTGGTTCCAATGAAAGCATACCATAACAATATAAATTAGAATTATATTCTTGACAATTGTGACTCTCTGCTTTAAACCCAACTAGTTTTAGCAGGATAATGAACCAATGTACAAAGCAAAATTTATATAGAATGGATTTGCTTAGATAGGAATGAAAGTTTAATTTGATTGGTTGCACATAGTGCCAAAACCTTTGGTATTCTACTTGGATTTGAACCAGAAACCTGTAGGTTAAATTGCCCTGTTCTTTATAACTAGGCGGCTAGGTTCCTGGTTCAATACTTTGCTATCCTTCAACTGTAATTAATCAGGCCATAGCTGAGGTTAACATAAGCATCTGTCAATGGTAGGTAGGGGGGTCTGTGGAGGCAGCAGGAGTAAGGCGAGTTCTTTAGGCAAGACAATGGGTCACTGACAGGAAAAGAGCAGGAACAGGATGATGAGGGCAATGAGTCCGGGCAGGAGCAGACTGAAGGAGAACAGGATGAAGCAGGAGTAGAACAGGAACAGAATCAGAATGGATGGGACAGGATGGTGAGGGAATAGATCAGTTAAGACTGGGGACTGGGTAGGCAGACGAAGATGCAGCGAGAAGATGGGGGAAGATATAAAACAGGGTAGAAGGCAGAACAGGACAGGAAGCAGGAACAGGAAAGGCAAGTTCAGGTCAAGGCAAGGAAAACAAGACAGAGTTAAAGCAAGGCAAGGGCAAGGTACAAGGTTGGGTACAAGGAAAGGGACAAGAATACAAAGCAGGCATAGGGGAAAGGCTAAAGCAGGGAACCAGAGCTATGTGCAAGCCAAAGTGCTCCAGAAGGCAGGGTAGAAAAAAAAGGAAAAGTGCTAAAGCTAGAAACCTAGCTAGGGGTTGCTGCCGCAGTACTAGGAAGGCCAATGCTCAGTCAAGGAGTGTGAGGAGGGCTGGCCTTAAAATGGGTAGAGTCAGTCCTGATTGGCTGACTCCAAACCACCAATCAGGCTGCTGCTGAGCTAGGGCTGGTAACAGATAGTGAGCAACCCTACAGGCTGCTCACCTGGCCCAGTGGTTAAGGCATCAAGTCAGAAACCCAAAGGTTCCTGGCTTGAATCCCAGCAAAGCCTGACAACATCCCTATAAAACTAGCAGACAGTTGAAGGCTGCTTAAACCTGGGTGTTCTGATTCCTGACTATTTTGTGATTCCTATTTTCTTCCTCCTTATTTCCCGAGTTGACTTCCTGGTGTTTAAATTGGTCTTCTGCCATTTATAAGTTTTTATTGCAGAATAGGTTACAGTTTTTTATCTGGTCCTGACCCAATCAATCTAGGGTTAATACATCCAGCTCCGTCAATGTTTGGCTACCCCAGTTAGATGCTATGTATTCTTGTGTAGCAAGGCCTGGTGGAACCCATGTAAATGAAGGCCAGGTCCAAAGCTAAAGCCATAGGTCAAGATTGCCATTATTTGACACAACCCAACCAGTGGGAAGAGAACCCATGAAGGAACCAGACAAGCCATAGCAATTAAAGCATTTCCTACTTTATAGTGTTATTTAAAACGGTCTTGAAATTCCTGAAAATTTGGAACAATTTTTTTAACAGCATCCAACAAGTTTGGAAAGTTCTATCACTCCAAAAATTACACACAATATTATTCAGAGCCAAGAGCAGTTAAAAACTGGGAGTTGATTTATATCATCTTGGATATTAGACTTGTGAAGATGACATACACCACTTCTTACTCAAAGGAGAAGCCACAGAAACTGCTGCAAAATTTTTGAGAATCGAAGCAAATTTTTTTAATAAACATAGCATACTTAGCGATTATAGAACATAATGGAATAAAAAGGAAAATTATACTTTCCAGCTTCTAATAGTAGTACCTTTATGATGAAATCAGCTCGGAGTGGACCAGGTACTTTTAGTATTTCCCTCTCAGAACCCCTTTGAAATTCAACTGTTGTGTTTTCAATCACATAAGAGCCAGGGCTGGTGAAGCTATGCTCCCCACTTTCACCATGCAAAGTTTTTGATTCAACAACTAAAAGGGAGAAAAAAAAGATGAAAGGCAGATAATTACTGTTTTGGAATTTAGATTTAGATGTTTATGTATGTTATTTATTTGTATAGCATGTACACAGTGCTTTGAAAGCACCGTTATCCCCATGAGAGACTACAGCATACATTTGCCCCATTCTGCAGTAGAGTCTCTAAAGAAATACTACTTAATATCACAGGGAAATAAGAACTAATTCTAAACGAAATTTACTACAAAAAAGTGCAAGTTTGACCTTCCTCTGGATCAATTTAAAGAGATACTGACACCAGAATGTAAACCTTCTTTTACATCCATAATAATATTGTCTTTGCATGCTATCTATAATTTTGCCATGAAAATATTTACAGATGCTTTTACATTACGCACCTGATCCCCCATGTTCCTCTATGAGGGAGCTGCAATATTTGAGCTTCAGTAATCTGTTAACATTAGAAACTCTCGAACGGATTTGTTGAGAAGGGACAGTCAGGTTTAGGAACTTCAAGTAACAATTACTTACAAAAGTAGCTTTATTATTGAAAAATGATCAAGATGAGCTATAGGAAACTAATATTTGTACATTAATATATTAAATGTACATTAATATTTTTGAATAATAATTTTTTAGTGTAAGTATCATTTTAAAGTTACAATAGGCTGTTATATCACTACATGTGTTATTATATAATGCACAAAAGCCATGAATGGTTTTAAAAGGTGCTTAGTGATATCATTGGTTCTAATCAATACTCACTGAGTTCCATGACCTGTGGAACAGCATTCAGCCTGTGCCTTGTGAATTTACAGTATGTGATCTTGGAACCCCTCAGTAACTACTAATATTCTTAGAATTTACACTCAGGGGTATATTATTGTATAAATATATTCTACAAGGCAGTTTTTCAAAATATGTTTTTCAAACATCATCTGAGGGCCTTAAAATGATGGGGACCATAAACTTTTAGTACAACATACAACAGGAAAGTTGCATTTTAATATTTCTCTTATATTTTCACTTTTGGCTTATTATAAGAGTCTTTAAGTAAACAGAGACTGTGCTAATTTTCAGAATTTTTAAGTAATTCTGATAAATAAATCAAGATAAATTAAAACATTTTATTGAAAGTGTGCCAAACCCCACTTCAAGCATCTATAAATGTGGTATGTAACTTTGATTCCTTTATTTCTTTATGTCTCCCTCAATACATTACTATGTCTGGATGAGACAATAGTTGCATAATCGCTTCTTCAATTATCATCTTTTTTCCTTCTGTCTGTCTCTCACTAGTTATTTTACATGTCCCAAAGGACAGACATATCTCTGATTTGTGCAGACATTAGTCATTCCCCTGCAGGAGACAATGCTCATCTGTGAATAAGAGGATAAGGGGAGTCAGTGACTAAACAGCTAAAGAAATTCATTTTTATAGTAATTGTTACATATAAATGCCTGTATACAATATGCACCACGAGCAATGGTAAGCTCTAGTGGAAAATTCCCTTCTCAAATGTAAAACATTCCATAATAGTGTTTAGTTTCAGAAATGAATTCCATAAGGTAATGATGACACACCACATAAGTAATTTTTGCTGACAACCACAAAACACTGCAACATATTTGCTTTTAGGTCTGTTTTTTTCTGCTTGCTGTGTTTCACAGAAGTGAATTAAAGTGAAGTTAATTAACACACATTTATTTCACAGCAAAGCATGTAGGCAATAAATTTTTTTAATAAAAACATTGCTTCATAGGAATATGTGCAAGTATTATAACTTAAGCTGGCCATACACAGAGAGATCCACTCGTTTGGCAAAGTCACCAAATGAGCAGACCTCTCCCCAATATTGGACTGATCAGATAATGGGCCCTAGGGCAA
>CM044436.1:39579830-39654531 GCA_024363595.1 Xenopus borealis
ATCTTATTACTTGTTGGCTAATGAAATGGTCAGACCTATCTTTGCCACTTTAAACCTGTCAAGGCCCTACAAAACAGCAATTTGTTAAAAAAAATTAAAATGTAAAAAAAAAAGAATAGCAAAAAGTATAAACTTTATATATTTTTATATTTCACAAATAAGTCATAAGTAATCAATGTCAAAGCATACAGGGTGTATTTCCCATTTCCATCACAAAAAAATAACCAGCCTAGAAGTACAAGGATAATATACTTGGATAGTACGGGACACACCACTGGCTTAAACTTTTTTCATATGTAAATTTATTCTATTATATTAAATATGGCTTTCTCCAATTGCCGAGTGCACCTACACTGAATTTCCATGGGAAAGTACACCGACATAACCGGACACTCAAATTACATACACTGATCTTCTCTGCGTGCATTGTACAAAAGGTTTTGCCATTTTCAATATGGTTTAATACTCAGAAGGGAATAATGTTTTGCAATTAGGCCACATTAATTTCTGTACATTTTTCCAACAACTCAAGAAGCAATGTGTAGAAAACGTCAATAGATGTAATATATTTTTCAGATTTGTGATGATAGATTATTTCATTGGCGTACTGAACTATTTAGGCTGTGAAGAGGGTTTCATTTACGACTTTATTAGAGTGGAAAAATCCGCTGTTTACAGAGTTTGAAAATAGACTCTCTCGTGAGATGGAAGATCAGAAACTACACTGAGGGGATTACTTTTTTGAAAACAAATATTCAGTTCAAATCTTTCTTGAAGTCAGAGGTAATGTAGCTGGATTTTAGTTTTCAGATATTGTTATTATTACAGTAATAGCAATGATTTGCTATTTCACAACGCAGACAGTAGTTTTATAAATATTCTACAAATATTTACAGGATTTGTGCCACAACTGCATTACAAAAATATGGTATGTATTTTGTAAGATTATGGCCGTAATTCACCACAAGCATTCTGAATGCTTGGAAATTATTTTTGACAGCCAGAGTCTTCAAACTGCTCTCAGATGAGCATCACACAGATTGCCATAGCAAGCTTTCCAAGTGATCACCATCTAAAAGTATTTCCATTAGTGAGGGGCGAATCTGACCTATTTCACTTCATAGATATGATAGATACCTACACAAATGCTAAATTTTTCTCAGATGATGATGAATATGCTTTCAAATTCAAATTTAGACATGAAGAAAACGGCATCATTCCACTTGAACCTGTTTACAGCTAAACATGAATAATTAAATATAAAAGCAAAAATCACATGCTTTAAATCAGGCTCACATGTATGTCTGTTCCTATGAATCAGGATTAGATTTGGTTCTAAATCAAATGCTATGAGAAAGTGTAATATAATATATGCTGCCTGTGCCACATCCTCAAACCTCCCTTCAATTCACCATGCTTGGAACGACTGATTGAACGGTTTCAAACTGCTCTCTGATGGCCGATTCACTAAGATGCCAGACAAGTGTTGAGAGACAATGCTTCCAGGAGACTCCCAGTGGCAGAAGATGTTTTATGGCAGATCAACGCTCAATAATTATGCCAGGCCCTTCAACGCGTGAGTGCAAAACGTACATTCCTCTCTGTAGGAAAGAATGTAATAATCGGACTCGCTGGAGTAACCATGTGTTAAAGATCATTTTATATATGTGTGTGTTTGTGTTCATACAGCAATCAAAATGTGGAGAGTGCAACATTACAGACAAACAATCACAGATATGCATTCCTAATAAAACATCCGGATACCTCCAGCTGGCAGTTACTGTTACTATGTCCAGCATACTGACAGACCAACCTAGGTGTAAGGTGCCATCTGAAAAAAATATATCCATTAGAAAGAATAATGAGACCTGCCACATTGTGCCTGAGGCCTGCTAGATTAGATCCCCTGTCCAGTGAATCTGTGATGGGACAGTCAGGTTGGCAAAACACTCAGGTTTACAAACATCAACTAATAATTACTTACAAAAATAAACCTCTCGGCAACAAAACGATCAATTTGACCTATAGGTAACCTTTGATGTACATTCATATTTTAAAAAGTAGTTTTTTAGTGTCAGTATCACTTTAAAGGGAACCAAACCAGTTTAAAAAAAAAAAAACCCACCCCCTACCCTAAATAGGCCCCATCCGTCCCCCCTCCTGGCGTACCTGGGACCCGGCGTACCTGAGAAAATGCCCCTAACTTTTTACTTACCCCTCCTCGCAGGTCCTGTCCGGCAGAGTTCACAGCAGCCATCTTGTTTCCTTTAGTCTTCTTCTTGTAGTGAGCAGCATTTTTGGGTGCATGTGTAGTTGGAGGAATCTTCCTGTGCGGAGCTACTGAGCATGTAAATATGATTTTTTTTTTCATGACTTTCGGCTGAAGATTTCTCCAACTGCGCATGCGCCCAAAAAAGCAGCTTACTACAGAAAGACGACCAAAGGAGACAAAATGGCTGCTGTGAACTCCGCTGGACAGGACCTGCAAGGAGAGCTAAGTAGAAAGTTAGGGGCATTTGCCCCGAGGTACCAGGTCGACCAGAGGAAAGGGGGCCTATTTAAGGTAGGGTTTTTTTTTTCCCCAAACAGTTTTGGTTTTCCTTTGAGGTAGCAGAAAAAGAAAATAACCACAATAAACCCTGTGCCAAGCTTCCTGTCCTAAGCCAATGCTTTCAGTCAGTATTAGTGTGACTGGTAACATGCATTTATGCCTAGTTTTCATTGTGCCATTTCAGCGCAGTAGTAAATTAAATATATATAATAATATATACAATGAAATATATATGTTGTACAATATTTAGAAGGTTTCATACAGACGTGGGCTGGGCCCTTCACTGTTATTCTCACGCTGCGGCTTCCATGCGGTACAGCAATTACAGTTTCTTCTCCTACAAGAGAGAAAGAAATGACTGTTCAGGGCAGATGTTGGAGTATCATATGGCTGATCAGTGCTGCTGGCTTTACTTAGCTAAATACTAAAGCAGGTGGATACATTTTTCATTAGACATATATTGCAGCATTTCATAAAATAGAGTGCTTTTATTGCCACAGTCTAGCTTAAAAGGGGGAGAGGAAAAGCCTCCCACAATTTATTTTCAGCTGTGCGACTTGGGCATTGCCAGGACTGAGGGAAAGACAACAGATCTATAGAAGAAGCAACAAACTGTGAACTGTGGATAGCAGAACAAGAAAACAATCCACTAATCAGTTATTGTTTAAGGAAATAACCAAATTCAATATTTGATTCAGGATCTAGACAAAGCACTGCAATTTTAGTAGGATTCTTGGTTGAACCTTTACAGTCTGGTAACAAGACTGATTTAGTGCATTACCAATGTTTTTCATTACAGTTTTTATATTCAAGATTTTATTTAAAGGGGTTGTTCACCTTTGAGTTAACTTTTAGTATAATGTAGAGAGTGACATTCTGAGACAATTTGCAATTGGTTTTCATTTTTTATTATTTGTGGTTTTTGAGTTATTTAGCTTTTTATTCAGCAGCTCTCCAGTTTGCAGTGTCAGCAATTTGGTTTCTAGGGTACAAATTACCCAAGCAACCCTGCATTGATATGAATAAGAGACTGGAATATGAATAGGAGAGGGACTGAATAAAATGATAAGTAATAAAAAGTGGCAACAAAAATACATGTGTAGCCTTACAGAGCATTTGTTTTTAGATGGTGTCAGTGACCCCCATTTGAAAGCTGCAAAGAAACAGGAGAAAATTTCACATCATTAAAAAACTATGAAAAATAAATAATGAAGACCAATTGACAAGTTTCTTAGATTTGGCCCTTCTACAATATACTAAAAGTTAACTTGAAGGTGAACCACCCCTTTAAGTGTTGTGCTTCGAAACTCTTTGTATGTTGGAGAAACAAAAAGGTACAACTTTGCGTATATTTGACTGTTTTATACCATTGGTTACAATATATTTGGAACCACAGTTTATTTAAGTTGATCTAACTGATCAACCACGCTATATTTAACTACTACTAGACTTAAAATCCCAGCATAAATTAACGTATTATCAAGGGTTGGAGCTTTGGTGACTAGGCCTGGGCAAACTCTTTAATAGAACAGTTTAAACTTCTTCTATCCTGCACTAAATGTTAATACATAAATGTAAGGAAACTATTTGAAGAATAAAAATGATTCTACATGCAGGCAACACAGGACTTACACGAATAAATATAATGACATGAGAGGAATCTGGTTCTTATATATGTATGCAAAAGTTTGCAGCCAAATAGCTAGATGGGTATGCTAGTAAAAATAAACTTTTCCTAATAACTTCATTGTTTATGGTAGTTCAGAGGTGGTATAAAAAAAAAAGTGGTGTTAAAAAACAAATACAAACCGTTATAATTACAATGATTAGCTCTTTGTTATGCCTTTCATGATTTTTGTTGTTGTTGCAATGTATGTTATTTCAATTGGAAGGGCAACAACAATACATTTATTAAAGATTTTCTTGGCATAAATTATTTTACACATATTTATGGATATGTCTTAAGCGTTGTAGGTCATTCCCATCAAAAACACACATGTTCTACATCTGCAATGTTTCAATGCATAGCGATCTTATTCCTGTGCCTCAGACACAGAGCTGGACATTTCCAAGTGTGTTGCGTTTGGAAGGGCATGTCTAGGTCACATGTGCAAACTAAATGTGGAACACAGCAGTTTTGTGTGTAGATTTTTTGGCCTGGCCAGTTTGCTTCCACGTTACTTTGCTTACTCTAAAATGGGGATTTTAGCAGATGTATTTACATTGATTTGTATAGGATTATTTATATAGAACCACTGGGTGCTTAGATCTTTACAGAGTTTACACGAATATAATACACAGGATAAATAGTTTCAATAACAGGATGATACAAATGCATGCATCAATAAGAAATTTGGAATTCCTGCCCCAGAGAGTTTACAATGCAATTAGATTTACTGAACAAAAAACATCAACAGTAGTTATAAGTTTAAATATCTGTGTAGAGGTTAGTGATAAACATAGCAAAGTAATAATGTCATTATTCATATAGGCTCTATTCTTAGTGTGGGGTAAGAATTGCAAAACAGATTTTTTTTGTAACTACAATTCCTGCTATCCTTAATAAGGATAACATCTGACTCTTTACAGCTTTCAAATGGGGGTCACTGACCCCATCTAAAAACAAATGCTCTGTAAGTCTACACATTTATTGTTATTGCTACTTTTTATTACTCATCTTTCTATTCAGGTCCTCTACTATTCATATTCCAGTCTCTTATTCAAATCAGTGCTTGGTTGCCAAGGTAATTTGGACCTGAACCTGCAAACTGCTGAATAAAAATCTAAATAGATCAAAAACCACATAAAAAGAAACAAAAGCCAATTGCAAATTGCCTCAGAATATAACCCTCTACATCATACTAAAAGTGGTGAACAACCCCTTTATAGGGGACCAGTAGCACTAAGACATAATTCCAAATTATTTTTCATCATGATAGCTGAACACTGTTAGTAAGACAAGTTGTTTATCACCCCAAAATGCGCCCAAATGGGGGACCTAATGCCTATACACATTGGCCTACACAATTATAGAAAAAGAGGAGGGAGGGGGAACAGTGACATCTAGGAAGTACTGAATAGAAAGTTAAAGTAAGTGACTGCCTCAGGCATAGAGGCGGGGCAGGTAAAATTTGATTGACAGCTCAGATATTTAAATGCCTTTATAACAGGTATGAATGCTTTAATGAAAAAAAAACAATTTGGATTCCATGTTTAATTTGCAAATTACTTTTGTTCTACAGCTTTTTATGTTTAGGTGACAGTTCCACTTTAAGGACCTGTCTCCCATTAATCTGATATACGGGTCAGACCTCAATCAGAAACATGAGAATCTCAGCAGGGATGAGGTCTCACGTTACAGCAGAATGAAGAAACGCAGTAGATAAAACCAATTCCTTTGCGGAGGATGCCAGACTCTGTTCAAATTATATTTTAATAAACAAAAGTTTGCATACCATCACTGAGCCAATCCATAAACAATGAGCTTTTGGCTCCTGTCTTCTGACTTCAAGGTGTATTTGGCTATAAAGCTCTAAAGGAGAGGTTTTTCCAAAGCTTAGACAGTCACCCTTTATTCAGTACAAGGTTATTAACACATGAAAATGTAGCCATAACAGTCACCCTACTATGGTTTTTAGTTATACTGAAGACAAAGCCCCACGTTTTAGGAACCTCTACACTAAAGCAACTCTGCCCTCAGACAAGTGGCCTTCCATTTTTAGTTTGGCTTAGAAACATATACAGCATTCTCATGTGTCTATTAATACTTAACAACATAAAATCACTAACACCACTAAGTGGTATAATGGTAAATAGCTAACACACAAATGCTGGATTAGTAAAGGCAGCAAAATTGTACCAGTTTGGACTCATGCACAAACCACTTGTGCACAGGGCAAAGCAGAGGGCTCCACAAAAATGTTAGGAGCAAGGGTGTCCTGTATATAGCACCCACCACAGGCAGTTATACATCACCACCGGAGCTGCATACAGAAAACTGCTACAACTCTTTGTGCTCCATTTTGTAAGCACATTAAAGTATTGATTTTGGGCACAATCTGGGAATATTATAGAAGCAAGGTTCAACAGCAAAAACAGGAATGCATTGTGCTTGCTTTTTGCACTTTGCTCACAGTTAAAAATCAGGCTGCAAATATATATCTTTTGCTGGAGAAAAATATATACAGTATAACCCTAATTTGGTTACTGTCTCTTTAAATAGCAATTAACCTTTGGTAATCCAGGGCCCTAATGTCCCTTTTGCATATGAAAAAAACTAGGAACTGGGATTTAGAGGGCAGTGACTCCACCTAGGAATACACACAGTTTGCAATAAAACAAATATAAACTTTGAGAACTATTTAGTAACTGTAAATTCAAATCACACAAAATAAAGCTTTTACAGCGCTACGAAATAAGTTGGCGCTATAGAAATACATGTTAATAATACTCTGGGAAACCTGTGTGGGCTATCAACCCCTGGCACAGTCTCTCAAAGCCACAGTCCCATGGTCCACCGGGTGAATAAAAGCAGAATAAATCCAGTCAGTTCAATGTCCCTTCCCCAAGTGCTCTTATGTCCCCAAGGTACCTTTTCCTTTGAAATTAGTAGCCACTCCCACGTGGCAGGTACATGAGCAAGAGCTGTCCTCACCCTGGGGAACACACAACAGCCAAAGTATCCACAGGCTGGAGTCAGAAACAGGTTCTCCCTGATGATCAAATACTTTCCTTCTCCTTTTTTCCTGGGAACTACTTTTTAAAGGAGAAATAAACCCCTTTGGTGCTAAAAATCCCTCCCCTGTGTTGCCCCCTTCTTACCCTCCAGCCTACATCCTCCCCAGGCAAATGCCCCTAAGTTGCTACCTACCCCTCGGTGCAGGTCCTGACCACGAAGGGGGGCAACACAGGGGGAGGGGGGAGGGATTTTAGTGCCAAAGGGGTTGACTTCTCCTTTAAGCAGCAGAGTCACTCTGCACAGATCAGATGCTCTCTGGCTGCTGTAGCAGGGATTCCCTTTAAAAGGCAAACCCTGCACATTTGGCTCCAAAGTCAGGCACTCCCACTCTCCCAAGGATGCACTGGGGGCACCCAGACAATTGAATGGCTGTCCAGCCTGTAACTGGACGATATCATAGACGGGAATGTGTGGCAACTGATAGGAACTTTGAAAGCGTGTGGCTACCCTGACTGGGCCTTAGTCAAATCAGCAGCAACCAAGCCCAACAGGTGATCCATGTCAAGGTAGAGAAACCATCCCTGAACAGAGGCGGGGGCCTTTGACACCACCTGTCTGTTACATACAATGCTGTTCTCACATCTGTACCCCGGCTGTTTCATGCAACTCTCACAAGTAAAACCTGTTTCTAGGTATTTCATGACACATTAGTAATCCCATCACAATAGCTACACAGAATCAACCTCTAAATTTCAGATGTCACCTCTCTGAAGAGTTACAATGTGCCATTGTGATTGGATTAGTGGAAGAGTTTATATGCAGAGAACTCCCCTACACCAGTCAGTTGAACTGAAGAAGCTGCTCAGATGAGTAGTGAAACGTCTTCAATAATTACTCAGCAAGTCCAGTTTTTTCAGAATTACTTATATTAGATATAACATGACCTGGATGAATGAAAATCTTTAAAGTCACACATTTTAGAGGTTTTACAGGTATTTGTATTTTTTTAGTGCATGGTTCAGCGGTTTTTCCTTTCTCACTTTTTATAATTGGATCTTTTAATAAATTACGTGGCAATAGTGAATTTAGAGAAAGAGTTTACCACTAAAATTTACCTTTAATAAATGGGCCGCCCCAAGTAACTGTAACAGATCATATTCTGTCCATGTTACTATATAACATGTCAATAACCACCATTAGCAGAGTCCACAAAAATTATCAAAGGTGAGGTTTTACAATGTGTTCAATTATATTGAAAATGTCTATTTTCATACTGTGGTTGTCTACATTCAATGCTACATGTGGTGCAGATATTACGGAAGAGCACTAGGTCCAGCAAAAAAAAAAACATTCTGATGAATTATGACTTTTAAAACTCAATTATGACTTTTAATCTCATAATTATGACTTTAAAAAGTCGAAATTATGACTAAATCTCATAATTATGAATTTAAAAAGTAAAAATTATGACTTTAAAAAGTAAAAATTATGACTTTTGACATTATGGGGCCGATTTACAAAATTCACATGAATAGATCGAAGTTCGAACAAATTCGATCGAATTTCAAACGTATGATTTATTCATTTTGTCGAATATGCAAAATTTGGCATATTCAATCATTGAATAGCGAATGGTCGAAAGATCGAATACATTCGAATAGAGTCGAATGAACGAATATTTGATCATACGATCATTCGATCAGCGAAGGATTTAATTTTTTAAGTTTATTCGATTGCCTACTTCGGCAGATTGGACCTGCCGAATTGCAATAGAAGCCTATGGGAGCACTCCCATAGGCTTCTGAGGCAAAGTCCCGATCGAATAGGATTCGTACGATCGAAGTCTTCGATACAAATTATTTGAATGATCGAATGATTTATTCGACTGATCGAATAAATTTGTATTCGATCGTCGAATGATCGAATATCGAATAAAAGGTAGCCTAAAACGATTCGTTTAGCATTAGACGATCGAATGCTACTCGAATATCAAATTTGGTCGAACTAATTGTGGGGAATAATAGTAAATTTGCCCGTATGAGTTAAAAAGTCATAATTATGAGATTTAAAGTCATAATTATGAGATTTAAAGTCATACAACTAGAAGGCTGAAATCTAGACATTCAAATGTAAAAGAAACAGAATTTAGAGCTGTAACTGTATATGAAGCACATGGCAGAATTCTGTCTGTGTCAGGAATAGGAAATGCATTTCATATATTAACAGAATTTGGTTTCATCTGTGGTTTCACTGTGTTTATTGTCACCTTCATGCTGGATATAAAAGGATGCATTTTACTTGTAAACTTCCCATGAACTCTTCCACAAATACACAGAGGGATACTGCAAAGGCATGTACCATAACATACTGACTGTTTCAATGCTAGAGTCTCACTATACACTACACAGTAAACTGCAAAGTAGGACTCATACCCAGCCTATGCTCAGTAATGTAAGGCTAACAGCCCAAATACTGACAAACTTAAAAATATACTTTCACTACATACAATACATACATCAGATTTATATAAAAAGCAAGATACCAGTCTTTCTGTATTGACTAGTTACCGGTCTTCTTTACCTCCAGCCTATAATGGTGATTGTAGGAGGGTGCAGGCAGTTTACAGCAGCTGGCTTTATGTGCACTTTCAGGGGCAGATTTACTAAGGGCTGAATTTTTGAGGGCTAGTTGCCTTTTATGAAAATTTGATAAAATCGTAGAAAAATTCGAAAGTTTTTGGCCGCTTTTTCGGTAAATCGATAAAATCATACGATCAAACGATTTTACAGAAAATTTTTTAAACAAATCGTTTGATTGTTCGAAAGAAATCGTACAAATCAAACGATCGTAGAAAAGAAGCCTATGGTAGGTTCAATCTGGCGAAGTAGGCAGTCTAATAAAATTTTAAAGGAGAAGTACTTCGATCATCGAATGGTCGAATGATTGCATATTTGATCATTCGATCTATTCTATACGATCGAATTTTGCATATTCGATGATTGAAATGGACAAATTTGCATATTCGAAAATTCAATCAAATCGTATGATCGGAATTTTTGCAGTCACAGGCAAAATACAGTGCTAAGGAAAGGGATTCACTGCAAAACCGTGCAGCAAATACAAATAAAAAATACTGCTTTCGCTGTGGTTCAACACAACACCTTGCAAACTATGTTAAATGTCCTACCAAAACATAACACTTCTGTTTGGCCGAACCAAATCCAAATCTTAATTTGATCTGTAAATTAGGGGCAGGAAGTCAAATCACATGACTTCATCACTAAACAAGAATGTTCAAACTTTTTCCTTTCCCACCCCTTATTTGCATATGTAAATTAAAATCTGGTTCTGTATTCGGCCGAATCTTCCACAAAGTATTCAGCCAAATCCCAAATAGTGAATTCAGTGCATCCCTAATTCCAACACATTATATATATTTCTTTCAAACATCTCAAAAGATGTTCAATGGCATGGAGGTCCCGTGACAACAATAAAAGGGGTGGTTCACATTTATGTTGATTTTTTGGTATTTTATTGAATGGCCAATTATAAGCGTCTTTTCAATTATCCTTTTATTTATTTCTATTTTTTTAATGACTTGCCTTCTTCTTTTGACCCTTTTCAGCTTTCAGATGGGGGTCACTGACCACTTCTAAAAGAATAAGTGCTCTGTAAGGCTAGAAATGTAGTCTTTTATTCAAATCAATGCATGGTGAATGGGGAAAATGGACTCTATTGCTGAAATTGGATAGCTGCTGAATTCTTTTAAAATAACTCAAAGACCACACAAATTGTCTCAGCATATCCCTTTCCACATCATACTAAAAGTAACCCCTTTTAACTAACCGACTTGTTACAGGTAAGATAAAGGTCTATAACCATTGTGGTGGTAGTAGAACAAGAATCCTCTTTCACACAGCTTTAAGCTGGAGTGCATGGCATGGCTATGAAGAACACAGTGGCACTTTGAAAAAAAAAAAAAACCCAGTTGATCCTGTTGCCATCTCTGAACATTTCCACCACCATGTCACACATTGTATGGACTTTTGCATTGACCTGCCATATTGACATCTATAGGTTCTCTTTCTTCCAGTCATTGCCAATCCATTTTATGAGCTATTGTGAGCTGGACCCTTTGATCCCATTTGTATTCTGTTACACTTGCTTGTTAAATTGCTGTAATAAATTAATGTAAAGCACTGAAAAACTTGGAACAATATAAACAAATGATGAATAATTTTATTTGCTACATTCTAAAAAATTAGACTTGATTGGTTGTTGCACCAATGCTTTGGAAAGTACTACATCCCATATGGGGCCTCCTAGCTCTACTTAACTTTTTGCACTAGGTATGCCTTCATGCTTTTGATGAAAATGACTTGGTTTGTGCAAATCTCTCTAGATAGAGTGTTGTACGGTTTCCTTTGAAACTTTCAATCGAATTGAGAGTGAGATAAAAAAAAAATATATTCATTAGGAATCAAATGTGTAACCATTTAAATGGTGTATAGATACATTTACATTTCGTATGGAAACATGTTTTGAGTGCAAAAAGGCTTAATTTATTATATTTCTATTGGACCTTACTGTCTCTAAACATTCATACACCTTTTAGTACTGCCCAATGTAAGGCAAATTAAGCCTACAGAATTAGAAGCAGTACTGGATGAAATATATAAATATTCCCTTACTGTTTATAAGCAACGTGAATAGTTCAGAATTACCCTTACAAGGCTCTCAGGAGGACACAAGGAATGTTGCAGGCAGTAGTAAAAACAATATAGAAGATGAATATCACTACATCAGTATATCATTGCCAAGGGTTCAATTTTTGCTTCAGATTTGTTGATTGAGTTTTTATTCTTTTCTTCCAGGAAATGTCTTGGTATTTCATCCCTATTAATTCTATTTCATAAGCCTCAGGGAGTCATAGGCAGAGTACAACCTTGTATCTTATTTCCTCAGTTATGATTCCGGATAAGATATGATTCGGTATGAGCAAAGATTTGGCAAAGCTTGCAAATAAAATGCTATTCTTTTCCTTTTGAAATGCAAAATGAATTTGTAATTTTTCAGATGTGTTAAGTTTTAGATGCAGGCATGTAACTAAAGTACTTACTTTACCTTGCAAGGTTATGATTCTAAAAATTAAGGCATTTTCCAATATTTAGAAACCATATCTCCATTAATAAAACCTGCCCAAACTCCATTTTTAGGTTAATTATGCTTGACTGCAGTGCTTTAAGACTAAATCTGACTGACCTTTACTATTATCTATCAATGTACAGTATAGGCCCAAAATTAGAATGAATGATTAGCTCTGTATCACAATTGAAAATTAAAAGCATGTTTGGCCAATGAGCTTGACCATCCTTTATGTTTATATTAGAACACAAACCAACCAATACATGATGACCTAGAACTGCCATAAAGTAATCTGTTGGGTGCTACAACAGCCCTAAAGGTCTCATGCTAATGCTAATATTTGTCCGAGGCCACAACAATTTCATCAATCTGAAACCACAGTTTGAGATCCAATGTGACGACATATTTGAAGTTCCCCACCAACAAACTAAATTCTCCTTCAAATAACATGTAGGGGCCGATTTACTATATTCACGTGAAGGATTCGAAGTTCGATCGAATACGATCGAATTTCGAACGTAGGATTTTTTCGTTTGGTCGAATATGTGAATTTTGGCATATTCGATCATCGAATAGGGAATGGTCAAACGATCGAATACATTCGAATAGAGTCGAATGAACGAATATTCGATCAGCGAAGGATTTTGTTTTTTAAGTTTCTTCGATTGCCTACTTCGCCAGATTGGAGCTGCCGAATTGCAAGTCCTGATCGAATAGGACTCCTATGATCGAAGTGTTCGATCGTTCGAACCGTACGAATCATTCGAACGATCGAATGATTTATTCGTTCAGTCAAATGATTTATTCGTTCAGTCGAATGATTTATTCGACTGATCGAATAGATTTGTATTCGATTGTCGAATGATCGCATATCGAATAAAGGGTAGCCTAGAACTATTCGATTAACATTCGAAAATCGAATGCTAATCGAATATCGAATAGAAACTAATTATTTTTGGGGAACCATAGTAAATTTGCCCCGTACTGTACAAATGAGTATGCATTATAATTAAAAGAAAGGAACAGGGAAGATATAAACTTTAGCTTATTTAGCTCTAGCTTATTTATAAAGAGCTGTTAGTATTAGAAACTGGGAGTTTATCCTGCTGCATATTTGCTAATGACAAGGCTCAATTATAAACAGTTTTAAGATGGGACACTAAAGTGGTGCAAGATTTAAAACATGCTTGTATTCAGCCCAAGGGTAAATGCTCAATGTTGTTGTTTTTGTTTAGGTGTAGTTAATGTCTAGGTGCCTGCCTAAGATAACTTGTCCCCTGACATAGCTGAATGACTTACTTGGCAGAATACTGCTCCCATTTCAGTAGTCCAGATAGAATAAAAGTTAAACGGCAACTTCCACACACAGTTCATTTTCAGATCTCACTGAAAATAGATGGGGTGAGTGTGATAGAACTTGAACATTTAGAACGTAAAATAGATGGTTTACAGAGTTGGTGTTTAAAAGTAACAAAGCTATATAACTTTAGTTTGGAACTAGTTTAGGTTCTGTTCTACAGTTTATGGCTTTTCACTTGTTATAATATACATTTATTTTGCATATTCTTCAAAAACATGAACTGTAATCTTAGTCTGCCTATCCACACTGCAGAGTTACAAAGGACATACAAAGGAACTGCCTCTGGACTTCACTAGGTTATTGAAGGCTTTGAGACTTTGTCGTACCAAATTGTACAGTCATGAAGAAACCTTACTCATACTATGTATTTTTTGGAAAAATGTATGCATTTCTCTAGGTAAAAACTTTCATCGCACATTACAGGAGAAAATCTTAAACCTTTCCAGAAGGCAACAAAATTAAGATAGAGCATCATTTTAGAGTCAATAGATTCTGCTTTGTTATAATTACAGGTAACTATGAAAACAATGTTTATTGTATCAGCTGCAGACCTCACACAGGATGCCACACAAATCCAGTCTTGCATTCCATTTTGATGACAGAAAAAAGCTGATACATATGGATAATTATTTAGCAGATGTCTAATTAGACTGCAGACTCACCCGCAAAAACGTCCCTTTCCAAAGCAACTTACACCTCCAAGGAGTTATCTATAGTATGCACAAAAAATGCCCCAATTGGGATGCAGAGGCCATGTTGGTAAGCCTAAGGCCACAAGTAGATATGTTCAGACAATTTTCACAAGAGAGGTTGTATAAAATAAAAGCAATGTAGTCTATAGCTCAGCGAGGCCAAATTTAAATAAAGTGGACTGGCTGATCAAATATAGCGAAAGAAGAATTTGGACAGGTAATAGTGCTCAACCATAAATAAGAATTATGTTTGTATGTTCTAAGCGGTCAAAAACAGTCTGCCAACTGACCCAAGTATCAGCTTTAATTAATGTGTCAATTACTCTGATTTTTGATAAAAAAAAACTGATAAAACAGCTGAGCTTTCTTCAGGATTTCAATGTTTGGATAAAGGACTAGATTTGCACATGCTATGTTGAGTAAAAACTGAAAATATTACTATACTGCACATGCATGAATCCAATTAGGCACAAGGAATCCCTGGATAATGCAGGTAAGATGGTGACAGAATACTTGATTACTTAAATTACCACTCAAAAGTGAATTAGACTTTACTTTCCATTAAGTATTTTTTTTTTTAAACATTTTTACAGAATTTTTTTCCAAATGAAAACATTGTCATATCAAATACATTTCTATACTTTCTTCTTAGGCTGCTTGTTTTAAAGATACTTACTCTTTTCGGGGGAGACATGAGGCCTAGCTTGTCCCCTAACCAGCCTGCATGTGGAACCATCTCCTGCACAAACTCCACAATTGTCTTCCTTGGCGTTGCTCCCAAGTTGTCGATCACAGCCCACGGCCTGCCAATATCAACAGCAAAGTCAGAAGGAGGGCATTGCTGAAGAACACATGCTCAGGTTTCAGGAATTTTATTTATTATGTTGTTTTTTTATCTTAGGAGATGGCCTCACTCGTCTCAACACTTTTAAGTTGAATTTAGGCAATTCCTCAGCCCATTATAATATATAATATATATAGCACATTATAATATAAAATCTGTAAGTAAGGTTGCTTATCATGTACATAATGTAAACTCTGGTGATAGCAGATAGCAATTAAGTCTTCTGGCATTTGCTTGGTTTTGATGCCTTGCTTCTGTTCTAAGACAGCACTGTTCTAAGGTTCTAAGACAGTGCCCTTGCATCTAAAGAACCAGGTCTACACATCACTCTCACGTTGAACACTAGAAATTACCCCAAAGAAATTTGGAGGACTTTCACCACAATTGCTTTTGATTGTGGTCGTAATTACCCCATATGTGTATTCGCATGCATGCAAATAATTAAAGTTGCAATGAGTTCATTCTGCAGTTTTCACATTCTCTCTAAACCTTTTTAACTTTTGGTCCATGCAAAGTGGAGAAAATGAAGAAAAACTATGTCTGCCATTGCATTTTATGAACGTACTGAAGAGAGAAAAAATTATATCTATTTAGTTACCAGGATACAATGATTTTAGCCTATACCATTCGAGCAGAACTACTAATTTAAGAAAGCACTCACATAAAAGTTTTTTGATATACAAACCTAACATTTTGACACATTCCATGTATTAAAACACAAACTTATGTTTTCATACAGTCCTTTTCATTATAAACAGTATGTATTTTATTATGATTTCTAGCCCTGTTATACTGACCTACTAATAGGTTACCGAATCAATTTTAACTATACCAGGTAAAAGTCTTTCTTAATGTGTACTTATTCTTACATTATTACAAGTCCAGTTGACTAGAGCAAGACCATATTATACTGTGCCTAAAATAAATCAAAATATATTATTGCCAAAATGGTAATACATTCATTTAAAATACATAACTATGGTCATGAAGCAAGCATACATATAAAATGTGCATTACTTGGACTTTCGATGAACTTACTTACAGTCATTACAGAAAGTCTACATCAGTGTTAAAGAGCAGAAGTAGTTTATTTTATATTAATAATGTGATATTAGTTACATTCACTTGATGGAGTTGTTAAGTAGGGACCACATTGAGCTACATTAGTTCCACCCCACAAGGAGAGAATTTCTCCAGGGAAGTTAAGGGATAGAACAGGGTGCTACTTCTGTTGCTGATATAAGAAACAAGTGAATGATGCCAGGGACCCAGAGGCTTCAAATCTCAGGAGATACCTAGTATAATAGTAAACATTTTGCAGCTTGTTGTAGGTGTTGAGGTTTAGAGAAAGATTACCAACAGCAGCACCTTGCCCAGAGAGGGACCCAGTGGAAGAGGGACTAGGTTAAGTAGAAACTAGTGTGCCTCCAAAGAAAGACTGGCCCCTGTGAAGAGTCTTTAACAAGGTAAAGAGTCCATGACAGGAGGGAAGGAGCAGGGGCGATAACATTTACTTAAGAAGCTGTACTTGTGTGCAAATAAAGAGCTCATTCACAACATCCTCCATTTTATTCAATACTAAGGTGTAGTAAGAGTGCAAGTGCACAGTTCAAGTATTTCAAGGAGTTATATCACTACGTTTCAGTAGCCTTGCATGTCCACTCATCCCAAAATATGCTGCAACAAATTCTGGTAAACACAAATATTTTATGGACTGTCAGGGCTCACATCTCTATATTGTTATGCTTTGGAAATAGGACAGAATTTGACCTGCCACAGGTCAAAGTAATCATATTCAAAATCATATGCAAAATCCAATATACTTGAATTGCTTTTCAGCGGGTTATTTTCTTACCTCCAAACATTTGAGCAGACATAAAGTGGCAATGTTTTTGGGCCTCACAGGGCCCTTTATCAAGCCTGATCAAGGTTGCAGTTTATTATAATGCTAAAATGTGAATTTCCAGTACAGTTTTTATAAAACATATCTTTTATATGTGCCTTCTCTATTCCCATCATTACCTTTTACTCTGTTTCTATTTACCAATGTTCTTCTTTTTCACTCCTTTTATTATATTTTTTTTTCTTTTAACCTCTTATTCACTTTTGTGCTTTGTTCCCCTAACCTTCTCTTTAACAAAAGTTCTTATTTTTACCTGATGTAGCTTTTTTGTTCTTCTATTCTCCTTCAATTTTCTACTTATTTTCCTCTACCCATCACCTTCCGGTTTCTTTTCTTTGCCCCCCCCCCCTCACTTGATCCTTCTATTTTTCACTCACCCACATTTCTTAGGTTCATATTGTAAATTGAGAAAAGCTGTATAAAATGCAGAGACTACCAAAATTGTGTTTATTTTCCAAATGTTCTTAAAAGCTGATTACTGTAAACCTAAACTATTGGAATTATCCACAATAATCAATGCTTTGCAATATAAGGCTTCTATATAATTATAACCCTGGTGATAGAGCAATATTTATATCCCACAGCAATCATCACATTTTTGCTTCCAAACCGTAAATCAGTAAATGATTCTTGGTTGTTAATTATTACAGGTTTCTAAAACTGGATAAATTGCTGCTCCTGGTATTAAATTATTTAAATATCTGCATAAGTATAATCATAATCCAGAAGACCATAAATTATATGGCAGTAAAGCTAAAATCAGCTGAAGGGGATGTTCACCTTTTGTTAGGATCTACAGTTTTAGCTACTTGAACCTGCTCCCCATTCCTTCCTTCAGGACTGTCACGACACCTTGCTGTGAGACGACGTGGACATAGGGCAGGACTCACACAAAAACTCCTTCAGGGAATGCAGCTCTTTATTGTAGCATGGAAATGTCAACTTACAGGTTTAGATGGTAGCCAGACAGCATTCTTTGGTGGTTCTGCTTGAGGATGATGCCAGGGTGGAGCACTGCAATTGTTTGTTACTGGAGCATGTGGGTACAACTGTGATGGTTTACAGCCGGGCAGTCTCAGTTATCCTCCATGTATGGATAAAGTTTTGTGATTCTTAGCAGCCACCTTTGTAAGCTAGAAAGGGAACAGCCCCTGTCCTAAACGCAGAACAGGGTTTGATTCCTTCTGCCAACCACAAAGGCAACTTCCAGAAGGGCAAATCACATGATAGGCCATAAGTTGTAATGGTGCCAATCACAACTAATACTGAAGCCAATGGGATGCCATTTGGTCAGCATGCCCAGTTTAGTCTGAATGTAGGATCCAGACAGTAAACAGCTCTTGGGATCATCTATGTGTATTGAGTTACAGAGGGCTCTGGTTTGTTTGCCCTCACAGTAGGGGTCACTTACCAAAGAATGTCTGGCTATACAACATCAGGCCTGGCTATACAACATCAGGCCTGGCTATACAACATCTAAAACCACATAGGGAAAGGAGCAAAGGTTATCATACACACACCATTTGCCGAAGCAAACACAAGCAACCAAGCAACAACATCATAGTTGACACATTTCCCTCCAGATCAAAGGTTTTCTTTCATCACAAGGACTTTATCCACTACTGCTGATCACCATAAAACTGGTGTTGCCACCATAAATGTCAGTGCCATCATCATATGCCTACAAGTGATGTCATCTGAGAGGGGGGATAATGGCAAATCGGGGAAAAAAAGTCTACTTCAAGACCAGACCTGTACCCATCCCTGCATATGTGATCCCTACCTGAAACCAACACTCTTGCAGGTAATCCAAGGGTACCCAAACTTCCAACCGACTATTGTGTGCGTATTCAAGTGTGTGATTCCACATATAATCAACACTGCACTGCAATGATTAACTTGCCCATTTTTTTAAACCAGACAAACAATTTGCAATTATTTAAAATATGTAAAACATGGGTTAAGAAAGCAGGACAGTTGCAACCTGTACATTTTAGTTGTGTGCCACTTGGTCAGAGCTGCTGGTCCCTGGGAAGTGCCCACAGTACCCCTATCTCAGCAGTTTTGAAAATAATGGCACAGAAGTGTTTTGTTACTGTTTTCCACAAGGGTAAAGTCACTGCTAGTTTCACATGATCCTTCTGGCTGCATTCAGAATAATATTCAGAATAATATATTTAGTTCTAAAGCAAGATGTGGGCTGTGATATTTCATCTTCAAAAGGTGAATTACTGTGTTAGTAAAGTCAGAATGAGCAGTAAAGAAATGCATGCAAAGTATGTACCCATAAAACACCAGTGGAAAAATCCAGGGGAAAGGCAGGCTTTGAAAACCATAAAGCACCACATATATTTTATCATAATGTATATGTTTCATAAGAAATAAACACAGGTACTTTTAACAGCAACATTCTTTGTAATTTCAAATGCGGTTTCATTAAGCCAAACACTAGCTAAAAATACAACACTTTAAAAAGCTCCCTTTCATCTCTGAATGGGAAAGTCTTCTGTTTACTCTTGATGAAAGAATGTAATCTGATGGGAGGGCCAAAGCAATGCATGCAGGGTATTTTACAGTTAATGCCTTAATCTCATCAACATTAAAATCAAACATTAAAATAAAAGCATGCATAAAGCATAAGATATTTCCCAGAGACAAGATCATTTGACCACACTTTAAAATAATTGTTCAGTGTAAAAATAAAAACTAGATAAATCGATCAGATGTGCAAAATAAAAATAAAAACTGTTTCTTATATAGTAGTTAGCCAAAAATCTAATGTAAGAAGGCTGAAGTGACTGGATGTCTAACATAATAGCCCTAACACAACTTCCTGATTTGCAGCTATCTTGGTTTACAATGATTGGTTACCAGGCAGTAACCAGTAATCAGAAACTTGATGTGGGCCATAACTTTTTGCTTTTGAGCTGCATGCAGACCCGGACTGGCAATATGTGGGTTAGGGCAAATGCCAGATGAGCTGCTATAAGGTCCCATAGAAAGTCAGTATTTAGTGGGCTGGTGGGGACTGTTTGGGCCTCTATGTGAGCTGATTGGGTCTCTGTGTACCTGAAATGCCAGGGCCTATTTTAATTCTCAGTCCAGTCCTGGCTGCATGCTAAGGATCAATTGCAAACTCACAGAACAGTTATGTCCCATGTGGCCCCCCTTCAAGTCACTGACTAACTCAGAGTTATAGAGCTGAAAAGCAGGAAGTAGTGTTCTGTTCTGTTACATATCCAGTCACCAACCTTTATAAACCACCTATTAAAAATAGTAATTTATAGGTAATTCCCATTATTTTCCTGTATGGTGAATGTCTTCTGCCAGCCTTTAAATTTCTTCTAACGTGTCATCAGCTATTTTTGGGAATATATATTTTAAGACAACAAATTCTCAATACTCATACATTTACTGCTGCTCAAGTTCCTTTTTCCTCCTACTTTTTAGAATACACTATCTTTTCGTATCGATAGAATGCACACTCAATAACCAAACATACCTTTGCACTTTTTTCAAATAATGCACCAGTTCTGCCGATAAACATTTAGAAATAATACAATGATGGTATTAAAAAATGTTTTCTTATGTTTGTGCAAAAAAAGCTGGAAAAAAGCAATAAATCTTATTTATTCCCCACAGAAATCCTAAAATGGAATGGGAAGAAAAACAGCTCATAGGGTTGCCACCTGTCCAGTTTTCACCCCGGACATCCTGATTTTCACAGGATGTCTGGGTGAAAACTGCCTGTCTGGATTTCCAAAGTCCACTTCAAAACACCTAAACGTTCATGTGTCTATCCTACAAAGTTTGATTGAAACTCAAGAGGAAAATTGAGATTTGACCCCACTGCTGAAGGCACTGAACGGAGAATGGTACATTATCAAAAGCTCAACAGCTATTTCTTTACAGGAAAAAGCATTCAAAGAAAAGAACACCATTCCTATAATCAAACATGGAGGCGGTATCATGAAATAGAACCAGAATATCTTGGAGCACAATATTGCATGGAAATCAATTGTGGGTCTTTTGTCATGATAAAGAATCTACACAAACGTCAAGAAGCACCCATAAATGGTTACAGAAAAATGTTCTGACTGTTGGACTGACATCATCAACAGACTTTTTGAATAAAATAAACAGTCTTTGGATAAGAGAAAAAAGTATATATATATTACTATATAAATGAAGCTCTCATTAAATACATATCTCTCTCTCTCTAGATTAGTTTAGTTTGTGTATCCTAATAAGGTTTGTTATTTGAATGACAATACAAAAGATCAAATAGACATGTTAATAGGGTACTATGCTTTAAAAGGTTTACAGGGATGAAGTCCTTGTAATTTTTAACACTTAAAAAAAAAAAGCTGCACTTTTGATAAAAATCAATGCAGAACAAATCTGTTGTTTAGTAAATTTTACTTTAAAACAATATGGATTGCCATGCTGCAGTTCACCGGATACTAGCCTTATAATGAATCTAATTTAGCTTTGCACTAACACATTAATAGAAACAATTAACATGTGAGTAAAACAATTCTGTAAAACACTTTGTCATTAGAATGAGTCATTATCAAAAACAGCATTACAAAGGGGGCCAATAGACTGTTTTTACTATTCTTTAGTAGACTGGAAATATAGTCCACTGAATTACCATTACCTTAGGCAACATTGGATATTTTTCTGAATTATTTTAGTTCCATACTCAAAGACCACATTCTTTTGTATTTAGAAGTGAACATTTTGAGCCATAATGCACCATTAAAGGTTGCTTTATCAGTTGTTTTTACCAAGATATAACCCATATTGGACATTAGTTCAAATAACATATAACACTAGGATGGAAGTGCTCCCTATATTTGCAACCACTATTTAGTACTTCCACGTAATACAGTGATACCCAACCATTGGCTCATGTTGCTCATCAACCTAATGGAAGTTCCAACTCAAATCAGATGCTTATTTTTGAATAAGTAGCTTGCTAGCCAGGTTACATAAGCAAAAGGGTGTATTGTCAAATAGAACCTCCTGTAGCCTACTACCCCACATAGGGGCTACCAATCACAGCTCATATTTGGCACTTTTTCATGCTTATGTTGCTCACTAACTATTTATATTTGAAAGTAACTCATGGGTAAAAAAAAGTTTGTTCGATTCATCCCATTCTAACAATTTTATTGATCAAATTTTTCTTATTCGATCATTTGATAAATCGAATTGCGTTGAAACCCCTCAAATTCGAATTTGAGGGGTTTTAAATTCAACCTAAATTCGATGTTAATTCGAGTTAATTAACCCTTGAATTGAACCCTTCGAAATCTGCCCCTTATTCTGCACATCCAGTCTTTGGGCCAGAGGCCCCGACAATCCGCTTCTTAAATACAGTATGGTAAATAAATTGATTATAACTTTCGCTTACAAGGTAATCAGTACGATCAATAAAAATTAAAATATGTTCTTAATGGTGCAAAGTTGACGATTTATTCAAAGTCTGTTAATATGGAGAATTGTGGGTTTTGAAAAAGAGTTAAAAAATTACTCTTTATCCTGACCATTAGTTATAATGTGGGTTAGAGAACAAAGCAATATTAAAGGGTGATGTGCTATTCAGTTATAGTAAAGGGCAAGTCTTCTGCCATTGTGAAAAAAAGACACTAGGTGGTCTTCAAGCTTGAATTGTTTAACAAGTGATTTTTCTGTATTTATTTTTATATCTATATAAAATTTATATCTATAGAACATGCCCTCACATTATTACTGTATCTGGTACACAAGAGTCTGAAGGTTTTTATTTGGACTTCCCAGGATTGCAGAATGAATAAAGGGCCATTACAGGTTCTCAGAACTATGCAGGTTCTCAGTGGCGCAGATTAAGGAACGAAGGATGACACAAAACCCAAGTGGCATGCATTTCTCCTACATTAGCTCCAAAATAGAATAAGACCTGGCCTACCTGAGTGAAAAGTTCAATGTATATCAGCAGTGCTGATTATTCAAAAGAAACTTTAGTCTGTCCATGCTCTCATTGTATACGCAGAGAAAGAAATTGGCTGCACTTGTAAGAAAACTGTTTGCATTTGTGAGCACACTGAATTCTCTAAGTCCATGGAGCAGTGTGAAGTCTGGAACATGAGGGTCAATGCCTCCATTGAAAAGGGGAAGGTCCCCTCCCTTGGGTCAGATTCATCTACAATCCAAACTAGTATGCAAGGGAGACTTGAAATAATAACGTTACACTTCCTGTGAAGAAAACAGACTTCCTTCAAACAATTACAGCATTTGTTTTATGTATAAAAAAAAAAGAACTTTCTAAAACATTCAGATTAAGTGATTATTATACTACGGATGTTTTCCAAATGAAATAACCACAACTGATACACTGCAGAGGAACGTTCAGTGAAAACTGCGTTGAGCCAGATATTCTGAATTACAATTGTGCACTATCAATGACCTGTGCCTAAAACGCAAATGTTTATCTGACCCCTGTTCTAATTACATGTGCTCTGTTTAGTCTGTTTTTTTTTTTAAATACTCTAAAGCATATGATGTCATTTATAATGTTTTTATATTGTATTTTACTTTACCATAAAGGCAAATCTCAAACTAGAAGTGATTTTACCATTTCAGAGGTTTATCACTGTCCCAGATTAAAATGAGGAAAGCAGATGGTTTCACACGTTACATGCCAGTGGCAAAATGTAATATAACTCCAATATTATTTCCAAAACCACACCGAATAGAGTTTCTGAAAATATAATAACCATATAGATAACAAATACAGTGAAATAAGGTGCAAACAGGTGTATCATTTAAAATTACTTTTCCCCCTTCTCTGCATATTTACACAATGTATAGTGTACTGCAGAATTTACAGATATCATTATGGGCTCTTGAAGAACATGTCTTGTTAAAAGGAGGGCTTGCTTAGTTGTTTTCATTATTATGATATTAACAAAATAATACTTACTGTTAAGTAACCTTTAGAATGTACGTAGGATGACCCTTTGATCACACACATGGATGATTTAGCATCTGCGTTTGACTACAGCAAATTCAGCGACAGAAATTGTTGGCACATGTTAAAAGCCAATACCAGTGTGCATTCTGATATTAAACCAGTCTGGCCTCATTCACTTTCCTAATCAACTGCACCTTTGCTGGTTTTAGAAATGATGCCAATTACTCTTTTCTAAAACTGGCTATATTCCTGGAGTAACACAATGTTCTTACATTTTACACTGACCTCTACACACCCCAATAAATTAAACCATTACTGGATGTTCTAAAGGCTTAAGCACAGTCAAATCTTGTATTACATACAAAAAGTCCATGCCATACAGAATGCTACATTTGGTCTCTCTCCCTCCTTTTTCCCTTTATTTTTCTATACATGCCTGTTTGTTTGAATTTTTTATGCATAGCTCAAATGTTATATCTAATGTTATTTAAAAACATAATATTTTAATACCATACACTTTCCTATAATGATTCTTGACATTAAAGAGAAATAGTTCTGCAAAACAATAACTGATTTTACTTGTTACAAGTAAATATCGGCCACATGATTTAAAGAACTTTTTTTTCCTTGCTTGCTAATACATGCATACAGTACATGCATGGAACAAACTTGTGGCCCTGACTAGATGTGATCTACAACTGGCTCAAAGGGTCTCTAAACAAGCCAGAGATTTATATTTATTGTATTCCAAGGGATTATTTGCCTACAAATGGCTAAAGGTAATATGAACATATTTGGAATACAACATATCTTGATTAAGATCCAGGATTCCATATATTTGGGATATCCTGAGCAATGAAATTGGATTAGCCACTACTCCATCCAAACCCTCACCATTGTCAACTAGCTGGCTGAGAGTTTCAGTAGATGAATTCAGTAGATGAATCTGTTATTTAAAAGAGTCGAGACCTGATGTTTCTTGTAATGTAGAGTACCATGTGTTAAAGGTGGAAATATTGCATACATAAAACTTGAATAAAAATTTTTACTCATGTAAATAAGAAGCTTTCTGCGAATCGTACAGACCAATCTCACTCCTTAATGCAGATATCAAGGTGTTGGCCAAGATTTTAGCTACCAGACTAAAGCAGGTAATAGAACTATTGATTCACCCAGATCAGACTGGGTTTTTGCCCAACAGGGCTACCGATATTAATATTCGGAGGATCTTTACCAACATTTTGGCCATACATGATGTTACTGGCGAAAGCGTGGATATCCGCTGTCCCTTCTCCTGTTTACTTTAGCCATAGAGCCCCTCAAAATTCGAAATGGCATAGTGGGACTCAAGATATGGAGGCTGGAAGAAAAGGTGTCCCTATATGTGGATGATATGATAGTGTAGCTCCTGACCACAGTTACCAAATTCGGAGGATTCTCAGGTCTCAGGGTCCACTGGGCAAAATCCCTGATATTCCCTATAGATACAGGGATGGACAGAGACCCACAATTTGGCTACTAACTACAATGGGTTACCTCCTTTACTTACCTTGGAATAGAGATAAACAAGGATCCATTAAAATTTAACTGAACATGACCCTGATTGTTAACTCTCTTAAGACTAAACTTCAACACTGGTCCAGCCTTCCGCTTTCCCTCCCAGGACGTATTAATATCATAAAAATTATACTCCTACCCAAATTTCTGTATCGATTTCACAATGCACCAATTATTCCAACCAAGAAAGGGTTTAAAGAACTGGATACATGTTAGGAAGTTTATCTGGGTGGGGGAACATCCACAATTTAACTTCTCTATGCATCAAGCTTCGGTTAATAAAGGGGGACTCGCCCTTCCCCATTTTGCATTTTATTTCTATGCCAGTCAGTTAGTGTATGCCTGGTCGTGGCTTAATCCCAATAACCAAGCTACAGTGTTAGAGACAGCTGTTGGCCCTGGCCAATCAACTGAACAGAGTTCTGCCTAGTGTGTACCCCTTGACACTTCCAATGAAAACAGTGACTCAGACCTTCACTAGAACGGTGGGAGCTGCATATAAGAAAGCAACTAGCTGGTCCAAATGGACTCCGCTCTGGGGTAACAATGCTCTTACACAGTATAGAACGTTGCCCGACGCTAGCACGTGGGCCGCAGCTGGGGTGAAGTGTTTGAGTGACATTACCTATTCTGGGAGGCTTAAACAATTCCCACAACTAAAAGAGGAGTTTGGGCTGCAGAATCACATGCATTTTAGATTCTTTCAGATTAGACATGCTTTCCAGACTCAATTTCCAGAGGGCGGCCCCACAGACTGTACACTGGAGCATTATTTCGTAGACCTAAACTTACTAAATCACTGGTTTTATGCTATCCTATTGCAAAGCAATTTTGACCCTATTAATCACATTAAGCTTAAATGGGCACAAGATCTCCCACAGCTTGACTTCAATGACTGGGAAGATCTGCTCAAACAAGGTTCTGAAACAAATACATCAACAATCAATATGTATATTAATGTTACATTTTTGAATAGGGTGTACCTGACCCCACATATATTGGGACAAAATTACCCAGGTTGTTCTGATGTTTGCCCCAAATGTAACTTACTGTTAGTGATGGGCGAATTTCCCAGCAAAAATTCGCCAAAAAAAACGAGTCGCGCGTCGTTTTTGACACGATGCGTCGAAAACGACGCAACGTTTGTCAAAACCGACGCGTGACTCGTTTCGCAAATTTTTCCGCCAATTTGCGAATTTCGCTGGAAATTCGCGAATTTTTCGGCGAAGCGAATCTCGGGAGATTCGCCCATCACTACTTACTGTAGGTCAAGGTAAGGTTTTTCATGTATTCTGGGACTGTCCTAAGATCCAACAATTTTGGTCTACTATACTTAATTTTATGGATGCTTCTCTTGGACTACCGAATATCCAGTCCCCCACATTTTGTCTACTGGGGTACATGGAGGCTCTCTCTTTGCCCTTTGCTGATAGATTATGTACTCTGCAGTTATTACACTACGCCAAAAAAGCAATACTGTTGCATTGGAAAGCAACGGAACCTGCTTCCCTGACCTTTTGGATTAAACTAATTGACGACATGCTCCCCTGGCAAAAGCCAAAATGTATGGCGTGTGGATGCCCGGCACAGTTTGAGAAGATCTGGAATCAATGGTTAGCAGGCCCGCAGAAAGACAGTATGGCACTGTAAAGGATTTACTTTAAACTTGATGATAGTCATGTCCACAGAGTATATCCCATTAATGTATATGAATGACTTGTGTTTCAATGAAGGGGAAGCCCATCAATACCCATTCCCACTTTTCTCTATAACACACTCTTCCTTCTTCACTTCCTTCCCTTTTCTACTCTATCTCTTGTTTAAATCAATGTGAAAATGTTAATAAATAAAAACTTTTCTAAATAGAATACATGAAAAGTTTTGTATCATTTGTGAAATAATCAATTGTTCTTCACTATACCTCTTTCAGCAATGTGTCTCTCTTCATGCAGGAGTCAGAGTGAGGTCTTGACTGACAGTTTGGTATAATACATCAGTAGGGGTCCTTCTACCTAGAGGTTCACTTTTTTTCCCCTCAGAACTCACTCTCACAAAACAACTGACTAAAACAAATACTGCTCACTACATAGAGGATTTGTATTGGAGTCAGTTACTTTGACAGTGCTAGTTCATATTTAAAACCTAACACTGGAAACTGACACCATGACAGAACAAAATTAAAAAACACAATATATTAGGTATGATTCAGTGTTGGACTGACCCTGTGATATAAAGCCAAAAAATGCACAAATAAAGACTCACAGAGAGAATAAAACTAAGCCTGGGCAAAGAATCAAAGACACAGGCGCTAAGAAATTTTAGCCTGTATTCAGATTCCCAGACACAACAAGTAAGAAAAGCCTGGACTCGAGTACAAATGGAAATAGCTCTTAGACATCTGCCCCCAGACATTAAACAGTTGATATAATGACCCATAGTATATTATGTAAAATTATCTCTGCCATCAAAACAGGCAGCATTTTGAATTGCATCTGGTGCCATTTTGTGAACACTATTATTAAGGCAAGTTTAGTATCAACACAAAATCCTGTGTATGCATCAGAAAGGGGAGCCGATATCCATGCCTTTGCACAGGCTACACACTTATAGAGTGCGTGAAGGAAGGGGAAATGTGAGGAGTGCAGTGAAATCTAGGTAATGCTAAATGGAAAGTGGAAACCAAGTTCCATGATTTGCTGTCAACTCGAGTGCAGCTAGTAAAAACAAACATTTGCTTTTCTGCTGACCTCTTCGTAAAAATTGTAAATGCAAAAGAGCAGGTAGTGTGCCCAAAAAAATGTATAAACTTGTTTTTGTATGTACAAATGTATATGTACAAATGTATATGCACAAATCCAGCCTCTTCACCTTGTTCCCACTGCAGCACTTGTCTATGACATAATTTAGAATGAGAAAGTCAGAAATTACAAAACCTTGTATAAAACAATTTATCCCTTCTTTTGCTCTCTCTCAGCTCACACTGGATATCTTTATGTGGAATTATCAAATATTGTTCTTATTTGGATATCATTGAACTTAAGTGGGACCTGCATTCCCTCTCTTAGACCTCAGTTCACAAAGGTGGAACAAGGGACAGTTTCATAAATGGGGGATTTTTCAAGCTCTTCAGATAATAACAGTGTGTGTTCCACCCAGGAGAATTAGCAGTGGCGTAACTACCAGGGGTGCAGGAGGTGCACCAGGGCCCCCACTCCCTTGGGGCCCATCGGAGCCACAAAAATGGTTATGGCAGGCAGTTATCTAGGGGGAGATTTTACAGCACACATGCCATCAACATTCCAGCATGCGATTTATAGAGGTAAGGGCCCAACAGGGGGGGCTCAGGTGCCCATCCTTTACCGGGGCCCACCAGGGAGTAGTTACGCCACTGAGAATTAGTAGGAAGAGATCTTCCTTACAAAGCTTCCCCCGTGTTGCTTTTAGTGCAGGGATATTATAGTGATAAGGACTAGGACCTAGCAGCAGCTATCCTGCCTTACCTGGTGTTCCTATTAGTCCCTTTCTGCAACAGGCACTTTGTAGACGAATGGATGTACCCTTGTCTCTCAGGACTCTGAGAAATAGTCTGCTTGGGGTGTGTGTATGCTGACAGCTAGTGATGGGCGAATCTACCATGTTTCGCTTCGGCGAAAAATTCACGAATTTCCAGTGAAATATTCGCCAGGTGAATTTTCGCTGGTGTTCCGCTTATTTCGATTCGCGGGAATTCGCCCCTGGCGAATAAATTCGCCCATCACTACTGACAGCTATACTACTCCTGTGTAACCTCTGCTATGTTCTGTGAACACTCCTGTGTGAGTATCTAAACCTGGGGACATTGCAAATTCAGTTGCTAATAAACGTTCACCTTTTGTTTAAAGAACCTCCTGGTGCCCATTTAATCTTTTATTACACAAGTTTGCCTGGGTATTATAGTTATGCTATCTCCTAAAGCAGGGGTGTCCAACCTTTTGGCTTTCCTGGGCCACATTGGAAAAAGAAAAATTGTCTGGGGCCGCACATGAAATACACAAACTTTTGATTTGTAAGAAGTAAAGAAAATACCTATTTAACAACCAGATGGAGCTATACACTGGAATATGTAACACCTGGATATGAAATAGACTAATTATTATATTATTATTATTACTACTGAATGGGCAATGGGCAGAGTCCCCCCTCCTGCCTACTCCTATATCCTTTGTAACATAACGTTTCCTTGGGAACGAAGCATTTCAAGCTAGGCCACATTCATATCCATCCTGGGCCGCAGGTTGGACACCTCTGTCCTAAAGGATCGCTTCCACATGGCGAAGGCCCTGCCCTGGTGTGTAGGCCGCAGTGTAACCCATGCTTGCCTATTACTAGCTGGATATTAAATCTGGTTGTGCTGTATATAGCACAGAAAAGCGTTGCATATCATTACCAGTTATTAGAGCACTGAACTGTGCTTGTGTAGTAAGATATAGGTGCTGATATAGGTCTGATCAAATTGCCACTTCTCATGTCCCTACTGCACATATTACATACTACAGCTCCCTTGTTTGATATAGTTTACTACATTTGGTACACAAGGGCTTGCACCAAGACAAGCAACAAATGTCAATGTCAAAATTCTGCTTTATGTAAACCATACCTGTTGTGGTCAACCTTTCGATGCTAAGGCTTCTGTATATGATATTATTAAGGTTCCAGAAACAGGCAGCACGCTATGAGTAACTTTATGTCTGTTTATTCAGCAAAGAACATCTTATACATCTTACCCGAAACACAAGCTGTAACTCTGCTTTACAAGAGAGAGGGAATTGCAGAACAGGCACTGAAAAGAAACTATTGTGGGGTAGCACAGCACCCTCTATATTTGTACCAGTGGTAAATGAAGCGATGTAATATTGAAGCGATGTAATATTTAAATCTAGAAAGCTTGCATCCTTACATATATTAATTATCTAATAAGATCACCCAAACCTTTTGGAAAGGACAAAATATGAATATTAGAACTTGCAGTGGTTGGGACGCTACACTTTCCTGACCTTCTGAAACTCCAAACAGCAGGCTGCTAAATGAGTAGTAAACAGGCAAAGTATTTTAATATCACACATAACAGTGCTGTCCGTCAACCCTCCCTTCTAATCATCACCTCAAGGGGGAAAGCAGATGGGGCTTTACCATGGACACATTGACACTCAACCCAGCACTGAATATTTAATTCAGGCCGGCCACTTCAAATACAACCTACAACCTTTGTTATATGTATTGTAAATGCCACTAACAGTTCAAATCCACAAACCATACATGTTGGGAAACTATCATACTCATATGGCAGTTGCTTCCCACTCTTGCTCAAGTCTTGTAAAGTGAGTAGGTTTCTCAGCTTTAAAATAATTACAGCTTTCAACCAACCAACAAACTTTTAGCTTTTTCCCATTACACATGCACCACCTTGGGTGCAGCACAACTAAGTCCTGTCATTGAAGATACATTTGATTGCACCTAGTTAATCTTAAGATTATCAGCGCCATCTGAGTTAAACAACAAATATAATTCCATGCAAACAGCAAAAACAGAGAAACCCACGTCAGAGGATCGGCATATTTGTTTAGATGAACAAAGGGTCAAAACACCTACAGAGACATATAAAGTTTGAGCCAGAGAAATGTCAGTCCTTGGACAGATTATGTAGCAATAATTGTGGAGACTAAAGTGACTGTCTGGGCTTCTTTCTGAATAAAAATGATCACTCCTTATGTGGTAAAAACGAGAGGTAAAAGTAGAAAGCTTTTTTTTTGGCGTACAGAGAAATAAGGACGTCATGTGAAGATGTGAACTTGTCATGCAATGTACATGTTACTGTATCCCATAGAATTGTTACAATATTTTGTATATTTACAGTGATCCCAGAAATGTGAGTTTCGTGATATGATGTGTTTACTCATTGCATTATATGAGTAAACATTGCTTTGCATTAGTCTAGCTCCATCTGCAGAAAACAAAGCATTGGTGTTTAGCTTCGCATGAGGAAAGCTATATGTTTATTAAGGTTAATCATTTTCTTTGCACTGGACCAACCATGTTGTATATTGGTACAGAATTATTGCACATTTAAAAAAATAAATAAATAACTTGTTTTTTTGGCAGAAGTTTCAGTACCTCATCAGATCAAATGTCACTTTGCATGTTGTAATGCTACAGAGTTTTATTTCATGCACTATTAGCTATTGCTTTATTTCTCAAACATTTTGTCCACAGGCCATGGAAGTGGTCCCACTCTCATGAAGACTGCAATCTAGATTGTAACAAGGCACCAGGCAAATGCATGCTGGGAGCCGTCATTCAACAGAAGCTACAGGGTGTTCATTCAACTGGGATCCTTCAGATTAAGACTAAAATCAGAGCCTCAGAGGCCATATATACTGTAGTGAATATTGTACACCCTCAATGTAACCTATAAAGTTACATACCTACTTTTATGCAGGTCACAACTCCAAGGTGACTATAATATTTTAATCTATATATTTCTTTACCTGTGGGATATGTCTTCTGCACAACCCCACCCTCTTGCCCACAACCCTGCCCTCCCCCAGCAGTGTCCATACCCTTGGCTTTCTCCTTTTCCTGTGTTCCCCTCTTGTGTGTGATCCCCTCTGCTTTATGTCTTCCTCTATATTTTTCTGCTCCCTCCCTTTTACTTCTTATAAATCTTTTTGTTTCTGTCAAATCATTTGAGCTGGCCGAATGAAAGCGATACCCACTGGTGGTTCTGCAAATTGTAGTCATAGATTAGAGAGAGTGAAGGAGAAAGGGGAGAGGGGGTGTAGGGTGGGGTTGGGCCAGTGGGATAACCCAATGTTGATGAGCAGTACCCACGGGGGGTAGGTGTACATTAGGAGGAGGCCCTGTTGATTGCAAGAAGTTCCCTGGTGTCACAGCCCGAGTGGGCCTCCACTGCCCCTTTCCCACAATGGAGGGGTGGATAAGTGGGAACAGGGAGAGTACAAAGTCAGAATCTGATGCTTGCAAGAATATAATTCATATAGAGAAATATGAATATATAAAGTCCTAGTTGAAATACTTAAGAGTTTACTATAAGTTACTTCATTAGATAAGAACAACACTAAGGGCCACCATATCATTAACTAGGATAATTAGTATTTCCTAAGATGTAACTGATTTTTCATCTAATCAAGTAACAGAATTTTCATCTAATTGGTACAATTAATTTTTAAATAATATGTTATACTCTGTCTTCAAGTAATTTTTCTCCAATTTAAAATGAATGATATGAACTGCATTATTTCTTTTAAACCAATAGCTGCTCTTAGGGAAGTCTGGCAATTAGAACGCAAAAAGGAACAGGTCATATTTTCCTTAGTGAAAAAAGATCACGCTAGGGTGATGACTGAAAATTACTTCTGCAAGCAGTGTCGGTTTTACGGCCCATTTAATTGGCTGATATCACGAAATTCATGCATTTGCTGACAAAGCATGCCAAGGGAAAGTGCCAAAGATGAAATGGAAAACCCTTTTTGCTCTTATATTTTTGGCTGGTGCTTAGTTTATTTATTTTTTTAAAAAAAGGAACGTTCTGGCCACTGAGCCATGCAAAAAATGTCATGATTTTAAATGGGTCATGTAATAACCATTTGAAAAGTGCAGACTAATACTGCATTTAATTTTCACACTTCCCAACGCAGGTTGCTGTGAAGGATGAAAATAAACCCATAGGTTATGTGTACCTAGGCTGAAAACTTTAATTACAGTATATGCAAAAAACATATCTTACTTCTAATCCCTTCTCTATGATACCTTATGCTAGTGATAAAACGTTGGCTTTTATTTAGAAAGATGAATTTGAATTCATGATTTTTCTGGGACCAGTATTTATTCAATATGAAATTAAATTGGTGCAACTACATAACCAGGGGTCCATAGGCCCAGGTGCAAACTGCACCCCCCCCCCCCCCCCCCCCCCCCCCCCCCACCTGGGACATGCATTACATGCCTTCTCCTAGCTTCAGGCCTCCATGTTGCTAATACAGTTGATGGTCAGAGAAGGAAACCACAGGGTATTACAAATTTATCTGCAAAAACATTGCAATATCGGCCCATGCTGTGATTTACTGACCAGTTTAAGGGATGTAGTAATTATTTTGCAAAGGCAATAGATTCATATATAAAATTAAAACCTCAATGCATTTAAATCTGCAAATTAACTACATCTCTGTTGACCATTATGGAGGTTTTACTAGCCATACACCAATTTTATAGTGCAGAAATTAAGAATATGTATTACAAAATGCATAAAATGGATTGCATTGAAGTGAGTAACAGTGGTGTACAGCAGGGCCGGAACAAAGGGTAGCAGTGGTGTAACTACTCCCTGGTGGGCCCTGGTGCAGGATGGTCACCTGGGCCCCCGTCGTGCCCTTACCTCTATAAATCCCATGCTGGAGTGTTGATAGCATGTGTGCTGTAAAATGTCATCCTAGATAACTGCCTGCCATAACCATTATCGTGGGTGGGGGCCCTGGTGCAATTGCACCCTCTGCACCCCTGGTAGTTACACCACTGAAAGGTAGGCAGAGTAGGCACATACCTAGGGTGCACAGTTGGGGGGGGTACCAGGCACATACCTCCTCTGTCTGCTATCCCCAACCTGGTTCTCTCTCTCGGCACTGACCAGCGTCAATGCTTAAGCACCTTGCTCATACATGACGAGCGCATGTCCATTTGCACATACACACTCGTCTACTGATCTCTGTGACCAGCCAGGTTGACTAGGGCGTCTGACGTCCGCTGGTGTACATTATGAGCTTAGCAAGACGTTAGCAAAAAGTTAAATTTAGTTTACAGGAGTATTGATTTAAAATAATGTGTAATGATGAAGTGTTGTGATCACTAAATGTCGCCATAACTACATGGAAAAAGAAGCCAAATCAAGTCCTGGTGGAAAAATGGAAAACACTAAAAAAGAAACAACCATATGTAAAATTGAAGACAAATGGGGTCACTTACTAAAATCCGAAAATCTCTATTTTCTTAAAACCACTTCGACACCTTTTTACTGTATTTATCAATAAATGTGTAAAAACTCACATTTTTTTCAGATTAACACCTGAAAACTGCATTATTGTACGAAACCCAACTCAGTTCATTATATCTTCCAGTAATAAATGGGGCATCTGTCATTGACTTCTAGGTGACCTTGGCAGGTTCCAGATGGAGTGCTTTTTTATTCAGACTTTTAAAAGTATCCAGGTTTAATAAATCACAAAATATTCAAGTTTTATTCCTACAAAAAAAATGGTAGTTTTCCCCTTCAAAAGTCCGACCAGAAAAAAATTGGACTTTAATTAATAGCCCCCTAAGGGGGAAATCTTAAATGTTTCGCTAGCAACAATTGCAACTTTTAATTACATCATCCCTAATACTGTCTTAGAATTCTGCTGTATACACTAATACACTAAGATAATTTTAAGGTGAAATACCCATTTAATAATGCATATCATTTAATATAATCTAAAGGTTTCCAGACACTTACCTGGCAAAGGCCACTGATGCACATATCAGGGGAATCTGTATTACAGCGGGTGCCATCAAGTACTTTGGGAGCAAGTTCCACCACAAAGTTCTTTCCCACGGCTTGGCATTTGAGAGCACAGGGGGCAGTAGCATCGTTGTAGACTGGCTGCCACTCATAATATTGTCCTTGGTATTTAACATCATTATGTGCTGAGCACTGCTGTGCTCTAAAATCTCCAACATCAGATGGGCAATCCTGCAAAAATCAGATAAATATCTGCTTATATCAAATTCTGATATTGCCTGTTTCTAACAGTTATGGGAAGCATGCAAAACAACTCCACAGCTGGATTTATCCCTAGACATGGACCCTCAACTGCTTATATAGAAAATACCTGAACCTGAATACATCTAGAAAGGATTATACTGTTTATATTTTGAAAACATTAAATAAAGTGAAAATGCCTTTGAAAAAAAAATGATCCACACAACAATTACAAGCAATTCAGAACGAGGGCATGGAGTTTGTAAAGAGATAGACCATTTAGAAGTTGTGATGCATTCCACTAAAAGCTTTATAAAGAACAGAAATGGTCAAACTATGCAATACAATTGTTATTATGCACTACATTTGTTAAAACTATATCTATTGCTATCATAATTGGGCAAATGAACAGCTTTTATTCTGGCAGTTGACTGAAAAAAGCTAAAAAGCTGTGTTTAGTGGCTATGGGTGGCTATGGGTTACTGCCAAGAAGCAAATTTGCCTTATGTTGTCTATGATCCATATGTGTTTTGAAATGCCTCAGTTATCATTGGCTCCTAGTGTAAGAATCCAGTATCAAGTCCGTTTTCTCCAGGTAACCACAAAATCAGGAATTTGGTGGAAAAGCTTTGATATCTGGATTCTGCAGCTGGATTACAGGTACTGAGCAGAAGGTGCTGGGTAGGCTGTGGGAAGCGCAAAAGCATTGTTTTAAAAAAGTGAGCTGATGGTGATCCATCCTGCTAATTAGGTCACTTCTGGTTCCCAATGTTCACCCTGCCCCCACTACCAAAGTCCCCCTTTTTTTTTTTGAGATATCTGGTGATGGAGGGAACACGATGATTATTGCTCAACTATAGCTACTACATACTAAAACAGTAGAGCAAACAGTTTTAGCAAACACAGTTGGGGTGAGCCTTTTGGCCCATGGTTTGGCCATAGTTTCTCAATGATGATGTGAGGAGGACTCACCCTGCGTCGCAATATGGCGGCGTCCTGCCGGTCTCTCTGCCTGCTCCAGAGCCGACGTCAGCACGCCCGCGACGGAACGAGTCCTTTGACCACTCTTCTGCCTTACCCTCTTGTTACCACGAACTGTGTTGGCGCTGCCTTCTTCCTTGGTCCGTAATCCCCCTTCGGAGCCCTCGGGCCCTGACAGATGATTGTGCACCTTCATACAGTATTTAAGTAGTGTTACAGGTTATTAGCTGGATCAAGATTGGGGGGATATGGGGCCATTGCAGTACATTCTGGCTTCCACTCTAGTATTGCATCAGCCTTGTGTTTGGAATTTTCGAGTTTGTGTTTTTTTTTAGAAGACCAAAACAGGATATTTTGTAGATTTTCCTTGTATTTTTCAGTTTACTGTTTTCCTTCTATTTTATTAAAAAGCCCAGTACATGCTGATGAAAAGCAGCCACACTGTTTGATCTTAATTAACACCACCATATTTCTTAACTGAGAATTTGGAGAACTATTAGAGTGTAAAACCTAGGGCATATTTGCCATAGATTTCTTCATTTCAAACAGTGTGCAAGGCCGGTACATAATTCCAAATACCACAATTGCTGCAAAATAATGTTCTACACAACTTTATAGCACTTGGATGTAAACTACTATACAGGGTATGGGATATGTTATACAGGTATGGGATCCATTATCCAGAAACTCATAACTGTTTATCTATCAGATGGAAGTCAGGATGTGGAAAGACAAGTTTAGCTGGGTGAGACAAGAGGTCTTCTCCCATGCACATCAAGGAACATGGGCCCAAATTCACTAAAGCGCAAAGCGTCTAATGCTAGCGCTAATTCGCCAGCGTGACGTCATTATGTAACTTCGGAAATTCACTAACACCGACTGGCGAATTTTAACTAGCGAAGTAGATAGACTTGCACAACTTCGCACCCTTACGCCAGGCGAAGTTGCGCACTGATGAAGGATTGTAATTATGCAAATTCAACAGATCAACATTTTCCTGAACGTTACCACTTACGTTAGACTTTACTTCGCCGGGTCAAACCAGGCAAAGTTCAGTACAATAGATAGGAGTTTGAAAAAAAAAAATGGTAACATTTTTCTAAGTTCCAAAAAAACACTACCATTGTAGGGTGATAAGTCTGAAAAAAGGCCCAAAAAATGCTAGCGTTTTTTCCATTTTCATGGGTGATAGGCTGCAAAAGGAAATAAAAAAGGTTTTTGGGTATCCGGCTTCCCCCCTACTTTTCCTAACATATGGCACATAAACTATACTCTGGGCATGTGTAGGGCAATATAACAACTCTATTTGCATTTATTAAGGTTCCCTGGGCTTGTGTAATGTAATGCTTTTTCTGTAACATCTACGTCCATTCAAACTTTAATTTCCTGCCATATGCAAATTAGCAACTTCGCTACCGTTCGTCTCCCTGAGCGCAACATCACATTTTAGTGAAATAGCGGAGTGCTGCCGAAACTACGCCAGGCACAGTGCGGCAAAGGCTGCATTAGTGAATTTCCGGACTTAAGTGAATTTGCCCCTATGTGAGATCTAAAGCTTAAACACTCAGGCTGGAAATGCTATAACTTATGTTATGCTATTGCATAGGTAACTTATATAACAACCCTTTAGCAGTGAATACCTGTGCCTCCTAAGATGCCCCACATCTTATTTAATACTGATTCACAGCTCATGTTCAGTTGAGCTTGTTTAGGACCAACTCACAATAAAAAAGTAAATACATAGATATTTATTTTATATATAGATATTTATTTATACTTCCTTATAGTCTAGCACCTCACAAAGCCTAGACAAATATTTGCTTTCAAATAGCAGACCAGCCAATATCACCAATCTATGGGTTGCTGGAACTGAAGCAAACTTTTCACTGTAAATGTGAAATATTACACCAGTGCTGATGGATGCCATATTGATCTTATTTTTAAAATATTGTAGGATTACATTATTCAAGCTTGAATTAAAAAAAAAAAAATGGTTTCCTTCCCCAAAACTGTTACAAATTAGGCAAAACAACCGAATAACGTTATGGAAACATCTGCAAAGTATAAGCATGTGTGACTTTTTGTTAGACGCTTACTCTATGCACAAGCCCCTTGATGTTGTATGGATATAAATGACATCTGCACATTCATTAGCTGTAGTACTAGCAGATGTGGGAGTCATTTTAAGTGGAATAGTCTATTAACATGATTGGGGGGGATAAGGATAATGCAGTAATAATCTGATCATGCCTGCTGACACAAGGCTCAGGAGTTGAGGGGTTACAAGGGCACCCATTATAAATTTATCCCAGAATCCTTGTGAACTGTGAACAATCAGCTGTACTTCTAAGCATGTTTTCCCCTTAATTTGAAATGTTTACATATGTCTTCAAGGAGAAATCCTGGGTTTATTTTTATCCTTTATTTATACTATGACAACACACATTATGCAAGAATAGTTCATCAGTCATATTAGTCTTCCCCAGTGGAGATTGCACATTTATTCCCTAGCTCAAACACACAAACAAATGCACGTGAGCATTTGCAAACGCACACACAGTGACCAGGCCCGGACTAGCATTCTGTGGGTTCTGGCAAAGGCCAGATGGAATGCCATAGGCAGTCACTACTTATTGGGTTGGTGACACTGGTGTAACTAAAGAGAAAGCAGGAGGGTCTGCTTCATCTAAAGTTCAGAAATCACTCCTCCCCAGCCACTATCCTACTTTAAAAGATTGCAGGTGGTGCCAAGTTCAGTAATGAATAATATGGCCAATAAGCCTTCGTGATCCATGGGAGGGTGCTAACCTCATAACAGGTTAGGCTACAGGATTAGTCATAGCATTTTTATAGACCTTGACTAGTAGTACACTATTGTTACTAGTTAAGGTTGTAGGGGTTAAAGCATTATACTACAAATATTTAAAACTTTAAAGTTCTGGTACTTTTTTCATTAAATATGTTGTTCACATTTAACATTTTTGTTCATTTGTTTTCAAAAAGTTCAACCAGAAATAAAGCCTTTTTCCCCCCCGACTACTTTCTACTGTATTTTCTATTTATCATAATTTTTATTATTGACATTTAAAATGTCATGATCAGAAAAAAAGCGTAAAATTTGCTACTGAGAAGACCTGCAAACCTGGCGGACCAGCTGACCTGCATGTATACCTGCTCCCGAAACTTCTACCTGCAACTCCTAGGGTACCACAGGTTTTTGCAGATAACCCGCGGGTACCCTACCCACTGCAGGACTCTAGCTAATATTACGCAGATACCAATGAGAAATGTATTAATCAGTCTGAAAACAACTGAAAAAAATGTTTGGAACAACCCCTTTAAGGAACAGCAACATCTACCCCTGTTATATCTACTGTATACTATATTAAAAAAAACATATAACAACAGACAAAATAACAGTTTCCAGCATTTCCAATCTGCAGAGGAAAAAATTGCTGCATATACATAAAACATTTTAATGTTGTTTAGAACAGATTAGAATGAAAAATACAACAATTAATAACAAATAATACAACTGTCTCCTGTGTTTATAGCCTGGAGATAATATTTTCTGTATACAGTCCAAATTAAAAATGACTGGATCCAAAACGCTACTTCTTGGGAATTTTATCTGAAGGTTTTGTAAAAAGAATATAATGTAATTTCAAATAAAATGTGAAGTTATAACACTTTTAAATATAGTGATGGGCAAATTTATTCGGCAGGGGCGAATTTGCTGCAAATTCCCGTGATTCGCTGCTGGCGAATAAATTCGCCAAAAAAAAAATTCGGAAACGAGTCTCGCGTCATTTTTGACGAGCGTCGCGTCGTTTTCGTTTTTTTGACGATTTTTTGTCGGCGAATTTTTGCTGGCGTTTCGCGAATTTATTCACCAGCGGCGAATCGCGGGAATTCGCCCCTGGCGAATAAATTCGCCCATCACTACAAAAAACATGTTTTTCATTGTTTGCAATCTGCTCTGATGTGTGCATCAGTCTGGAGCATAAGAACTTGCACTTAAATCCATTAATACAGCACTGCCAACGTTTAGCAGCTCTGTATGAACCTTATAATAAAAAACATTGGCTTCACCTTTGTTCAAGAATGTTAGGGACCTATACACAGTGACGTGGCGGCTTAGACAAAACTGATGCGGGGTGTAGAATAAGAAAAACTTCTATCAATACTTAGTTGAGGCTCCTTTTGCAAATATAACAGCCTCTAAACGCCTCCTATATCCCTCCAGTTCAGTTAAATTTGATGGTGGCCTAGCATGGACAGCATGTTTCAAATCATCCCATAGATTTTCCAATATATTCAAGTCAGGGATAGTGATGGGCGAATTTATTCGCCAGGGGCGAATTCCCGCGATTCGCCGCTGGCGAATAAATTTGCGAAACGCCAGCGAAAATCCACCTGCCGAAAATTCGCTTAAAAAAGGAGTCGCGCGTCGGTTTTGACGTGATGCGCACCGAAAATGATGTGACGTGTCGAAAATGACGCGACACGTTGAATTTTTTCAGCAATTTTTCAGCAAAGCAAAACTGGGTAGATTCGCCCATCACTAGTCGGGGACTGTGACGGCCATTTCAGAATATTGTACTACTCCCTCTGCATAAATGACTTTGTAGATTTCGAAGTGTGTTTAGGCTCATTGTCTTGTTGGAATATCCAACAATATCCAAACTTCAACTTTGTGACTGATGCTTGAACATTATCCTGACGAATTTGTTGATATTGGAGTGAATTCATCCAACCCTTGACTTTAACAAGGGCCCAGTCCCTGAACTAGCCACACAGCATGGAACCCACACTAGCAGGTGTTTTTATTGATATGCAGTGTTGTTCTTCTGCCATACAAAGTGCTTTTTGTTATGACCAAATTGTTGTCTCATCAGTCCAAAGCAAAATGACTAAATGAGCTTTTGCATACAAGTGAGTGCAGAAAGGGCTTCTTTCTCATCAACCTGCCATACAGATGTTCTTTGAGCAAATCACCCTGAATTGTAGAACAATGTACAGATACACCAACTGCAGGTCTTTGGATGTGATCTTTGGGTTGTCTGTAACCATTCTCACAATCATCCACATATGCTACTCCTGTGTTTTTCTTGGCCTTCCAGACCTGCGTTTTATAACAGTGTCTGTGACTTTCCATTTCCTTAATCCATTCCTTGCATCCCTTGAGATAGCTTTTTGTAGCCTTCCCCTAAACCATGCTACTGCTACTTTGGAGAGTTGCTTTGAGGATCCCATGCTGTCACTCTTCAGAGGAGAGTCAAATAGAAACACAACTTGCATTTGGCCACCTTAAATATCTTCTCTCATGAGTGGACACAACTTCCCATGAAGTTCAAGACTTAATGTGATAATCCAACCAGTTTGGTGTTGCCAGAAATCCGTATAGAGCAGTAACGCATTCAAATTAGCAAAATTACAAGGGTACCCAGATTTTTGCACAGCCAGTTTTTTCACATTTGATTTAATTTCATACAGCTGAATACTGCTTCACTAAATTCTTTGTTCAGAAAACACCCCAGTACTGGGAAATGGAAGACATACCACTGTTATCTTTTTTTTGTTGCAAGTGGAGTAAATTATGCAGGCTGAAAGGGGCTCCCAAACTTTTTCATATGACTGTATATACCTCAAAATGCTTATGTGGAAATAAAAAATAATGTTTATTCCAACATCACTTGATAATAAAGATCCCAAATGTTTATGTCTACAGTTACAATGGAGCTCTCCGTTATTCTCCCACATGAAAGTCTCTGGATTGATGCCTAGCAGAAAAACATATACATATAAACTTTGGGTATGGAATGGGCCCAATAATTCTTTTATAATGTTTATCCTAAGGCTTTATCTGAAAGGTTTTAATAAGCATCCTAGCTTTACAATGCTACAACAGAATATAAAACATAACCATAAAGCAAAAAAGTAACTTTATGAATTGTGGTTTGCAGGAAAAAAAAAAACAGATATTCTATGCAATGTATATCCTCTCACATCTATAAAAAGGCATGAGTCATAGTAATTGCTGTCACAAAGGGGGGAATGTAATTAAAGTCGCTAAGAGCAAAACATTGCGCACAAATAAGAGTAAAAATCCACATCTCACAATGTAAAGTTGTTCCTTAAACGGTTATTGCATTGCGAATTGTAATTGCGCAGTGCGAATTGTAATTGCGCACTCTTAAGAAGTGCTTGAAGGAGTCGTAATCTTTTGGAGCAAACATTGCGACTTTTTCAGTAAGAAGTTTAATTACATTGACAGCGCATTAGCGCAAACTAGAAAATTTGCAAACGGCCTTCCGCTGCCGGAAGTGGTCGCTAAAGAGTTTCCACGTTCGCAAAAGGTATATTGCATTCGCGCATAGCAAAAATTTTTTCGCGCAAAGGCTTACCTTTTCGCATTGCAAATAGTTTTTTGCGTTACCAACTTATTTTACATTCCCCTAAAAGAGTTTAAAAGTCCAAGGTTTGGACAATGACAATTAAATAATGTCCGGATTGTGTTTGAGATTAAATTGTCCAAGGGTATCATGCAATACTTTAAGTAGGATAAAAGCGGCCATACCCTTACATCTGAGAGCTTATTATATTATTATTATATTATAGTACAGTCATTAAATGGATTCAGTGATCAGAAGGTCCTTAACTGTAAAATTATCAGTATCACTGATTTGCTGTATGCTTAGGTCTGTTCTTAAACTGATACGAACTCTATGGTCCAAGAATGCTGCTAAGCTATAAGCCTTAAATTTTCAAACACGTCCACTGCTTCTCCTAATATTCTTACTTTTGTTTAACGTTTGAATCTTAACCAAAAAGTCACATTAGCATCATCCACACAGGTTCACCAATAGGGGCCCAGGGAGGTCCCTACTACAACTATGCCTCATCATCATTATTACAACAATTAGGGGGCAATGTAATTGAATTCGCAAAGAGCAAAAGAATATGCATCAATAAGATTAAAAATCCACATCGCACAATGTAATATTGTTCCTTGCACTGTTATTGCATTGCGAATTTTAATTGCGCATTGCAAATTTTCATTGTGCACTCTTAGGAAGTGCTTGAAGGTGTCAATCTTTTGGAGCAAACATAACGACTTTTTCATTAAGAAGTTTTATTACATTGACTGCGCATTGCCGCAAGCTGTAAAATTCGCAAACTCTCTTCCACTGTCTGAAGTGGTCACTAAACAGTTTCCGGGTTCACAAAAGCTATATTAAATTCTCACAAAGCAAAAATTGTTCACGCAGAGGCATAGCTTTTCACAGTACGAATAGTTTTTCCGTTACCGACTTTTATTACATTCCCCTATTAGAGTTTTAGGCAATGCAGTGATTGCTGCTATAGTGCCTGTTGCTATAGCAAAATGAGATTGCCCAGATGTAAAGTAATGTTTGAACATGCAAACTATGCTAAACAATATATTTGAAAATTCCTGTTTTAACATGATATTTGTCGCAAACAAGGCACCATTTATAAGGATGTGGTGTAGCCATTTATGTACCTGGCATATTGCAATCATTTGGGCTTCTGGAGATATGCTCTATAGGACGTGTGCTCTAAATGTCATTCAAAGGTGGGGCATGTTTACTAAGATGGGAGATAAATTTCTGGAGATGTTGCCCATGGCAACCAATCAGATCTTTGCTAACTTAGAGGTGGCTGTTTAAAACTAATTGCTGATTGGTTGCTATGGGCAACATCTCCAAAAATCTCTCCAGATATTTATCTCCAATCTTAGTAAACATGCCTCTGCTTTTTTTTACTTAAGTCCCCATGTTCAAAATGCCCTTGGCAAGTAATCCCCCTGCTACCTGCCTCTTATCATATTGATGACTCATTACAAACATGCCCACCTCCCAAGTATTTCATGCGCCGGAGAGGAAGGTATGATGAGGTAGAATAGTCAGTGTCAGCAAGAATATACCTGGGAAAGAAAGGATTTTTAAAATAATTAAACATCAAAGCTGTGTTCTAGAAGCACAATGTTCCCAGACTGTTACTGATAGGGTTGCCACCTTTTTAGGAAAAAAATACTGGCCTTCCTCTATATTTACTTTTTTTCCTATTCTTAACATTGGGATCAACCAGCAAAAATACCGGTCAGGCCGGTAAAATACCGGCCAGGTGGCAACCCTAGTAACAGTTGCGACTCATTTTTAGGATAGGAGAACATTGGAAACCAAATATAGAGCTTACAGTCTTAAAGCCAGTGGGGGAAAAGGTCCATTAAATGTATGTAGAAAACCAAACGACTATTGGGAGTTATGGAAATGCACACGGGTCTTATAAAACAGCAGTATCTTGGCTTATTGGACGATCAAAGTAACCAGAGGTAGGACAGGAAAAAGACAGGTGCACAGAATAGCATCATCCAATTCTCCATAAGGTTCAGATAGGAACTTGCACAATTGCACATTTGAGTGCTATTTTGGTCACACAACAATGCTAATAATGCACTCCCATACTGATGAACAGTAGCAAGTAGCTGTAGCCCTTCTGGTTTTGAACTGAACAGCTGTTTATTTCAAGGGACTGATTGCATCCAAGTAATAATATAACCCCGCTCTAATGCCATGAAACATCATAACTCCTACCTCCAATGTCATTGGTATGCCTCAAACTTTGTTGCCCTGCCCCCAACATCACTAGTATTCATGGCCTGATTTAGTGGCAGGCAGAAGACGTGTGTGCCTAGGGTTTCAACGCTGGGGGATCACTGGGCACATACTGTACCTCTGGTCTGCACGGACCTGGCCCTGAAATCCCCTGGCACTGCTGCTCTCCTCCGCTCGCCACTCTCCCAGCCCCACCCCCATTGTCATAACGTATGCAAGTATGGGGGTGGGGGGTAGGGTACCATTGCCGGGCCCGGTTGTCGAGTTCCCCCGACCCTGCTGGTCTTCCCCCTTTGCTCAGGATTAACAACTGCCAAATGTGGGAACCCTAGTTACAGGGTGCACAGGCACAAGGGAGCCCTTGAATGATTATATAATGCAAAGGTTAGAACTGAGCTACAATTAGACTTCACAAACAATATTTCAACAGTATACTTGGGTTTAAATTAGCCCTTGAATTAGGTCTACTTAAGGTGGCCATACACGGGCCGATAAAAGCAGCCGACAGACCAAGTCGTCAGCTTATTGGCCATATATGGGGCCCTCAGACAGGCTTCATCTATCAATATCTGGCCCAAAGTCAGCCAGATGTCGATTGGACGGGACTAAAAATCCCGTTGGATCGTGGCCGCTTCCATTCGTTAATGTGGTCCCACGATCCGACTGCCCATATGGCCTCCATTATGATCCGATTGTTGGGCCCCAAGGCCCACGACCGGATTAGCCCAATATCGCCCACCTCAAGGTGTATGGCTACCTTAGAGAAGGCAATACTTTCAGGCATCCATTAGGAATTCCCTTGTCCTGAGTTGGGATCATCCTGAAGCCTCCTGCAATAGGTTCACTTATGAGCCCTCATTCTTCTATACTACAGTACATCCTTCGCCCTTCATAAAGGGGATCCAACAGAAAGCTGGTCCCTTAAATACAACTGTGGTTCACCACCTGTTTCTAACATCTTACTTTACCAGGTTCAATTCCTTTCTCCTATGAGGAACCAATATAGGAGACACATTTATTAAAAAAGGGGCAGATGCTGACTATATCCCCCTTATTAGCACAGAGCTATTGTACGCATACAGAAGCCCTAAGCAAACACACAAATCTGCACACAAAAGTTTGTTGGGGGCTTTATTTCAGCTTTTAAAGGTTATAAACACCTGCAATAGATTACTTAAAACATCTTGTAAAATTTTGTGAAATGGTTCCCAAGCATTTTCTTTAGCCAGCTATTTCCTCAGCAGTTTGTCTTTTGTCTCCCAGCTGACCTGAACAAATAACCATTTTCTTCCAGATTTTGTCCACAGGAGGCCAGTATTGTGTTATAGGAAGGATAAAAGCAGATGGAGCTGTTCATAACAAAAATGATCCTACATTTATTGGAACGAAATAAACCTTTTCTGTCAGGAAATCCCTTCATTTTAACAAATGCAACTGTCTCTTTCAAACAAAACTTTTTTTTTTTAATTTGGCTACTTTCAGGTAAAAAATATTTCTCTTTAAATCCTCAGTGAAGTGCAACTTCCTTCTGATACACATAAAACTTTCTGAATCACAGTCTGGCAGGAAGACTCTGCTTAGGAGACAGAGCTGGAAGTGTTAGTTCAAAGCCTCGTGTTGTCAATTAAGGCGTAAAGGAGCGAGGCAGAGAATAACAGAGGCTAGCGGAATTACTCCAAGTTTAGATTCTTGAACTCAAAGACAGTAAAAGAAAGGAAATTAATAATTCACTTCAGACTTACATTATTGCTGCATGTTTTGTATCGTATATTTCGACCCTCGCAGCTCCTGCAACAGAATGTATGAGATGTTTGGACCAGTGAAACAAGGATCACAATTCAGATTCATATTAAGCAGTATATATATGTTATATATATATATTCACGACTACATTTTCTACACACAATTGGGTGAAGGGGCAGATTTACTAAATTCGTGTGAAGGATTTGAAATTCGATCGAATTTTAATGAATATTCTAATTAAAATTTTCGAATTTTAAAAATTCGATCGATTGGAATGATTCGAATAAAAATCTATTCGATCATTCGATGGTTACATAGTTATAGTTACATAGTTAAATTGGGTTGAAAAAAGACTGAGTCCATCAAGTTCAACCCCTCCAAATTAAAAATCCAGCATACATATACACACACACACACACACACACACACACATCTCCACTCTTTCAAACAAACCATATACCTGTATGCCCATAGCTATACTAACTGTAGATTTTAGTATCAAAATAGCCTTTGATATTATGTCTGTCCAAAAAAAACATCCAAACCCCTCTTAAAAGCATCAACAGAATGAGCCATCACAACATCACCCGGCAGTGCATTCCACAACCTCACCGTCCTGACTGTGAAGAACCCCCTACGCTGCTTCAAATGAAAGTCCTTTTCTTCTAGTCTGAAGGGGTGGCCTCTGGTGCGGTGATCCTCTTTATGGGTAAAAAGGTCCCCTGATATTGGTCTATAATGTCCTCGAATATATTTGTAAAGTGTAATCATGTCCCCTCGCAAGCGCCTTTTTTCCAGAGAAAACAACCCCAACCTGGACAGTCTCACCTCATAATTTAAGTCTTCCATCCCCCTAACCAGTTTAGTTGCACGTCTCTGCACTCTCTCCAGCTCATTTACATCCCTCCTAAGGACTGGAGTCCAAAACTGCACTGCATACTCCAGATGAGGCCTTACTAGGGATCTATAAAGAGGTATAATTATGTTTTCATCCCTTGAGTTTATGCCCTTTTTTATGCAAGACAGAACTTTATTTGCTTTAGTAGCTACAGAATGACACTGCCCAGAATTAGACAACTTGTTATCTATAAAAACCCCAAGATCCTTGCCCTTTAAATTTTTATTCGAATCCCTAGTTCGCCAGATTAAACCTACCAAATTGCTGTATAACCCTATGGGAAGCATTAAAAAAAAAAAAAATTTCTTATTCGATCGTTTGATAAATCGAATTGCGTTAAAATCCTTTGAATTCGAAGGATTTTAATTCTTATTAAAATTCTATGGTCGAATTCGAGGGTTTTTTAACCCTCGAATTCGACCCTTGATAAATCTGCCGCTTGGTCTATGTAAGGTGTTTATTTTAAAACCGTTACGGTCTTGATAATGGTCTTAGATGTAGACCAAAATGTTGGCCTGTTTTTTAATTAACTTAAATAAAATTATGTTTTAAGCTAAATCTTGTGGAAAGGATCCCGGTGTGCACTCACATTATCCAGACTGATAGATTTGTATTTTGAAGATCTACTTTTACAATAGCAGTCTTTCAGAGCAAGTATGTTCTAGCTGCGCATCTGTTCAGGGGTGATTTTGGCCGAGTTTTCAAGGTAGATTTGCTCCAGATTGTTCAGGTGGGTCAGAAGACGTGTGTGCATTTCAGTTTTCAAACCACGTCTTCTCAGTGGCTTAAAAGTGTCATAGATTTACAATGTGAATTAGGGTAGCATTGTACTGTGGGACTGGTTTTTATCACTAGGGATGGATATCTTGTAAATACTGGAAGAAAAAATACTATCTCAAGATTAAAGGTGGCCATAGACAGTGAGATACGCGATTTCGCGGAAAACAAGCGGATCTCTCCCCAATATGCCCGATATGAAGTGGGCGATATTGGGATGATCCGATCATGGGCCCTAGGGCCCAACGATGGGATCATAATGTAGGCGACACCGGCGGTCGGATACATGCACAGATGCGCCCATGATCTGACTAGGTTTTTTAACCTGCCCGATCGAGATCTGGCCGACTTTCGGCCAGATATCGATCGGGGAAGCCCGTTGGATGGCCACACACATGGGCCAATAAGCTGCCGACTCGGTCTGTCGGCAGCTTTTATTGGCCCGTGTATGAGGCCTTAAAACTTTGGAAAAAGTTCATATTTCAACAGGGCAGCAATCCCAGCGATTCCAATGATCCGGTTCAATCCAAATCCAATACCAAAATAGTGAATGACCTACAATGAGCCAGTAATGGTCTGATCTCTGTCCATCTAAAACTCCAAAACTTGAATAGTGCCTAGAAATTATCTGACTAACCTGAACGACCTCAAGCTAATCTGTCTTGAAGAATGATCCAGCTCAATACCATAATAGTGAAAGACATAACGGACCAGTAATGGTCTGATTTCAGTCCACCTAAGACTCTAAAACTTGAATAGAGCCTAGAAATTATCTGACAAACCTGAACAACCTCAAGCTAATCTTCCTTGAAGAATGATTCCAATGATCCAGCTTAATAACATAATAGTGAATGACTTACAACGGACCAGTAATGACCTGATCTGATCAGTCCATCTAAGGCTTGAAAACATGGCTAGAAATTATCCAACCAATCATCCAAACAACCTGGAGCAAATCTGCCTTGAAGAATGGGGCAAATCCTCTCCCAGATAAAATGCCAAACTGGTGCAGCTATGGGATCTGTTATCTGAAATCAATTATCCAGAAAACTTCAAATTACAGAAAGACCATCTCCATTATTCAAATAATTAAAATTTTATCTTTAATAATAAAACATGGGACATACAGTGAAAACCAAGAGAGCTGCAAATCAGGAAGTAGTGGTCGGGCTATTATGTTAGACATCCAGTCACTCCAGCCTTTATACATTACATTTTTGGCTAACTAACTATATTAGAAACATTATTTTTTTTTTTATTTTGCACAGCCTATTTACCCAGTTTTTATTTTTACACTGAACAATTCCTTTAAAGACTCACCTTTTCCTACCTTCCTCAGCACCCCCTACCTATCCCTGACAGCCACACCTCAAGTGCAGGCCCGGATTTGTGGAGAGACCACCTAGGCCCGGGCCTAGGGCGGCAGGATTTTAGGCGGAGGCATGCTGCCCAACCACAGCCACATTGGTTCAGAAATGTAAATTTCCTGTGTGCCAATTCCCATTGCTCCTTCCCAATGATGAAAATTTGAGCAAATAAAAGGGGACAGGGGCACCCACTATGTAAATCCGGCCCTGTTCAAGTTGAACTATGCCTCAAAAACAGGACAGAAGATATAGCTAACCAGCCAGCTCAAAGGCAAAGGCCACCATCAGTAGTCATATGGTAAAGAGAAAACAAATGTTAGACTGATCCTAATTTTAAGCAGGGTCTACATTTCCTGTAATTTAAAACATTTTCTATTTGAAGGACCTGGATTAAACTTGCAAATGACACCCCAAGACATAAAAGGGAAAACAAAGTTAGGTTGAAATAATTTTAGGGCAACTATTTTAGGTTAGCAGTTTGTGAATCTTTCTTGATTTATAAAGTTGTGCCAGAACTTATTTCAAAACAAAAACAATAGTCATTTGCTAGACTGATCAATCATTTAGTTCATTTAGAATTTCAAAGAAAGTAAAGGCTTAGAAAACACATTATTGGCTGTTCTATAACAAAACACATTCAGCCACTTATCAAAATATTTCCGTAACCCCACAAATCAGAAAAACCTATGAAAGCTTATGTCTGTTCTTTAATAAAATGCAGACTGCTTTCAAATCTAATGTGAGGGTTTGTGGTATTTGGTATTTTCTTCTTCCCTCTTTAGGTGAGTCTCTACAGCATTTCAGATGTGACCATAGTTTCCCTGATATTTAACTTCTCCTTATGCAATAGCCTTCCTGCATTCAACAGACTTAAAAATAACGCAAAGGGGAAGAGTGGAAGCTTTAACCATTTAAATGCTGGACAGCAAACACTCTATGACACTGACACAAAAGTACCAGCAAGCTAGTTCTTGTATGTATGTATGTGTAGCACTATAGTAAACTGACTTTACTGTTGCCAGTTTAAGCTACTTTCAAGGTGGTATGATTCCACACAATAAGATGGGTGCCAGTGGATCTTTTACGCTAAACCAAGAACGTATTTATTTTCATGAACAAATATCCACATAGGAGTATAGAGAAAAAAAGCAGGAAGTAGTGTTCTGGCTATTATATTAGACTTCCAGTCACTCCAGCCTTTATACATTAAATTTTTGGCTAACTACTGTATATTCAACACATTTTTTATTTTGCACATGTGTTCCTTTAAGAGGTGATCTACAATAGTTATTTTAACATAAACTTTTTTTTTTACAATAGTGCAAATAAGAATTACCTGCCATTCAGACACCGACGCAAAGAATAGGATGCTCCGCCTCCACAGGTACGAGAACAGTCGCTCCACACACCCCAGGCATCCCAGCCATTATCTTTATCATCATCAGAACGGGTGATTCTAGATGTCTGCAAAAAAAAAATTATATATTACCATACGGAAGTACTGAAGTTCTGTCATACATTAACCATATTTCTCTAATGCACAGGATTGACTTTTTGGTTCACCTTTTAGTTAATTTTTAGTATATTATTATTCAGTGTTCAATGCTAAGAAACATTTCAATTGGTCCAAAAATCTAAACTCAAAAATCACAATTAATAAAAAATGAAAGCCAATTACATATGGTCTCAGAATATCACGCTCTACAGCATACTAAAAGTTCACTCAAAGGAGAACAACCCCCTTTTAAAACATACGAAGTGCTCGATTTATCAGATTTTAACAACCAATAATACTTGCTGCTTGGTAAATAGTGATCATTTTAGATTTCATTTTTCTTGTTCCAGAGCAAAAACAAATAATTGTTTGATTTGGAGTTTGGGGCATGGGATTTCAACTTGCAATTAATGATTTGTACGGGAGTGAATTCTTAGTGCTGGGGATGACTTGAACATTTGAACACTTTATTGGAAATGCCTGTGCTTGACTTCTAGGGATGTAGCGAATGTCGGAAAAAATGTTCGCGAACATGTTCCCGAACTTCCGGACAAAAATGCGAACGGTTCGCGAACTTCGCGAACCCCATAGACTTCAATGGGAAGGCGAATTTTAAAAGCTAGAAAAGACATTTCTGGCCAGAAAAAAGATTTTAAAGTTGTTTAAAGGGTGCAACGACCTGGACAGTGGCATGCCAGAGGGGGATCAAGGGCAAAAATGTTTCTAAAAAATACATTGTTGACACAGCGCTGCGTTTTGTGCTGTAAAGGGCAGAAATCACACTACGTCACTCAGGTGATGTTTCTGGACACGGAATGTGAAAAAGCTCACACAGCTACGTGGCACTTGGTTAAAGACTGGGCAAACAATGCCTACAAGGTCAACGTATACACTACTACAGCAGTGGATACGGATTACGGAAAATATTATTGCTGCTTGAAAAACGTCACTCAGGATGGTGTTTCTGGAGACGGTATTATTATTGATATTTAGACAGAATGTGAACAAGCTCACACAGCTAGATGGCAGTTGTTTGAAGAACAGTAGATTACTAGCCAGCAAACTTACTATCAACTGTCCCTCAAATCACTAACAGCTCTCTCCCTACACTAGCTCTTCCAAGCACACACAGGCAGAATGAAAAAATGCTGCAGGGCTTCAGTTTATATATGGAAGGGGAGTGGTCCAGGGGGTGTGGGGGTGGTCCAGGAGGGAGAGCTTCCTGATTGGCTGCCATGTATCTGCTGGTCTGGGGGAGAAATGGCAAAAAAAAGCACCAGCTAAGGCGAACACAAATTGGCGAACGTCGCGCGATGTTCGCGAACATTCGGCGAGCGCGAACAGCCGATGTTCGCGCGAACAAGTTCGCCGGCGAACAGTCCACGACATCCCTATTGACTTCTCCAAATGGAGCAAACTTGCCAGTTAATTAACACTTTCCTGACTGTCAAGAAAGAAGAGGAAAGTATTTTGATGCTGCACAGAACAGTACATAGAGGAGTCACCTGATGTTTCACACAAAGACAAATATTCTAAATGCAATTATTAAAATGTTTAAGTTCGGCTATGGCTTCAATCCCACCGCTAGGAGTATAACTATATACTAGTGTATTTAGGGGCATCAGGACCCTTTGTCTAAAGACTGAGTATATATAGTTTATGTGAGTATATAGAGGGTTCAGTGTGTGTATGTATGGATGCTGGGTTTCATTTGGAGGGGTTGAACTTGATGGACTTTGGTCTTTTTTCAACCCGATGTAACTATGTTCAACCTACATTCATAGCAGAGTCAAGATGCATCTGCTTTACAGTTGCACAAACACAGCAGACTGCAAAAGTGCTAGATCCTCAGAGCCCCAAGAGCTTACAAGTTTAATATGCTACTTAAAGAGAAACCCATGTCCCACTGAAAAACAGCAGCCTGCCAGAAAGCAGTTCCCTCCTGAAGTGCTGGCAGAAGTCACATGACCAGTGCAGCTGGGAAATTGACAAAATGTCTAGCCCCATGTCAGATTTCACAACTGAATATAAAAAAATCTGTTTGCTCTTTTGCGAAATGGATTTCAATGCAGAATTCTTCTGGAACAGCACTATTAACTGATACATTTTGAAAAAATTTTTTTTCCCATGACATGATCCCTTTAAAGGAGAATTCAGGCTGTGGGGGAAAAAACCTGTACCCCTGCGAAATTACAGGGAAATAGACGATCTCCCAGTCAGCTTACAGAGATTGTGTAAAATGGCTGCGTGCAACTCAGAGGTGAGGGGTAAGTATGGAGCATCTATCCGGGGGGGGGGGTAGTTAGCCTGGGGGGGAGGAGGGAGAGGGGTCTACCTGGGGTGGGCGGTACGGGTTTTTTTTCCCCACAGGCAGAATTCTCCTTTAAAGGGATCCCACTAAATGAAACCGTATTGATGATTACACCGAGATCCTTTGTCAGCCAAACATAAAAATATACTACCTAACACACAGGAGAAAGAGCGACTATTACCCAAAGTGATTTTTCTTCATACCGTACAAGTACATAGTTGCATACCTTTACCTAAACAAGCAGCGTAATTGGCTCACGTTCCTTCATTTCAATTGCAATTATAAATATATTGCTTCAACATTTTCCTAGCCTTGAAAGAACACGGACAAAGCTACAAACCGTACTTTTTTGATAAAAATCAAGTGGCCTAATTATTTCTAATTATCCTTCCAATGCCTAGAGCACATGAATTCAAAGCAAAGTCAGCCATCTTGTGAGAGACAGGAGAAACTGCTTCATGGCTGTCACCATGAGACAAGAAACAGTCCTCAAACACTGAATTATTAATGATTTCATGTTCCCCGCTATTTTCTGAAATCCATTCTGTGAAGAAAACACAAGTGCCTGATCATAAGCAGACATATTTAATAGCTGGAAATAAGTGTGTTTTTACATGTTGTGAACATTCCAGCAAGGTCACCTTTTAACATTTATTAGGCAAAATAATGATAAATTATAGTTATTCAATCTAACCGCTGCTTCCTTTCTCTGTTCTGTTATAGGCAACATACTGTCCTTCAACTAGACTGCCATTAGCACAAGACTGTAGGGCAGGATTTTCAGTTCACAGAGCCGAGTAGTTGCTGCTTATATTCTGTGGAGGCATAAGAGACTCCTACTGAATCAATGAACATATTTTGAGCCATATATAAAAAGCAGTTGGTAACCTCAGTGCCACATTATGTTTATTGGGGTTGCCACACATCTAGCTTGAACGGCCCAGTTTTCAGAAAAGCTGCCTATTGCTCCTCAACTGCATCAGCCCCTTGGTTGCCACCTGGCTGGTATATTACCAGCTTTATTGGTAAAGCACCTGCCAAGGCTGGTGGTCTTACAAATTTCTGGCAATGTAGATGCTGGTAAATTTTTAATACTCTGAAGTTGAGCTTCTAGTCTGCCCCTTTAGGGCAAGGCCAGACGGGGAGATTCGGGGGAGATTTGTCGCCTGGCGACTTCTCGCCACGACGAATCTCCCCTGAATCTCCCTGAATAGCTAGTCAATAGCTTGTTCACACGCAGCGCCACGATTTTAAAAGTCGCTCAAATTTGCCTGGCGAGTCAATTTTGAGCGACTTTTAAAATCGCACCGCTGCATGTTAACAAGCGCAGGCGACTTTACGCCTAGCGAGTGCGCGGCACTGAATAGCTTTTGGGGGAGATTCGTCGCAGTGAGAAGTCGCCAGGCGACAGATCTCCCCCGAATCTCCCCGTCTGGCCCTGCCCAATTTAATCCCTCTATCTACCTCTACCAGTCCAAACACCATTTCCCCACTATGTCATTCTTCAACCTCCTTTTTACATCACAACCTGCCACATTACATCACAACCCTTGCTCAGTTATTGTTTTAGCATTTTCTCACCTTGGAATTACATGACTTGAACTTTTGTTCATGGAACTCCTCTGTGATTTAGAATCTCCTTATATTTTACAGTAAGGGGTACTTTATACACTATGGGGCAGATTTACTAAGGGATGAATTTTCGAAGTGAAAAAACGTAGAAATTCGTCCCTCAAAGTATTTTTAAAGGGCTTTTTCATTCAAAAATGGACCTATTTCTATTGAATAGGTACATTTTCGATCGAATAAAAAATAGTTCAATTGAATGATTCTCCACAAAATCCTTTGAATTCTTGGAACTTAGAAAATTTTTCAGTAAAGGTTCTAGGAGGTCCCCCATAGGCTAAAATGGCAATTCGGCAGCTTTAAGCTGGCGAATAGTCGAAGTTGAAGGATTTTTAAAGGGCAAGTACTTTGAAATCCAAAAATTAGATTTTTCGAATCTTTTCAATTTGGATCGAAATTTGGGCTATTGGATAGTCGAAGTAGCCCAAAATTACTCCAAAATTTTAATTTGAAAAATTAAAATTTTATTAAAATTTTCACTTCGACCCTTAGTAAATGTGCCCCTATGTACAGTACAAGATGTATTATCCAGAATGCATGGGACCCAGGTTTTTTTCCACATAAGGGATCGTCCCTTAATTTGGCTAAAAAAGTATTTAAAGGACCAGAAATACAAAAAAAAATTTTCATTTGTCACTAATGATAAAAAAAAACCAAGACACATTTAAGTTTAAATTTGCAAAGTCTTTATTTAGAAATAACTTCGATACTCTGCTTCTGCTCCTCTTCAGAAAAGGTGACGATCCATTGTGCAGCGCTCGATTTCTACTCCCTACCTATCTCCTATAGAAGGCAGGGAGGAGAAATCAAGTGCTGCATAGTGATGGGCTTATTTATTCGCCAGGGCCGAATTCGCGGCGAATTCCCGCGATTCGCCGCTGGCGAATAAATTCGCGAATCACCAGCGAAATTTCGCTTGGCGAAAATTCGCCGAAAAAACGAGTCACGCGACGTTTTTTGATGCGACGCGGCGAAAACGATGCGACGCGTCGTTTTTTGACACGACGCGATTTGACGCAATTTGACGCGACGCGATTTGACGCGACGCGTTTTGACGCGACGCGATTTGTCGCGACGCGCGTCAAAAGCGTCCCGCGACTCGTTTCGCGAATTTTTCGCTGATTCGCGAATTTCTCTAGAAATTTGCGAATTTTTCGGCGAAGCGAATCTCGGGAGATTCGCCCATCACTAGTGCTGCACGATGGATCTTCGCCAAATCGCCTTTTCTGAAGAGGAGCGGGAGTAGAGTATCGGTAAGTTATTTCTAAATAAAGACTGCAAATTCAAACTTAAATGTGTGTTTAAGAAAAAAATTCTGTTACTGGTCCTTTAAGTATGTGAAGGCCTATTTATTAAAGGTCAATTTTGGGGGTTGTAGAGTTTTCTGTAACCACAAGTTTGCTCAGAAGCACTAAGTTTGCTCAGAAGCAGTAACCCATAGCAACCAATCAGCAGGTAGCATTTATTGGTCACATCTTTTTGGTTTCTGTGGGTTACTGCTCCTGGACAAACTTAGTGCCTTTTATTGCATATGGGGGGTATTTATCCAAAATCATGAATGCCATGAAAGTAATTGAAAGATCCAAAATGTATGAAAAAAACACAGAACAATAAGCTAAAAAAAATGTAAATTTCTCTAAAACCTCTATAAATTTGGGTTTTTCAGATAATTACTAGCAAAGAAAATCTGAATGGTTAAAAAAAGGCTCAATAGAATAAGTGCAGCTCCCACTGACTTCTATAGGATGTCAAACTAAAAATTGTAATTTTAGTAAATTTTAATAAAATGCAACATTATACCAGTGCTATATCTCAATAGTCTCGTGCTACACATATTTACACCTCCACAGAGTGAAAAGTATTTATGTTTTTTAGGGGGAAGGACGTAACCAGGTCCAGCTGATATAGGGAACACTCAAGCGTTCATTCTGCAAACACATTTTTTTACAGACAAGCATTTTTTTTAAAGATTTCCTTAAAAGCTTAAAAAAACATAAAACTGGGGTTTGGAGGGGAATGCACTTCCCTTGCCAATTGGTAATCCAACTGGTATTTGAAACATCACAATGTGTTTTTATTGGCCTGATGGTTTTATTTTTCCCCATTGAATCAGCTGATGCTTAACCTCATAGGAGGTAAACATTATTTGCTTTATAAGTGCACTGGCATAGATTTAGAAAAGAAATTATTCTATATATTTTTCTTATAATGCCACAGCAATAACTCTCTTTTGCACTCGACAAGTCCAGTTGCCCATAACACATAGGTAGACCAAAAGGCATGGGTTTTATACATAAAAAAGCAAAATGAGGGTTTCTTCAAGGACTGACTACAAAAGCAAATGCATACGTCTCAACATTTGAAAAATGAGGAGGAACAAAAAGGTTTTTTTGGAAACATGCATTTTATGGTCATACATCCCCTAATACCATTTGTACATTTTACAAAATCCGGGACTGTGGGCAGAGCTGTCAAAATCAGGACTGTCCCAAATGAAACTGAACAGTTGGGAGGTTTGACAAATGAGATGTGGATGTTTGCAGGAAATGGTTTAAAGAACTGCAAGGATCAAACCATCCTAAGTGCTCTGAACCTTCAGTAGCTATTCCTTCACACAACAAAAACTTTCTTTAAAAAAAATTCAGTGGATTTACAGCACTAAAGAATAACGTCCCCTTTATTTGAAATTATTGCCATCTGATGACTTTCCACTATATCCCACACTTTTCAAGAAAGATACCTATGAATTGATTTCATTTCGCATTCGCCGCACTTCGCCAGGCTACATATTCACTAAAATGCGAAGTTGTACTCAGGGAGGCGAACGGTAATGAAGTTGCACTACCGTAACTTCGTCAGGCAAAGCAAAGTCACGCTAGCAATGCCTAGTTTGCATACAACGCAAATTAAAAGAATATAATAGAAGTATATGTTACAGCCACTACATTACACTACACAAGCCCAGGAAACCTTTAATAAATAAAGTAAAGTTGTTCTATTGCCCTAAACATGTGCCCACTGTATAGTTGAGTTGCCATATGTTAGGAAATGTAGGGGGGGGAGAGGAGGGTAACCCACAAAAAAAATTACCCTATTTTTCAGACTATCACCCTAAAAAAAAGTAAAAAAAAAGACGCCAGCGTTTTTTTGGGATTGAACTTCACCAGGTCTGACCTGGCGAAGTAAAGTCTAGCACAAGAGGAAACATTGCAACTTCGCCTGGCGTAAGGGTGCAAATTGCGCTAGTCTATCTACTTCGCTAGTGAATGTTCGCCAGGGACACTGTTAGTAAATTGGCAAAGTTGCAAAATGACATCAAGCTGGCGAATTAGCGGTAGCGTTAGACGTTTCGCGCTTTGGTGAATTTGCCCCGTAGTAGACAGGCTACTTTAAGCGACTCAAGCAGCTTCAGAACAATTTGAATAGCTCCAAGCCTTTGGAACTATGTGACACAATTCTTCTACTACCTATTTTTTAATGCAGTAAAATGATTATCGCTATTCCCCATGCTTCATCCAGAGTTAAATTCTTATATAATAATAATGATGATGCCACTCAAACAAGTTAGTTGAGCCCTTCGGCAGCATATCTCTAATTGAATAGCTCAACTCTAGATGGATATTTGTCTGTTTTTCTTTCCATGCAGCACTCATCGTCCTTTCTTGATGTTTTTCCCCCGAGCCAACACTTCTGTCGCCCCACCCCCTCATAGACTTCTATAGAGTTTTAACATGATGGACTTTTATTCTCACTGAACTGAAACTGGCCCAAGTTTTAACACAAGTTTCCTCACGGATGTGAATCTGGCCCATAAAATATAAAAATATAACTTTTTGGACTAGGACCAAATCATCCAAAAAAACATTGGACCAGATTCAATTCAGTGAGGAAAAGTGAATTGATGGTTTACCACATGAAAGGTCATGGACAAGATTTAAATAAAAGAAGAAAAACTTAAAAATTCAGGTAATTTTCCCCCCCATGTACTTCAATAGAGTTTCCATGTGATAAACAGTAAGATTTTTTTCCCTCATTGAATTGCATCTGACTATATGGAAAAATCTGGAACTGAATTAGGAGATAAGCTTTTCTCATCAAACTGAATCTGGCCATAATTTGGAACAATCTCAGTCAACAGCTTCTCCTCCTCAACTAAGCTTACCCTTAAGGTTGCCACCTGTCCGGATTTCACCCAGAGAGCCCAGTATTTGGAAGGTCTGTCTGGGTGAAAACTTCCTGTTAAGATTTCCAATAAGGAAAGTAAATCCAGACAGGACATAGACAAACAATGACAAGTCATCAATCCAGTCCCCAATGTCATGGCCCTGCCCCAGCCCCATCTATGAGGCCATCTGCCCAACCCCCTGAACAATTTCCGGCACAAGAAAAGGTGTCAACCCTATATCATTGTTCCAAACATGATAGAAGTGCACAACATATTAAAGGGGACCTGACACTAGTGGAAATCACTACAAATCCTATTGTTATCATATTAGTCAATCAAAATAAGCTTTACTTCCACTCAAATAATATAAATTTTGTTTCCTTACATCTGGGAATTCATAACTATAGCAAGTGGATAGGTGCCATTTTGTGGGCACTGTTATTAAGGGATTCTGTCATTATTTTTATGATGTAGTTTTTATTTCTAAATTACACTGCAAATAATTCACTCTACCATATTAAGTTGCATTCCTGAACCAACAAGTGTATATTTTTTTAGTTGTAATTTTGTTGTGTAGGCAGCCATCTCTGGTCATTTTGCCTGGTTGTGCTTTCAGAAAGAGCCAGCACTTTAGGATGGAACCGCTTTCTGGTGGGTTTTTTCTCCTACTCAATGTAACTGAAGCTGTCTCAGTGGGACCTGGATTTTTACTATTGAATGCTGTTCTTAGATCTACCAGGCAGCTGTTATCTTGTATCAGGGAGCGGTTATCTGGTTACCTTCCCATTGTTCTGTTAGGCAGTTGAGGGGGAAAGGGAAGGGGGGTGATAGCACTCAAACTTGCAGTGTAGCAGTAGAGAGTGACTGAAGTTTATCAGAGCACAAGTCACATGACTGGGGGCAGCTGGGAAACTGGCAATATGTCTAGCCCAATGACAGATTTCAAAACAAAATCTAAAAAAATCTGTTTGATCTTTTGGGAAATGGATTTCAATACAGAATTCTGCTGAAGTAGCACTATTAACTGATGCATTTTGGGGAAAAAAACATGTTTACCCATGACAGTATTGCTTTAAGGCAAGCTTTGCATCATCTAAAGATCTTGTTTGTGCACCAGAATAGTGGATCTGATGCTCATGCATTGGCTACACAATTAGATTGTGAGGGTGAAGGGAGAATGTGGGTAAGTGCAATAACATCTAGTAAGTGCTGAATGGAAAGTGAAAGTAATTTCCTGCCTGCATCTATGTCTTATGCTGGCCAGACATGGGCAGATAAAGCTGCCGATATCAGTTGTTTAGACCGAACATCTGGATTACCCCGATATAGCCTTGCCAGTTAGTGGCATATCGGGGAAAGATCTGCTCGTTTGGCAATGTCGACAATGGAGTGGATCTTTGCATCTATGGCCAGCTTAAGGCATAGAATAATAGCAGGCAATATATGACTGACAGCTGAGATATTTAAATGAGATTGTAACAGCTAGAACTAATTTGGATTTTGTTTAATTTGAAAAGGACTTTTATTAGACAGCTTTTTATGGTCCACTTTAAACCTGAAAATCACATCTGAGTTCAGCATCCTCTTACAATTTAACATATACCTAGGCAAAGTTTTTATTTTTTCAGTGAGCTATTGGAAGGAAATGGGACTGAATCGGTGGTATCAGGGTATATGTGTGGGGAAACCTACAGGGAAATACTGCAAAAACAAATCCTAGTTTCAATATGTTAAAGCTTAAACAAAACTTTACAGCTCTTACAGCAGGACAATGATCCTAAACACAAGACCCAGGGTCTTGAGAAAGGTCTTAGACGGAGACCAAAGCATTGGCCAGTTCATGTAACAAATAAAGTATAGATTTTTAATATACCTATAAACCCCAGTGTCCATCTCATCTTTGGAACCGGTGTACAATGATTAAGTATAAAAGTTATTTGCAGGAGAGTTTTCATTCCAGTGGACTAAAGGACGCTTTGCTAACAGATGAAAAATGTGGAAACAGAATGGCTGCAAACCAAAAGCCGGAAAATCTTTTTTAAATTCATAACCCAAATTGAAAACAATGTTGTTCTGTGAGAGCCAGACAACTACTGATTGTTAAAATGCCATTAACCACTTTAAATCCCATATTGACAGTTCCAACATCTAAATATAGGGCATATTTCTCTTCTCTGCGACACCCGTTGCCCTGTTAATATTTTAAAAAAAAACAGACACTGCTCCTCTCAGCCATGTGACCATTTCATTCTCCTGCAATGTTGTAGAATTATTTTTATACACTACTTAAAAAATACAATTATAATTATGTGTATTACAATTTTAGCATTTCTACAAATCTGCTTTCTTTTCAAACTACTGTTAAACAGGGTTATAAACACTAGCAATCAACTGATTCTTATATATGTTGCCTTCATATATGTCATGAGAAGATCCACTTTATTTATGAGTAGTGCTGCCTTCTACTTATACATCAGACAAAGGGCCGAAGCATATCTCCTAATTCAATTCCAGATTTACCTATAGAACCAGATACAATTCAATGAGGAAAAACTTACCATTTATCACATGAAAACTCTATGGGAAACAAAACTAGTGAATTTGATGTTTTTTCTCCTCAAATTGAATCTCGCCCCTAAAGTTTTCATGTGGAAAAACATAAAATAAAGTTTATCATATGAAAACTTATGGGCGAGATTCAATCTTAAGGGGAAAAAAAACTTTTCACTTAAATTCAGTTCTAGTTTTGCCATAGACTTCAATTGAGTTTTCATTTATTAAACATAAGTTTTTCCTCATTGAATTGCATCTGGCTTTATAAGAACATCTGAAATTGAATTAGGAAATAAACTTCTCATCAAATTGAATCTGGTCCATTGTGTGCCCTAAATAGTCCTTCTTGGCATATTGGGCCAGATTTAGTTCAGAGAGAACTACAGTAAATTCTATTTCAACTTTCCCCATAGATTTTCATTTCTTTTTCCTGACATAAACCATGACATAAAATCTTGTCATGGAACTGAATCTCATCCAATATTGAGAGTATACATGACAAATGAAAGTTGCCATGTTATTTATTGCTTATGATTACATTCTGTTAAACAGCAAGTTGTATTTTAGAATTGGCTTCCTTTGACAGGTCAATTCAATCTCATGTGTGACAAATCTTATCAGAACCTGCACAAAATGTGTCGAGACAAGAGGCTGGTCTCAAATATGTTTTCATAAACTATTCTGAACTTGCATACTGCTTCTGTTGGTGGACATTTTATCTGGTGGACATTTTATCTGGTGGACATTTTACCTTAATCAATGAATGTAAGCCCCAATTCTGTTTCTCAGGTACAGTATATATAATGAAATAAATGAAAAATGCTAAAGAAAAGTATTTTGTTGAAACTCAAGCAATGGTTGACTCAAGGAGTAAAAGTACTGTAAGTTTGACCAGAAGTTTATATTGTGTACCGGCAAGCCATGCACAGCAGCAAACTATTATACATTAACCAGGTTTTGCAGCTGTGAGATTTAAAAAAAAAAAAAAAAACATATGTTCAAAATCATTCTATCATAGATGGGTTTTTTCTCAGGCAATGTTGCCATGCAACTATTCTGATGGTATTCATTTCAAAATAAGATTTTGCTGGACACAATCTCAAACCGAACAGAGGTTCCATTTTTTCTTTTTAATAGTTGTATGTGCCAGCTGCATCTGTAGGTACCACCAGATGCTGTCCATTTTGGAAGGTTTTAAGCAACTTATCTTTAACAAAAGAGCTACTTTATTTTTATAGGATGTTCTTGGTAGCTACACACGTTTGTTTCCGTAAATGAAAAAAAAAAAAAAGCATTATAAAAAATATGTCTGCTAAAAAGTACTAATATGATGGAGACGTCACAATATCTGGACATATTAGCTAAGGGCCAAGACCAGAGAAATCACTGGATTAAGTGGAATATTTGGAATCAAAATTGGAAAGGTCTGGCTTCTATTTTGGGCAAACATGAGGAAAAGAAACCAAGTTAATTTTTCAAAGAGTAATGGAAGGAAAAACACCCATTTCAGTACTGATAGCTACCTCAGTATAAAGAAAAAGATCAGAAGGCTTTTCATTTGCCCTGTGACAAAACGGGCTGAGTGGGCTCAGTTAATGCAATCAACACAATATACATCACAATGTATCATACCTTTTTAGATTTAGTGTTTTGCTAAAGGAATACAGTAAGTCGCCTATGATAATTTAGAATGGATTGAAGTAAGTTAAGTACAAAACCACTGCGAAAATATACTAAGAGAAATTTTGGATTGCAAGTACTTTTAATGAATGGTGTAAATTCACACAACTATTGTGCTACTTTTAGTGAGGCCGCAGCTGCAGCTGTCATTAGCAACTGGCCCCTAATGTGTTTCGGAAATTTAAAGGACTCCTTAAAAAAAAAAAAAAAAAGACCTAAGTGTTAATGTAAACTGGCCTCTAATAGTTGAGAAATCGAGCAAAAGAACAACAAGGGAGAAAGATGGAAATTTTCATTAATAAGCAATAAAAATAACAGGGAATTTGAATACCAGGCACAGTATATTATAGCCAACTTCAGGCGTTTTAAAGGATTTAGAGTACAGACTATCCAAGTGCATGGAGCCTCAAGACACCGCAGCGTTGGACAGAGGAAAAAGTTGCTCTCTACACAATGATTCAATTATAGTGTAGGTGAAGAGCAATCCAATTTCTCAATAGAATGCTTACAGTTAGTAGTTATGAAAACTGTGTTTATTAAAGGAGAAGTAAAAGCAGTTTACACACAAAATGTTGTCTCCTGTTTTACCTTTTAGCCATGTAAAACATAAGCACAATGTTTACGGCATTAGATAAAACATTTACTTTTTCTTTATTATTTTTTTTTTTTAATTAATCAGCATACAAATCCATATTGGTTTCAATTATTTTACCTCTAGCAATCTCATGGGGTTCTGAGATAAGGCTTGAACTTTAAATGCCTGTGGTCAGTTTCATATTTTTGTACTGAAATAGAGGATTTGGTTTATTCTTCTTCTTGGAGTATTTTTGAAATCTAAGTAGATATCCTCCCTCACAAATAAATTTCATGTAGAATAAAGTCCTCCTCCTGTGTATGCCAAAAACAAACATGCCAATTACAAAAAGCAAGAGTGATGGCATGGAGGTTGTAGAATCTCCTGCCAGGTGTTGTGATAGATTCTATTTATTCCTTTAAGGCTTCATCCACATGAGCAGATTCAGGGAGATTAGTCGCACCATCAACAAATCGCCTCTTCTTCTGGACTTCTGCCTGCCCTCCGCTGGCTCTAACGAAAATCGCCTGTGGCTATTCACATGAGGCTCTTCATTTTCTGAAGTCGCTTGAGGTTGCCTCAAGAGGAAACTTCAGCCGACTTCAGAAAACGAAGCGCCACATGTGAATAGCCTCAGGCTATTTTCATGTTAACCAGCGGAGGGCAGGGAGAAGGCAGGTAGGGGAGATTGTCACCCCAAAGAAGAGGCGATTTGTCGCTGGGGCGACTAATCTCTCCGAATCTGCTTGTGTGGATGAAGCCTAAGAGGGGCTGATTTCTTAGACAAGCATAATGTCCAAGGCTACAATTATCCAAAGATCTACAGTTAAGTTAGTATACTGTAGGTATTGGTATAGGTAGATAAATATATGCAAGTACATAGATAATGTACAGTAGGTCTGTATGTGTGAATATATCTGTGCATCGGGGGTTCATTTGAAAGGGTTGAACTCAATGAGTTTTTTTTCTATTTCTCAACATAAATAAAATATGTAACTGTGAGTGCGTAATTTATAAAGAGCTCATTATATAGGGAATAAAGCACCCCCTCTTGTAAATTATAAGGATATTATAAGTTATCGGCAAGTTTCATGACCATATAAAAAAACGAGGCCAAAGGCCTCCTGTTTTTATACAAGTCATGGAACTCCGAGGTAACTTCTAATATCCTCATATTTTGCAACTGAGGATATTTTATTTATTATAATACACAATTTTCAGTGAGTCACGTGAAATGACATCAGAACTCACCATTTATAACTGACGACATCAGAACTCACCGTTTATAAGGATATAATTTACAATATATTCACAGCTTTTGTGTATTATATAGCTCATTAACAATTGGATAAGGACAAGTGCTGAACATTAAAGTCACTGTCCCAAAGCCCATATGTCTATCTGAAACAAAGTGCAAAGTCTGCTTGCACCAACTGAGGCTTTGTTGTTAGGACTAAAATAAAACCATAACAGTTTGCCCTTTAGAATAGAAAAAAACCTGAGAAAATATGGACTTATTTAATGTAAAAGACCTATGTGGGTAGTGTTAAATATGTGTTCTGCAAAATGTATCATCAATAACAGATCTTGAGCACTTAGAGATGTCAAATATGGTAAATTTGTAAAGTCATTAAGGGAAAAGTAACAAAAAGATCAATTGAAAATAGAAACAAATAATTTTGCCGCACCTTTAATTGCTGAATCACTCTCCTTTGCCTAGACACAACTAATAAATCTGTAAATCAATGCTTAGTGTAGGTGAACCAAATAGTAAATACAGTTGGATATATATATATTTATATATGTGTGTGTGTGTATTCTCTTCGTGCTGCAGCTGAATTTATGAGATATAACTTCTAGATAAAATAAAGCTTGGAACCATTAGTATTCTTATTGCACAGAGACAGGTTCAACTCCCACTCTAAGAATGGATGCACAAGTGCAAAAAACAAAAGAATTATTAAAATAGGTGCTCAGTACCAACCGAAATGAGCTTAAAAATGGCAGTTAAAAAGTACTGTATAGAGCATTTGTGCCTGACCTTGCACATGCTCCTGAACCTGTTAATGGCATTCTAAAATTCAATAAACCATGTAGGTCAATCTGTTGAGGTATACACACAGAATTGCTGTTCCACAGCAGCTAGAGGTCGGTAGACTGGATATCACTGACACTGATCCTATATTAAAACTTCAACAGTATCAGTAAATTTTCCAAATTATACAGAAATGTGTTTTACAAGAAAACGAGGCTAGCTTGCACATCTGGGTTTAATACATTTAAATCCTTTTAAGCATTCCATTATTTCTTATTTCAGATCATCTAATAAAAATGTCCTCTGAAGCTTGTTTATAATAAATGTATTATATTTAGTCAGAGGCAACTGACATTTTGCAGGGCAAGGTCAAATATAGCCTTTACTTCCTAGCTTTGCCAACGAAGACATAGATGTTTTTAATCATTTCTTGCTACCAGTTCTACCAATAAATCCCAACAGAGAAGAGAGGAAATTTTCATTAGATTGCAATTTCTCCCCCAATTAACAAATCAGTTTTGTCCTATGCGAGTCAAAAGACCGCTTTTCATCTTTCCTCAAGAGTCCTCTACTGCTGGGTTGCAAAATCAGTGAGCATTGTGATTGGATGAGATCAAAGCCAGCCACTGACAGCCTGACAAGAAACAGTTTGACAAGGAACATGTGGAATATTCATTTTCTCAAACCAATAGGGATGCCTCATTGTAATAAATACATTAATCATTCTGATTCCTGCTTTGGAAAAAAAAAAAAAAAAGGTTTAGGGCAAAACTACACGGAAGACTTTGCAGCATTTCTGACGCTGGGCGACAAAAAGCCTGCGTCAAGTCAGATCCGACAGGAACAAGGTAAAGTAATAGGAAGTGTAGCAGGGTTGATCCGACGTGACACGACTGTCAGATGAAGACACAGCTTGCAGCATTTTTATCCGACAGTCGTGGCACCCTTAGGCCAGTTGACATTCGTTGCCCGTCCCCTCCCTCTTATTCATACAAATTTTAATCACCGGAGCATTGGATTGGTGCACAGGAAATCTAACACACTTTTATCTCCTGCACATCCCCAGGGTTTATGAACCAATGCGGGTGTGGTTGGGCAGCATGCTGCCCCCTAAAATCCTGCTGCCCTAGGCCCGGGCCTTGGTGGCCTTTACACAAATCTTGGCCTGTAGCTACAGGAAGAATAATGAAAGCAAAAATGTTATTAGCTATTAGCTACCATGGGATACTGTCAAATGTATAAATTGTTAGCAAAGAAGCCACAGTGTGTCTTTGGTTGCTGGGGTCAGTGACTGATAACCAGACCACATAGTCAGTTGCATGCTGGGAGAAAAAGCTGAATAGAAAGGCTGTAAGAAAATACATAATGGATACATAATGAATACATAATGGAGTTGAAAAGTTGCTTAGAATGGGTGAATTTATAATGTATTAACAGTTCATTTAAGGATTTGAAGGAGAAAAAAAAGACATGTCTGTTTAATGTCTTTGTTACATCATTTTCAGAGGTAAGGATAAGCAGCTGATGCAGAGTGGGCTCTGCCATGTTTTCAATTATAAAATGGTGCAAAAAGTACAACAAAAATATGGGCTGTAGAAATTAAATCACCCAGTGTACACACTTTCACTGAATTTTTGGTAAAATAATAGAATAATTAATTTCCTTCACCTCCAAATACAACATTGGAACTGCACTGTGGCAATGGTGCATATTCATAACAAAATACTTTTAATCAAAATAACATGTGAACTTTAGAGTTGTTGGGTGGATTACTCTGCGTTGTAAGGTCAAGCTCATTTTAGCTTGTGGCAGCTGTGGCTTCCAATGATGTTTTAAAGTACATTTTGGGGCCCTGATAACATCAGAAAAGCACAGGTTAGTTGGCATGTACCTTGCTCACTCGGAGTCATTATTCTCCGATGGATATTTCTTCTATATTCATTCGTGGGTATTTGTAAATCATTCCCAAAATGAAATTTGTTAAACATTTGACACATGCACTGGAAAAAATACAATAAACTGGGATACTAAAACGTGAAACAAAAAGATAAATTTACTGTGAACAGCAAATACTTAAAGGTGATGTAAAGGCAAAAAAATAAAATCACATTTTTACTTCCTTTAATGAAAAAGAAATCTGTCTCCAATATACTTGAATTAAAAATGTCTACTGTTTTTATAATAAACCCGACTGTATGCAGTGAAACTCCCCCTTCATTTTACTTGCTCCGACAGCTGCAGATAGGAAACTTCAGACAGTCCCTAACTGCTCTGCAAGGAAATGATCATATTTCAAACAGCAGGGGGGAGCCCCCGCACCTTACTTCCCAGAACTTGAGCAGCTTTGTTTATTTCCCTGTAGCGCAGCGCACCGTGTAGAGATTCACATTTGCAGATCAAATGCATCCTGCATATTCTGTTTATTAATCAGCCTTGCTGTATCATTTTCTATGGCAGATATTATTTGACTTGTTCATTTATGACGATCCCTAAGCTTAACCTCCCAACTGAAGCCCAGACCACACTGAGCATGTGCGTTGTCTTGGTCTTGCAAAGATGACAGTCCCCTGCAGCGTAAATCGTGTTTTAATTAGGCTTCTGATGCAGTCATTTCATGTTTATGTTTACTATACAAAATACAGCAGTTTCTAGCATTATTCTATTTTAGGCTTTAGTTCCCCCTTTAAAGGAGAACTAAACCTCCCCCCTACCAAAAGCCCCCACCCCAACCTTGCAGGCATTGCCCCCCCCCCCATGATGTGCTTTAGTGTTAAAAAGGCCCTTTAAAAGATTGACCCTTAAATGCAGAGAAGCACAGCGGAGCTCAAGGTCAGCATCTTCCAGATCTTCGTACAGCCTTTGGGTTTCAACACCAATTTGCTCATGCACAGTAGAAGCCAAAAAATGGCAGACTTTGCAATGGCAAATTTGCAATGGCAAAGAGACCTGAATGCTACATGAAGATCTAGAAGATGCCAAGCAGGAGCCCTGCTGCATTTATGTTTTTTTTATTAACACTAAAGCACATTGCAGGGAGAAAGAGGGTTGGGCAACAATGCCTACAAGATTAGGGGGGTTTGTAATGGGGTTTAGTTCTCCTTTAACGGGGTATATTAATTTATAACAAAGGACTCCATATTAAAACATATTGGCTGGCACTTAAGTCAAAAGAAGACACAATTGAAATAATAAATTTAATAAAAACAAATAGGCATTGAAATACAATGTTTATGTTATTCTATGCTTTTATGATCATAGCACTATGATCGTAAATACACCTTTAGATGTGAATGCGTTATTTACCAGCTACTCTGCAGTAAGAAGCCCATCAGGTAACATGCAGAGGATAGTGGGGTTAGCGGCGCTCGCCCAAAAGGCTTATAAACCATATTATGCATAGATTCTTATCCACTCCCGAGATGTATAATGTATCTCCTGGTACATGAGCTATTGGTAATATTATTATTATTATTAACATTTATTTCTATAGCGCCAACATATTGCGTAGCGCTTTAAAGTAAATGCGTTTATACAACTAAATCACTTGACTTACATACACATGGAGTTACATACAATCACAATCAATGCCGGTACAAAAGGTGAGGAAGGTCCTATACAGAAAGAGCTTACAATCTAAAGGTAAGGGAGTTATACATAAGGTGTGGGAATGGGCAAGATCGAATTAAGTGGGTCAGAAATGTGGTACTGTATGTAGTGTTGCATTTGGTAGTTAAGAGTGAGGGTGGGTTTCTCGAAAGAAGTGCGTTTTAAGAGATTTTTTGAAAGCAGAAAGGTTGTAAGAAAGTCTTACAGACTGTGGGAGGGAATTCCAGAGGAGGGGTGCAGCTCTTGCAAAGTCTTGAATGTGAGCATGTGAGGAGGTAATGAGCAAAGCCTTGAGTAGCAGGTCAGTAGAGGAGCGTAGTAAGCGGTTGGGTGAGTATATAGAGATGAGTTCAGAGATGTAGGGAGGGGCAGATTTATGAAGTGCTTTGAATGTCAGGGTCATTAATTTTAATTTAATTCTGAAGGGTATTGGAAGCCAGTGGGATTGGCAGAATGGCATGGCAGAGGAAGAGCGGTTGCTGAGGTATATGAGCCTTGCGGCAGTGTTCATTATGGATTAGAGAGGTGAAAGCCTCTGGCGGGGAAGGCCAATTAAAAAGAGAGTTACAATAGTTTAGATGTGATAGGACGAATAAGAATTTTGGTTTTCTTTCATGTTGCTAAAGTCAATTTCTTTTTTTCGCTTTTAAAAACATGAGTCCCAAAAGTTTGTGCCACACTTATGTTCATAGAAATGGATAAATGGAACGGCATGTTTTTTTTTTTTTTTTTTTTTTTTTTTTTTTAATTGTGTGGCCTTGAGTTCTTACAAATGACAAAAAGTTTGGTTCCTTTCCAAAGGACTCTAAGTACTGTTCTTAGGCTCTGCTTATTTCCAAGCACTGAAAGGCCAAGGCCAGCCAAGATCTGCTAGTCCCATTACTTTCCAAATTGCACTGCGGAACCATACACATGACGGCTGTCTTAACCTCAGAAAAAATATTACCCATAATGTAAAAAGAATATGCTTACTACATTGTGCACCATGTTTATTCATATAAGGAAATGATAATTACGCCTTAATGCTGCTCCAGTAGATTTTTTTGTCAGCTTGTAATATCTATAATGCATCCTTGTTCTAAACTTATGAAAGAGGCTCCTATAAATTCTAAAGCAAACACTGTAATTAAATTATGCCACATACAGTATGTGAGTAGCTATGAAAGCAAATGTGAACTTTATGTATTACCCTTATCATGATACAAGCAGATGTTCCCAATCTAGTTTAGAGACGACAGCTTGTAGCTGTTTGGAGGCTTGTAGTGAGATAGCAATTTAGCCAGCAACATCAATGTCGGATCTCAGCAGTGATGAGTGTTTAATGCCTGACTCTCTGCACGGTATCTGACGGCACAATGCAGTTCATGCCAAAGCTCTTAATGCTTCCCTCTTTGAAATTAAACTGCAGGCAGGAATAAGTAGCAACTTAAGCATCTAAATACACAGAAGTGCCATTTTAACGGACAGCCATATAAGAAAAATTTATGGTATAACAGGCTACAAAAATAAAGTCAGAATTCAACTTTAATGGGAATGTTCAATTAAAAGTACCCATGATTATGTTGTAGACATTCTGTTCTACTACTATTTATGCTTGAATTCAAATAGCCCCATGGTGACTTTGGTCACTAAACCGATAAGAGAACAGACAAAAACTAAATATACTTGTAAGGTGGTGAAAAATAACTTATTTTTCATAATGTAAATAGAAGGGCAATGTGGAAATTCAGCTAGCAGGTGGTGCCAACTCATAAGAGAGTCTATATATGGAAGTGTAGGCCTTTATGGCCTAGGAAAATCAAGCAGGCAGGACAACAGACAGTTGTGGCCAGACCAAGTGGTATTTTCATTAGGACTAGAAAGTGGTTACTAGTAGGGTTTGAGCTCACTCTAGAAGTGAGAGATAGAGAGGGTAGTTAGCAACTGAATCTGTAGTGGCAATGAGGAATATGGTTTTTGAGGTAGAACCCCCTGTGCGATGCATGCTTGTTCAGGGATTTGAGAGTAGTAGAAGAAGAAGAAGAAGATCAGAAGGAACTTAACAATGTGGAGACAGCCAGAGGAAGCTTGGACAATGTATGTTGGACACTGCAGAGAAATAGGGGGAGAAGGGTTAATCAGGAGAGGAGGCCCTTGTTTTTTGCAACAGGGGTCCTGGAGGCTTCAGGAAAGGAATGCTGCGTGACAGAGTTTGAAGTATAGAGAACCGGTGGAGAATTATTTATTGCATAACTATAATCCTCGAGTTGGCAACCAGTGCCCCGCTCTGTAACCTGCCTCCCTCAAAGAAGCTGCTAATAAAGTGTGGCTTGGTTCATTGCAACTTTGTGAAGATGCATACCTACCAACATTTTCGAAACACGAAGAGCGGCAAAGATTTGCCGTGTGGAGCCGATTCTAGTACAAACAAAATCTAATAAAACTGCCTTGTGTGTAAATCCTGCATGTAGAGAGACAAGATTTCTGGTGAGCTCCAATACATCATCTATAAGACATATGGGATCTGTCATTAAATATCTGACTCCTGTATGAAGAGAGAATGAAGAGAAACAGATGTCCAGAGAGTAAAGATACTGAAAACTTGATTATTTCAGAAAAGCTACTGAATTTTTAATTGTAATTTAATTTAATTTTCATAATCTTTTTTAAATAACCCCTCAGATTGTAGAAGATATATGGACTTTTCTATTTATGTGCTATATGCATGTACTCACATAACACTAGAACAATGTATGTATTTAAGGGATCAATTATTCTTGTTAGTGTTCAAAGGTAGCTGATCGTGTTATAAAGAACTTTAACTAAAGCTTACCCAGAATATTAAACACTCTGGCTTGGTAAAATTATTAGCTCTGCTCTAGTAAAGCAAATTACAGCAGTTTATAGGAATGGGCATTGAGCTTCGTCCTAACCATCTCCATCTGGTTTGCAAAGCTCTAATCGGTACAGCAATGGATGATGGAAGAGAACATTTTACCTAGGAAATATGATAATTCAAGTTGGGTTTGACAACATAGAAAAAAACATTTGGTCCATTTTCCTGAAAAAATATTTTTCTTTTCCCAGTATATCATATCATGTATGTATATGTATAAACTCAATGTTGGATGTTGAATATTTTTCATAGTGTGATACAGCTATAACCGTTTCCAGCAAAGAGTTTCTATATACCATTGCCATAAATCAGAGTTTAATTTAATTTTACAGAAAAAAAATAATGCTTGACAGAAATCATAACATTTACTTACACCAGTGTTGAAGCCATCTGTTGGGAATACCTACAACCAATTATCTCTCGCTGTTGCCAGGCTAAGGAGGCCTTAGAGATGCTGTGTCTGCAAGTCAAAAGTTGCCATTTCTTGGTGTAAATATGAAACACAAAAGGCACTAAGCAGTTCATCTGCCACAAACAGACAGGGGTACTTAGTTCACTAGGGACTGACAACCTCTATCCTGCACAATTGTTCAGAAGGCTAGCTGATTAAATATACAGCTGTGAAGTTGCCTAGATACAAACATGCTTTGCGTCTTCAAGTGTAATGTACAGGTATGGAATCTGTTATATGGAAACCTGACATCCAGAAAGGTCTGCATTATGGGAAGTCCATCTCTCCAATATTTCATTATAATCAAATAACTTAAATGTTTAAAAATGATTCCCTTTTTCTCTGTAATAATAAAACATTACCTTGTACTTGATCCCAACTAAGATATAATTAATGCTTACTAGAGGCAAAACAATCCTATTGTGTTTTATTCATGTTTAAATGATTTTCTAGTAGATGTAAGGTATGGAGATTCAAATTATGGTAGGACCCCTTCTTTAAAAAACCCCAGATGATGTGCATCCTGGATAGCAGGTCCCATACTTGTATAACTAGCGTGAAAGACATACACACAGCTTACCCACCGAGAAATAAAATAAAACAACGCACATGCACAACATATTGCTGTCAAAGACACCAGTGAATGAAAAATAAACACTGCTACTGGGTGCCAGGGTGCATGGCATTCTAAGTGGGAGTGCATAACCAGCAAGCTAATCTAAGATTTGCAGCTTTCTCGAACATGCGCACTATTTAGTTATTCCACTTATCGTTGTGTAGAACACTAGGGTACACAGGGACCCACAATAATGATGTAAGAATAATTTTCAGACAATTACTAGCAAAAAAAGTCACAATGGCTAAAAAAGGTCCCGTATGATCAGCACATCTCCCATTGTCTCCCTGTTCTTAATTTGGGCTAGAGCAATTGTTTTGCGATACAGCCCCCACCCCCTGTAGATGTCAAACAGTTTGACATGGCCACATTTAGATCAAAGCAAGGTTACAAATATAGGGGGGGATATATTTTGCACAGTTATGCCAGTAATGTGTTGGTCAGTTAGGGTGGGGCCCAGTAAAGAAAACACAACTTTGTTTTGAATTATTTTTCGCTTTGTAGTAAACGTTCAATCTTTTTTGCAACAAAAAAAAAAAAGATTTCCCTCTTCTCAGCAAGTTGATGTTTGCATGTCAAAAAAAGAATCCTGTATCATTAAGGGGGTTATTTGCTAAAGTCAGAATTTTTGTGGTCGGAGTTTAAAATGGGAAAACTTTTTTTGTGGGGAAAAAAACGAGGTCATGTAGAAGTCAATGGCAGATGACCCTTTTGCCATTGTAAAATATAATCTGCACTGATTTTCGTACGATAATCCAAAAAATGTGTGGGTTTCGGGCATCAAATCCGAACAAAAGTAGATTTCGAATTTTTTCACAATTGTATCAAATAAGT
>CM044436.1:39693959-39718326 GCA_024363595.1 Xenopus borealis
TTTTTTTTTTTTTTTTTTTTTTTAAACTTGAAAGGGTGACTACCCTAAGCCCTCGTCTATGGACTCACATATTTACCATTGTTGAGGGCAAATAGTCTAGAGGTCGTTCCATTTGTAAACCTTTTATTGGTCTAAATGTCTGAGGGATTTTTTTAGTTGCCTGGGATAAGCAATTTATCTAACATTGAAACAGACTTTCTCTACCAGTAGGTCCGACATCTGGCCTGTTATTTATAGTTAAAAATCCATAATTTTATGCATAGCTTCACCGTGCCGAAAATATTTTTTCTAAGCTAATAGCCACTAACTTATTCATTCTGCAAAGAAATCTGCATTGACAATATTTGGCATTTTTTCCCAAAAGTCACATTTTTTTATGTCAATAAACTCTAGTCCAGATGGATCTGATTAATTTCATCCGTGTCATTAACATTTATCGCTACACGAATTGTCCTGTGCCTGCCCTACCTTTAAACAGTGCAAACATCTGGATTCAGTTGAAAGTATTGAAGACAAATGTTCTCCATCAGAATGAAGCATGCAGGGTGATTGACGGACTCATGCTTGAAGACACATATCTACTTGTTCAGTGCCTTTTCGTCAATTCATTGTTTATGCTGCATTGGGTTTACAAAAGTAAACTGTAGTCATGAGCCCATATGCAATGACATAAGCACAAATAGCTTTACTACAGGTATCTGAAAAATTCTCAGCTCCAGATCCACCCCAGAATTTGAGTTCAGAGCCATATTCCCCTAATTCCTACCTTTGTCAGTCAGAATTATTATTACATCCATATGCATGTTGTTGGGCCTTAGAAAAATAAATGAGATCATGAAAGGAAAGCTGTGGAGTTCCCATGGACACCATCAAAATTCTTGTACAGTTAAGATTTGGCCACAGCCGCCAAATGGACACAATATTCACAGGGTGAAAGTATAAAGCAAAACTGGAATTCTTTATCCAAAGCCAGTATTGTACTGCCACCTAATCAAACCACAGGGTGCAAGTCATATAAAATTCATATGTATGTTGAAAAAGTATACAAACAGTGATTTTCTGTTCTTTTCCTCCTCGACTAGCATACTCTCCTCTTGGTGTCCACAAACACCCACTGACACCTCCTTTCTGACTCCTGGGGCAAACAACAGGTGCAAATCCACTCCTTTTGGGTTTTCGAGAGGCAATAACTATTGCTATTAAAAGGCCAGTAACATCATAAAATGACAATTGTTTATGTCAGTGATCCCCAACCAGTAGCTCATGAGCAACATGTTGCTCTCCAACCCCTTGGATGTTGCTCCCAGTGCCCTCAAAGCAGGTGCTTATTTTTGAATTACTGGCTTAGAGGCAGGTTTTGGTTGCATAAAAAACAGATGTCCTGCCAAACATTCTCTCCTGTAGGCTGCCAGTCCATATAGGGGTTACCAAAAAGCCAGAGCTCTTATTTGACATCCACATGGACTTTTTCATGCTTGTGTTGCTCCAACTCTTTTTTTTTTAATTTAAATGTGGCTCACGAGCAAAAAAGGTTGGGGACCCCTGGTTTATATAAATAAGCTGTTGTGTAGCCATGGGGGCAGCCATTCAAAATAGAAAAGGCTCAAGTTACATAGCAGATTGCAGATAAGCTCTGTAGAACATAATGTTATCTGTTATCCATTACTTATCCTGTGCCATGTAGACGTTTTTCAATTTCCGCCATTGCTACTCAGCAGCTTGTAGTGTTTCTGAAGCAAACAGACCAGTTTAAACAGCGCAGGGCAACACTACATGATATTTTCATTACTTTGAAAAACTTTCATTTTTTGGTGTTACTGTTCCTTTAACAAGCATTTGTAGACACCATCATAATCTGCAGCACTGTACAAAAGAGGGATGCATAATTAAAACATACAGATAATAAACAAATGCCGACATAGGAGGTAAATGAATCTCTACTCAGACTCTACTCCTTGTGTTTCACACAGTCTCAGTGGGTGCATCAGTTAAGGGGAAGGTCTAGTCACTTCCCTGATCTGCACAGATCTGCAGAAATGTCACTATTAAAAATGACACTTGTATCAGGATATCATTAAATACTGCTTAAAAGGCATACCTATTGATTAACATATGTATGCTTTTTGTTCAAAATATGACTTTTAGCAAGTTCATGGTGACTTTAAAATCCCCATAGATGAATCCCCCACCACCCCATCCCATTTGTGGCAGTTCTACCTTCAGCCACACATACACAGTCATATGAAAAAGTTTCGGCAACCCTCTTAGGGTGGCCAATTGAAAGTTGTGCTTCTGTTTGACTCTCCTGTGAATAGTGACAGCATGGGATCCTCAATAGGGATGTAGCGAACGTCGAAAAAAAAGTTTGCGAACATATTCGCGAACTTGCGTCAAAAAATGCGACCGGTTCGCGAACGTCGCGAACCCCATAGACTTCAATGGGAAGGCGAATTTTAAAAGCTAAAAAAGACATTTCTGGCCAGAAAAATGATTTTAAAGTTGTTTAAAGGGTGCAACGACCTGGACAGTGGCATGCCAGAGGGGGATCAAGGGCAAAAATGTATCTGAAAAATCCATTGTTGACACAGCTCTGCGTTTTGTGCTGTAAAGGGCAGAAATCACACTACATTTCTATTCATATTCATTTTTTTTGTCGCAGCCACTGAAGCAGAGGCCAGAAAAAATATGCCATATAAACGCTGAAAATATTCATTTTTTTTGTCACAGCCACTGCAGCACAGAGGCCAGAAAAAATATGCCATATAAATGCTGAAAATATTCATTTTTTTGTCGCAGCCACTGCAGCACAGACAAAAAAAAAGCGCCAACTAAGGCGAACCCAAAATGGCGACGTTCGTGAACATTCGGCAAGCGCAAACAGCCGATGTTCGCCGGCGAACAGTCCGCGACATCCCTAATCCTCAAAGCAATTCTCAAAATATCTGAAGATTGTTCAGTATCGTGGTTTAGGGTAAAGGTCATACACAGAGATCCTCTCATTTGGTGATGTCGCCAAATGAGCGGATCTCTCCCCGATATGCCCACCTTGAGGTGGGAAATATCAGGCTGATCTGATCTTGGGCCATAGGGCCCAACGATCGGCAATGGACGGTCAGATTGAGGGACCACATCAGAACAGATGCGGCCGTGATCAGATGGGAGTTTTAGTCCCGTCTGAACAACATCTGGACGACTTTCGGCAAGATCTCGATCGGGGAATCCCGTTGGAGGGCTCCATACACGGGCCAATAAGCTGCCAACTCTGTCTGTTGGCAGCTTTTATCAGCCCGTGTATGGTCACCTTTAGCCTACAAAAAGATATCTCAGAGGTTTAAATGGTCAGTTTCAACTGTAAGGAATGTAATCAGGAAATGGAAGGCCACAGGCATAGTTGCTGTAAAATCCAGGTCTGGCAGGCCAAGAAAAATAGAGGAGTGGCATATTGTGAGAATGGTTACAGACTACCCAAAATCCCCTTCAAAGACCTGCAATAACATCTTGCTGTAGATGGTGTACCTGTAGTTAACCCTAATTTGGTTACGGTCTCTTTAATATCAATTAACCTGTGGCAAACTGGGGCCCCGAGTCCCTTTTGCTTATAAAAAGTACTGGGAACTGGGATTTACAGTGCAGTGCCTCTAGTTAGGGAACACTGAGTTGAACACCTCAGGGGGGTTCCATTAGGAAACATAATAAAACACACACAGTTTGCAAATTAAACTAATATAAACTTTATATAAACAGTAGTAAAAGAACTTGGGCAATCTAATACATAATGCACTCCTGCACTGTGGACACGTGGGACCTACCTAAAATACTATTAGGTACCTTACTATTTCTACAACACAGTCCTTTTTGTTATCAAAGTCCCAGTCCTCTGGAAGGGGTTAATTACCACACAGTTCAGATCAAATGGAATGTCTCTTCCCTGAAGCTCTTAGCTCTTAACCCCCAGGTAGCGCTACCTTTCCCAAAAGTACCTCTCCCTTTGGAACTTAGCAGCAGCTACCATGTAGCAGGGAAATTCACAAGACCTGTCCTCAAATTGGGGCCCCACACTTGCTTGCTAGCATTGTCAGGTTCGTGTGCTGGTGAATGGAGCCTATATGCTGGATAACCCAGGTGATACACAAATAATGCAGGTTCAACAGCAGAAGCCATGATGTGATGAGGTTTTAATGGAGAAGGATTAAATGATAATAACAGAATGTAACAGAAGATACAACCTGGGTAATGGCAAGGCAAAGTCCAGTAAACAGGCAGTAAAGGTCTGGGCAGGCGGCAGGCAAGCAAGTCCAAAGAGAAGACAAGGTCAGAGGCAGGCAGCGTTCAAGCAGGGTCGATATAACAGGCCGAAGGTCAAACCAGGGAATCCACAGATAAAGGAATCAGGAACCAGGTGGGAACAGGAACAAGGAACAAACAGGGAACACTAGAACAAGGCAAGGGACACAGAAACCAGGCAGGGGACACAGGAACCAGGAATCAGAATTCAGAAGTCAGGAGTCACGGAAATAAGGGGCTGGATCGGGCTCAGGAGCTCAGATGATCAAGCAGCGATCTATGGGCAGTGACAGGCTTATAAAGGGTCATTGATTGGGGATGGAAGACACATGTGGATAATGAGGCAGGGGAGAAAGCATAAGGTTCAAGTCTGTCCAGGGCAATGTCTAGCATGTGTACAAGATCCACCAGTGGCTCACCCTGGTAATGCAGCTCTTAAACACCGGGGACCAGGGTTCGATTCCTAACCGTTCCTGACAAGCATCCTCCATTGGGTGGCTCACTCACTGGGGTGCTCTCAGAGGCAGTCACACTGCAGATTGCAGGCAGCTCTGCAGCAGAATCAATCTCAGCAGAGGCTCCTTTCACCTCCAGATTCTCTAGCAGCTTGGAAGGGAACAGGATGGGCTCTCTCTGTAGTCTTTACTTCTAGAGATGCAGCAGCTTTTCTACACTTGACCGTTTCACACCAACTGGTGCTGGCCCTGTTGAGCTCTGTTGGAGACCCTGTACATTTGGCTCCAATGTCAGGCACAGCCTCTCTCCCAGGGATGCACTGGGGTGCCCATCAGATGGCTCTCCAGCCTGTAATTGGGCTGGATGATGTCACAGACTGGAAAACAGGGGAAGGATTTCTCTGGTCCCCTACATGTACATCGTTCTACAGTTCAGCGCAGTTTGACCAAAGAACATCTATGTGGCAGAGTGATGAGAAAAGTCCTCATCGAAAACACAAACAGTCGCTTAGACAAGCCACAGTCATTTTGGAACAAAGTGTTTTGGGCTGATTAGACAAAAATTGAGTTTTGTCATAACAGCACTTTGCATGGCAGAAGAACACTGCATTCCAAGAAAAACACCTACCTAATGTCAAATTTTATGGAGGTTCCATCTTGTTGTGGGGCGGTGTGGATAGTTCAGTGACTGGAGCCCTCCAAAAGTCAAGGCTTGGATGAATTCAACCCAATATCAACAAATTATTCAGGATAAAGTTCAAGCATCAGTCACAAAGTTGAAGTTACACAGGGGTTGGATTTTCCAACAAGAAATTTATGCAGAGAGAGAAGTACAATATTCTGGAATGGCCGTCTCAGTCCTCCAACTTGAACATCATCGAAAATCTATGGGATGATTTTAAGCAGGCTGTTCATGCTCGGCAACCATCAAATTTAAATGAAATGGAGAGACTTTTATGTATAATTCAGCTAATTTTTACTCACAAAATTAACATCAGAATTGTATATCATAAAGATTTTTTTTTTGTTGGTGATGGACATATCCTGGAAGAGAGACAATTATTTAAATAAAACTGTTGTATCTAGAGACCCATTTTTAGTTCAATCCTTGCAGAGCACTAGGTCAATTATTTCAACAATAGTAGTTAAAATTTGGTAAATGCATTTGCAGGTCACTGCAGCACAAGTCCACACTTCAAGAATGTGACAATTAACAGGAGAATTGCACTGTAGCATGCAAACACAGATTCTCCCAAATAAATAAAAAAAGACTTTGAATCTGTAAATACATACACTGCTTCTAGACTGATAAAGGGATTTCCACTGACATATGCCATAATTTTTGTGAAAAATAAGACGTCATCAGTGTAATGCCCAGAACAGTGGAGTGGCTGCCATCACACATTTTTTACCCAGTGACCTTAAGCTTACTGCCTTGGCATATCTACAGTCCAACCATTTTAATCTCTGGCCAGATTAGCCAAGGCTTTGGTTCTGCTAGCTGGCTTGCTCACCTCTAGAATTGTCTCTCTTTAGCTCTAATTCTTATTCTGCCAATTCCATGATTGAATTGTAATCTAAGAAGGAGCAAATTCAAAATGATCTTCTAGAAAAGACAATCTGTACTTAGAAGTAGCAATATTGTGCATCTAGAAAGGTTCCTTCTATGCCCCATTCTGAGGTCCAAGGCCATTTCCCTGTTTGCCTTTCACTAAAAGTGACAAAGGTTACCTTCATAAGCCAATGGTTATGGGCAAATGAGGGAGGTTTTCCAATAAACATGTTTCTTCTACAGAGTTCATCCACCTCAAAGCATAGCATAATAGATGTTTACACAAATACTTATATTTACAACAATCATAGGAAATTCGACCAATAGTAAATCTGCCCCTGAGTGTTTGTATATGCAGAAGTATGGTAAATTCCAATATGCAACTTGGCTGAAAAGTAAAAGCTAGCTGGTGCAAAGCAACTGAATGGTACTAGTCCTCTGGTCTAGCTTCCTACTGCACATTCCTTTTCTACTTAGTTCCCATCTGGACAGCTAAGCTTCTTGTTTCCTTGTACTCAGCTGTCTTGACTATAGTGAAGAAAGCCTCCATTCTGGTTCCAACCCACCAAGAGCATTATAAAGCAATGTAAAGACCTTTACTGTGGAGGAAGCTAAAAAGGCAAATACAGCAGCAGTTAAAAGCTGTGTCAAATTTACTTGTTAAAGCTAAGATGTACTCTATATGCATGGCAGTGAAAGTAGAAAAACAGATTTGAACACCATAAAAAAAACCCAACAGTTATTCTTGTAAAAGTTTACACCATAACCGGTATGTAAACAGTTTGCAATGTGGCTAACTACTACAACAAAATATTTTTATAATACACCAGTCTCCCTATTATAAAAATCACTGCCCATTACAATTGTAAAGTTAACCTCTCATGCATTAAACCATTGTTGCACTACTCAACAACAGATTTAATTGTATCCTTTTACAGATTCCAAGCACCTGAGTCATATGTACAAGCTCCCCCCCAAGTTTGGAAGTACATATCTTCAGCGCAAAAAAACTGTGCTTGGTTGTATTCAGGTGAATATTACTCTTTAGATAGGCACAAGGGAACCTTTTCTTTTGTGAACATAAAATGAGAATATGTATGAAAATACATTGTAAAAGGACTAAATATCTGAACAAAGTATTTAGAGTCGGGAAAAAAAAAAAGAAAACAACAAATTATGTAATAATGAAGTGTCTGAAATACAGAATCCAGAATATATAGATTTATTACAAGGAAATTTTGTAATTATAGTTACTGACCAAAAATGGCTTCATACATTTATTTCCTAAAACATTATGCTATTTACTTCTTAAAGGGGAATTAAACCCCTCCCGCGCTAACCCCCTCCCTCCGTAGGGGGGTGGGGTCATTTTTGAAAATATTTATGGTAACTTTCAACCCAAGCATTATTTAGCTCTTCCTAGAGGTACCACTGAATTGTAGAGCATTTTCCCTGACTTTATGGTAAAGCTCGTCCGACAAGAATTTTTTAGGGCCTCTTTGGAGATTGTGACTGGCAGACAGTACTCTGACTTTCGGTTTCTTCCTCAAATACGTTTTACATGGTTTACAGTGTCAGTTTTAATGTACCCACAATAAAGGTTTCTGGATTTATTTACATCTTCTGCAATGTGGAATCCATATAGGATTTGATTACTGCCTTGAATTACTTATTGTGCTCTAAGATCAGTATTCAAGGGCAGTCAGACTCTTTTCAGTGATAACATGCACAAAAGAAGTATTTCCAGAGGTAATAAGTATGTTTAAATAAGTGTTTAAACATGAAAATTCTATCTGACCCTAAATTGTTGAATGAAAGAATTAAGGTTCAATCCAATGAGTGTAGTGAACATATTTTTTTAGTAGGCAGCTGATATTAATGTTTGTATACTTTTGGCCAGGCTGGGTTATAGTTTATTTTTACAAGGTCTAGCTTGCTTAATATTCCACATTTTTATATATTTTCACACTTGTTAACTGTGTCACCTTAAATAAATCTCAAAATGTTATCATATCCAACTGATGTAAACAGCGGAGTTCTAAATAAATCATAATCCCCCATAACTAGGCTACAGATCAAGAAGGGAGATGAAAAGCACTGGTTCAGAGTAGCTAAAGGCTTTGTTCTTCTGAGAATATTGATACACAGGGATATAGTGGAAAGCAGGTTTATTACATGGCTTAAGGTGGCCATAAAGGTCTGACGGACCCAGACAAGGAGCACATCAGCACTTTAAAGTGTCATAGTATACCCCAATTGGGCCACAATGTGTGCCATGTATGTCCACCTTAATATAGAAAGGGACTAAAATGTTTATTTCAATTATTAAATGTAATCCCAGATTTATAATACGCAATAGCCATTGCAACAGGAACAATTGCAAGACTATTAAGGGTCACAAATATGCACTGCTCCGGTGTTCTGCACCTTGTCTAGTGAAAGAAGCAGACAGCAACACTGTCAGGTAAAAGGGAACTTTGTACTGAGGAAGGCACCAGAGGGCTGTCTTGCAACCCCTGGCTCCTCCTTGGCTGCTCTTAAAAGGACATGCAAATCCTGCTGACCTCGACACACTCACCACCAAATACATGGAGCTTTGCACCCACTTTTTGCACTTTGCCCTATACAGGGTATTTCTCTAAATCAGCGATCCCCAACCAGTTTCTTAAATGTTGCTCCCAGTGGCCTCAAAGCAGACACTTTTTTATAATTCCTGGCTTGGAGGCAAGTTTTGGTTGCCTAAAATCAAGGTGCCAAATAGTTTCCTATATGCTGTCAGTCCACATAGGTGCTACCAAAGAGCCAATAACAACCCTTTTTGGCAGTCATAAATAAAAGATTGGGAAGCCCTACACTAAATGAAGAGCTGCTAGAGATGTGCATATAAAGTTTTAGGTAACTTCCCCTGGTAGCTAGATTATTTGCTTTATTAAACAATTATTAGTGATGGGCGAATTTATTTGCCAGGGCCGAATTCAAGGCGAACTCCCGCGATTTGCCGCTGGCGAATAAATTCGCGAATCACCAGCGAAATTTCGCCTGGCAAAATTTCGCCGAAAAAACGAGTCTTGCATCGTTTTTGACGCGACGCACCGAAATTGACGCGACGTGCATCAAAGTTGATGCGACGCGCGTCAAAAGCGTCCCGCGACTCGTTTCGCAAATTTTTCGCCGATTCGCGGATTTCTCTGGAAATTTGCGAATTTTCCGGCGAAGCGAATCTCGGGAGATTCGCCCATCACTAACAATTATATATTAATATTCCAATTCAATCAAATATTTTCTGCATACTCCAGCTTATAATGACTTTGTAACAAAAGATCTTTAAAATGTATTTTTAGCAAACGGAACACCTGCAAGATAGAAATCAATTTATGCAATACTTCCATCCTTAGGGATACTTCAAAAAGACATATCCGAATAACATAAAAGAATAAAAGAAAAACAGCAAGATCCCTGGATATTTTATAATGTTTGTCAGAGATAGTAAAATCTGTTTATTAAGAAAGTTACTAAAAATCTGTACAAAACAAAATAAGAGTTGAATTACCTATAGTTAACCATGGAATGTTATTTTGCTTCCTAACAGCTGATCTTATTTAACATTTTCCTAGAATTTAGCTGCTTAAGTTTCCACACTTGGCTCAAATGTGACTTTTTTCCCTATAGTTCTTTATAATGTAACATCACAATTAACAGCATTTATCCTTGGCCTAACTTTTATTAGATTATGGGTGTGACCTTGACATTGCAGTTTGAGTATAAATATTTTTTCTTTCATTTGATTTTTCATGAAAATGTGTACGGTGCCATAATGTGATAGGAAGAATAAATCATAATCTATTTTTCTTTAGAGAGTAGGTATAAATATTACAAGAATTCTGGCGTGAAGCCCACACTGTGAAAAACTATGGTTATTTAGTGAATTTTGCATATGAACTCAGCACGAAACAATATTGTACAATATAAATTAAACCAGTCTGTTAGCAACATTGCAGAGTCCTGATGTCTTTATGCTATGAATGTACACAATCTAAAGCAGTCTTTTTAACCTTCAAAAAGTTAAATATTCCATGAACATTTCCCTCAGAAATCAGAATGGTATTATATAGCCAAAACAGTATGAAACTGAATACGGGGAAGAAGAAGAAAGGGCGAGCAGATAGTCCTAGTTCAGTGTGACTGCCTCTGAGAGAACCCTGCAGAGTAAGCAACCCAAGGGATACAAGTGTGGGGCCCCTGTGTGAGGACAGTTTTTTTTTGTGCACTTTTGAACTGAACTGTGTGGTCATTAAGCCATTCTCGGGTGAATGGGACTGATAGTGATGTGCGGCCCAGTGGGGTTTACCTGGCAGTTCAGCCCAACATTGCTGCATCACTTGCGGGTCGTTCAGGTTGAGTGACCTTACACTGCTGGCTTCCGGTATTTTAGGCACACTTCTGCCTGCCCTGCCTCTTTTGTGATGTCATATGTGGTTGGGTCTACAAAATGAAGGGGGAAGCCAGATGAGGGCAGGTACAGATCAGGGGTGTGCAGGTCTGGGTCGGGCTTTTATCGACCCACACATCACTAGAGACTGTGATAAGGAAAGGATTGTGTTAGACAGACAGTCAGAAGTATACCCAATAGTGAGTTAGACAGGTCCCCCCAGTGCAGGAGTGCATTTTGTACTTGTATCAGATGCCCAATTTTCTTTAAGTTTTATATAAAATTTTACTTGGTTATATGCTAGGTGAAGGCACCAGACTATACATTTTCTCAGTATATTTCATGCAAAGAGGCTCAGGTCACCTGATCCCCATAGCAACTTGCTAAAGTAAGTGATTGTACCAACAATGCGTTACAACTACTTGGGTATTTTGAACATGAATCATTGATTTTAAAATAGGAAACCTACTTTTTGAATTCCTTGTACTTGGACAGTGAGGTTTTGGAATGCACTGCCGGGTGATGATGTGATGGCAAAAAATATTCTGTAAATAGATTATTCCAGGACCACTATACATATATAGAATATATATAGACTATACTATAGTGGACTGCATCTGGTACTAAATTCTTTTTATTTGTATTTCAAGTTTCTTTTTAAATATTTTTTAGTGATTATATTTTATTTCCCCACCTTCCCCCAACATATAAATGTGTGTATGAAATTAATTTATTCCACATGCTAATATTAATCTTATCTACAGTGCTACAAAATATGTTGGCGCTTTATAAATGTTAATCTGAATGAGTGGCCTGTACCTTCATTTATCTACTAAATTAGGTTTGCTATTTCTAAGCCACAATACAAATGTGGACACAATTTGTGATAAAGTGTGATGTGCCACAGCAGAAGATAAGATACTTTGTAACAATTTGGAGATAAGCAAACAACAAGATAAGATAAAAGGTCCCTTGTGAAAATTAGACTCACAGTTTAAAGGGCAATTCACCATCATTAGAAAAACTGTAATAACTGAAAGAAAATCATAGAAATATGTTCAAACTTTCATAACCTTTCAAACTTTGTAAAATAAGCATGGAAATTACAGGGTGTGGTCACAAAATACCTCAGCAACTTTTTTGTCCTTTTTATTTCCAAAATGTTGGGAGGTATGAGAACAGACTATGCTGAAATGTTCTAAGGTTACTGATTTCTCTATGTTCATATTTCCATCTGAGATCAGAGATCTTTAATTCAAAGCCCTCCATAATCAAAAGGCGGCTCAGGTATCTTTATGACTTTTTTTTGCAATGATTCGTGGAAAGAAAGTGTGTTTTTCTGTGCTTTGATTTGGATCTAATTAGAAACACACACAAAACCTAATAATACAATAATGAGTACACAAGTTACTTTATTATTTTTAAAAGGACAAGGAAAATGCATGGGCTTTATAACTAAATTGCTATTAAAATGAACATTACACAAGTGCCCTTTTATTAAATGCAAATTAACAACATAATGCTTCTGAGAAACAAAACCCTTTCAGTGGTATTTACATTAAGTGAGAATCTTGCTATAGGTCCATTACTTACTGCCCACTAGGTAGAAACCAGCTTTAAATTTGGGTTTAAACTGAAGACTGGGCTTTACATTGATACTGTTCTTTCTACGTGGCTAGTCCAAGATAAATAAGGGGCCCCAGAGACACTCTTGATGCTTTTGTTCAGACAAAAAGCAAATTACCTAATGAACACAAAATGCTTACACAGGCAACTTGTCAATGATATAGATAGATTTAAAAAAAACCCAAAAAACTCAGGGTTGGGGCAGACAGGGAGATTTAGTCGCTTGGTGATTAATCGCCTCTTCTGTGAGGTGACAATTTCCCCAAACTGCCTGCTCCCTGCCTGCCGCATGTTTGAATGAAGAAACGCCAGCGCCAATGCACTCACGGCATTTCAATTTCCGTAATCGGCCGAAGTTTCCTCATGAGGCAACTTCGGGCAATTCCGGAAATCGAAGCTCCGCGAGTGCATTGGCGCTGGCGTTTCTTCATTCAAGCAGGCGGCGGGCAGGGAGCAGGCAGTTCGGGAAGATTGTCGCCTCACAGAAGAGGCGATTAATCACCAAGCGACTAAATCTCCTCAAATCTGCCTGTATGAATAGATGCTGCAGGGAGGAGTCTTGGAGGGGGGGGGGCAGTGGATGGGGGCTAGGTTTCCAAGGCATCTTTAAAGGCATCAGAGTGACTACAGATGAAGTAGACCCCAAAGTCCTGCCCCTCCCCCAATTCTCTAGGACCTCTTTTCTTTATAGTTATGCCACTGAGTTCAGCCTTCAAACATTGGCGCCAGTTTGCAAACCAACAAGTAAGAGTACTTATGCAAGTAAATGGACACACAAAAGGTTTAAGTAATGGTGCATAAAAACTACAGTCAAACATGGTGATGGAAACATATGCATTTGTTTTTCTGATCAAAATAAAATGGAAAACACCTGGTGAGATTATTTAGGTGGTAAGAAATTAAAGTATGTGTTCATAAATAAAGACACAGAGAGAGTTAATTGTGCAAATCCCACCATGAACACTGACCTGACAAACACACAAGATTTTTTTCACATGTTCTTCACACAATCTTCTCAAATCTTTTAGTTACAGAATTAATTCCAGACTCCAGTATACAATTTATTTTATCTTTACATTTTAAAAGACAGTAGAGGCATATAACTCTACTACAAGCTGATTTAACATATACAAATAAATGTACCCTTGGCCACAGGTAAAGTGCTTTAAAATAGGTCATGGAAGCTCAAAGTGACTTCTACAATCCTTATAATTTGCATTTATTTTTAATAATACACAAGTTTCAATGAGTAGCACATCACTAAGCACTAATAATAGCTAATGCACTGTGTATTAATATATATGTTACAGGTTCTTGGCTTTTGTGAATCGTATACATATAAGAAACATTTTTCCTCTGCAGCCAATGAAAATGATATTTACAGTAGCACTTGTCTGGGTTGTTCAGCTGAACAATGTTCCTAAATCCAGCACTGATCCTTGCAGCACAATGCAGCTAAATGAAATCACAACATTACAACTTGAAACTGTGGAGTTGAAAAGTTTTAGGATCATATATATTGAAAGGCAATGGCTCCGATTGTTTCTCCAGCACAAAAGTTTAAATATGCACCACACCATCTGCTAAGAATGTTTTGTTAAAGGACAGCCAGAGGAAATCGAAAATTGTCACTCACAGGATTCAGGCCTGTAATTATACAGTATCTGCCCAGTATATGCAAGTATTAGACATTGTGGTGAAGTAGACATTATCTGATGAAGTGATAGGAACAGAAAAAACTAAACGTGGTTTAGATGGACTTTGTAAATATTAAGCCAATTTTACAAATAGTTTAATTCAGAGCGGACATGTTTTCTATTTTTGAGCCCTCAAATGTCACCTGTTTCTTGGCACTTGGTTGCATTATGGCATTCAGTAGGAACATATCCTGGGATAAAATCCATACATTGAATGTAAAAGGTCCAGAGATTTCTCCCATTGCATTGTCAAGCAAATGGATGACCCACGTTAATTACAGATGCAAGAAGATTTCAAGTATCTTGCTTGCCAAATCTACTTCAGTCTAATTGTGTGATTGGGCAAAACTTCAAAAACTTTTTAAATTGCTCTTTAACCCTTCCTTGCTCTAATTTTCATTAGCAAATTGGGATTTAGATTCAATACTGTATTTGGCTGAATTTTTCAGACAAATCCTGAAATAGTGTATTCAATGCGTCCCTAGTAAAAGACAGCATGGAGTACGGGAAAGCAGAAATGAAAAATATGACATGGCAAAATGATAAGAAAACTGTGGATGTGAGTGCTACAAGGTTTGCATATGAATTTGGGGAGGCTGCATTTGTAAGGCTGCCAAAAAATGTCAGAATATCTAGTCATAGAAGATTGCTTAAGCAGAGCTGTCAACGCCAGTTCCTTAATTTTGACCTCCTGGAGTTTCGTCACCATAATGCATTGTCTGACTTTCTGCAGTTTTTTTCACTGTACGCATGAGCCTCGAGCATTAGGTAATATCATGGAAGATTTTGACATCATATGAGGTCACTGTACTCAAAAAAATGTTCAGTAGAGCACTGCACATGCACAGCTCTTCTCCTGAGTTGCCTGCTATCTGGGTTGACACTCAAAGCTGGTCAAAATGACAAGCGACATTCATGTCCAAAGTTTGTATAAAGAAGACTACTGATTTGAACGAGGTGTGAAGGAGGCGATTCATGGTTTCAAGGTGGAGAAACCATCCCTGAACAGAGGCAGGGGCCTTAAACACCACCTGTCTGCTACATACAATATTGTTCTCACATCTGTACCCTGGCAGTTTCAGAACATTTTACACATCCATTCATGCAACTCTCACAAGTAACTTTGTGCTTGTATTTGGAATATGCTGAGGACTTCCCACACCAGTCAGTTGAACTGAAGAAGCTGCTAGGATGAGTAGTGAAATGTCTTCAATGATTACTCAGCAAGTCCAGTTGTTTTAGAATTACTTATATTAGATATACCATGACCAGGATGAATGAAAATATGTCAGAGGCATATAGCTTAAAGGGGTTGTTCACCTTTGAGTTAACTTTTAGTATAATGTAGAGAGTGACATTCTGAGACAATTTGCAATTGGTTTTCAATTTTTATTATTTGTGGTTTTTGCGTTATTTAGCTTTTCATTCAGCAGCTCTCTAGTTTGCAGTGTCAGCAATTTGGTTCCTAGGGTACAAATTACCCTAGCAACTCTGCATTGATTTGAATAAGAGACCGGAATATGAATAGGAGATGGACTGAATATAATGATAAGTAATAAAAAGTGGCAATAACAACATATTTGTAGCCTTACAGAGCATTTGTTTTTAGATGGTGTCAGTGACCCCCATTTGAAAGCTGCAAATAAACAGAAGAAAATTGCAAATCATTAAAAAACTATGAAAAATAATTAATGAAGACCAATTGAAAAGTTTCTTAGAATTGGCCCCTAACTTGAAGGTGAACCACCCCTTTAAGTGTTCACCTATAAAAGGTATGTCTGGCTCAGAAAGGGACACATGCCACATGTCTTAATCTGGCTTTGTATATAATACTAAAATCAAGAGGGGTATACAGAGGGGACACAGATACAGAGAAACACAGAGTACATTTAGACCCTTCATTTGAAGTTGATTTCATTCATGTGAATACAAATATGTCTGGAAGGAAAACTAAGGTATGTCAGTATTCGCATAGTAACTGCCAAGTAGCTTTTAGTTAAAAGCTTATAACGATAATATAAGTTAGGTTTCAAAGGGAACAAAAGAGAATTAAGAAAATTGGGTTAGGACAAGTCAAAGTGTTTGCTAAACAGGCACTAACTCTTGCACCCCTTATTCATCTGCACTCCTTCCCCTTGTCTATAGTAAATGACCCCTAAAGTATCTCAAAACGTGTCTAATTACCACAATTACCACAGTTGTTCTAAAGCAAGATAAAGTAAACAAGCACATGATTCCCCATCCATTATTTTAAAACAGAAGTATTCAGAAACGCTTTCTGGCATCAAATTCTTATGTTCAATAAAACAGCTACTGTACAACCCATTCTTGTTTTTTTTACCTGTTTTCATGCTGCCTCTTTGAAATGTTTTGCACATTACTGTCCTGCATTTACATTGTGTATAAATAAACCAGGTTTATGATTCTGTATAGCTATTGCTTCTTATCTAATAGCAACAATATTAATTAAATATAATAATTTGCCTTTGTATAAGACCAAGACAATAGTCTCCAAGCAGTTTATATGTCTGTAAAACATGCAATGCTGTCGTCCAAGAACTGAGGGACTTTGAATGGTATGGCTACATAGTTATTTATTTCTTCTATCTGGCCTTACGTCACATACTGAGGAATGCTAATTTATACTCTTGACATAATGAGCTGTTACTAAGCCTTCCTAAACTGTTGATAGAATCTGCAATACACAATCCAGTCTGGCTCAGTAATAACCAAACAAAGGAACTTTTCATCAAGTGCTAATAATCCAATAAGGCAAACAACTGATAAGTGTGTTTGGTGTTTAAGAAAGTATGGCCAATAGAAGTGTGTAATCCTTCTCCCTTGGGGCCAAGTTTTTTATGCAGAAAGGGAGCCAAACTCAATAAATCCTTTTCATGTGGTGATTAATATTTTTCATGCTTGGGATTAAAAAATGTAAGATGGGAAAGCGTAACCAGAAAGGTGGCAATGGTGTCAAAACAATCCAACTGAGCTTTTCAATCAAAATTTGCATGGTCTAGGATAACATTATGGAGTCCTACAATGCTATTTTTTGGCACCAAAGGGGTTATTGAATCAGTCCATGCAGGATTTCTTAGTCGTTTTGATTTATGTGGGACCCAGTAGTGTACTTTTTTAGTTACGGCTTACAAGAACTTTGAAAAGAACTGTGAGAAGATGAACCCTTTAACTAAAACATGTTTGTGCATGTCATTATTCCACTCTTCAATCTTCAAAATCCAATCCATAAAATTAAAGCCTAGACCCCTAAATGCTACAAACACTAATAACAAAAAAGGGAAAGTTGTGCTCAACAATAAATGTTAAACCATTAGTCAGGGGGTGCAGTGAGGCCATAAACACAAAATCCATACAAAGGCAAGAGGTCCTCTGCACTCAACTTATTGTCAATATATCAAGGACATTGTTTCAAACATCTCAAAACTTTCTCTGTGTCCTCAACGTATTGCTAATGGGTTGAGTGCACATGACCTCATGTCCGCTAGAAACACTGTTTGCATGACTCCTATCGACGGTAACAAATTCTAGTTGAAATGTTGAAACAAAAGCACAATGGACACAAGATGTACTTTTCTCACTCTTTAGTTACAACATGCAATAAAATTTCTAAATATATTTACTAAACAAGGAATGTAGGAAGAGGAACTATTCCACACAAAAACCTTAAATGCATTTGGACAGGATGCTTAGCTTTAAGAACATGTTTGAATCCAGCCCAGTCATTATGGACTTTACATTAGAGTTCATGTCATATGAATGTTATGGAGATAACCAGTGTTATGTGAAAGCAAGGAATCACATATGGACACAATGCTACTATAACCGTGAGAGAGCATCACCCAGCTGAGATTGCCCCAGAATCATGTAAGATTTTTCATTGTGTTTGCGAATCCTTTGTTACCAGGCCAAACAAGAACATTTTGTTCAGCATGAATAAGAGTGTGAAGTATGGGGTTAGGACAGTAGGATTGTTTATTATCATACTGAAGACATAATTGCCACAATTACTGCATGGAACATAGCATGACACCAGTGTGCAAATGAGACTTTAGATTATATCAGGCAATGGTGGCAAATACAGAGCAGCACGAGTGTCCTGTGCGTGGGGATTCCTATTTAGGAGTGAAGTAGAGGCTCAGAGTAGGACACCTGTGTTTCACAGCCCTACATATCATTAATGGATCACTTTTTACAGTTTTCACTGAAAAGTCTTTCTGGAGAACTGTGGACCCCAACACAGTTGGGAAATTAACTGTTAGCATCTCCTATTTTTCATGATCCGCATCAGCTATTGAGTTTGCCATCTCTATTATTATGCCCCTATTTGCAGAGGCTCCAAATTCCACTGGGCAGTCAGTAAGTTTGCTTCTTTATATATTCAGAAATCTACATGCTTGCAGCATAGTTCAGACATACCGATGTTGGCAGGCCCGGACTGGCCATTTGTGGGTTAGGGCAAATGCCAGAGGGGCTGCTATAAGGTCCCATAGAAAGTCAGTATTTAGTGGGCTGGTGGGGGCTGTTTGGGCCTCTATGTGGGCTGATGGGCCTCTTGTGTACCTGAAATGCCAGGGCCTATTTTAATTCTCAGTCCAGTCCTGGATGTTGGGCTAGTGTTTGAGAGTTACATATTTCTTTAATAATTACCCATAAAGCTGTGAGGTTGGTATATGTTACAGTCAAAGCTTGTAATAGGAGGCCAAAATGAGCATGGAGAGATTTCGAACTTCCAACTTTCTATTTTTATAGTGATAGATATTTTTTTATATTAAGTCATGTTTTGTAGGGCATAAGGTTATATAAATAGTCCTGGGATTGCTGGCATTTCACAGATGTATTATATCTAGAACTCCTAGACAGTATACAGTATATACTGTAGATACATTCTTCCAACTGAAATCGGTACAGTCTAAAGAAAACAGTGATATTTTGCTATATCCTTGTCACTCTGCACTTATTTGCCTTCACTGCAAAACTGCCTTTCTTCCTGACATTAAACATACTTTCCTTGCGGCAGAACACCCTCCCATAGCATGGATAACCCTGTATATTAAGAGCAGGCACAAGTGACAGCTTCTAAACGAACCTTAACATGAATCTTCTAGCTGGGAAACAAACAAACTGTTGTTACTTACCACCCTATGCAGGGACAGCACTTTCCAAGAACTGTCTTATATATGTTGCTTGGAAAGTAAGGGGGATCTATGGAGCATGGGGCTCTTCTAACACAACAGCCTACATACTGCATGTTTCCATTTGGCGGGTTGCCAGTTTTAAACAGCTGGCTTCATAGAAAATGTATCCGCGATCTCTAGGTGGAGTGCTGAAGGGGGATATTCTCTCTCTCGCCACTGACGATTCACATTCTTGCAGGTGGGATGGCATTTTGGGGAGATTATTCACCCACAGTAGTGAAGCTACTAATCTCTCCTTGTGTCACCGCTAGTGATGGGGGGATTGGTGGCGTTCCGCTTCGCCTAATTTTTTTGCTAATTTCTCTCTAAATTTCTCTAGAATAGAGACCACAAAGAGAAATACATGAAAAAAAAAAAAAACAGAGTGCTATTATATTAGTAACAACCATATGCAATTAGAAGATTTTCCCTGGGTCAAGGTCCAAACATTTACAAATTTAGTTAACATATGACAATTATACAGCTTTGCTTATTGTTGTACAGTACATGTGATGAGTCCCTTTGTGCAGAGTTTTTTTTTTAAATGTATAAATAAATATCAGGCTTCTAGGAATTAGTATAGCAGAGAAAATATTTGTGTAAAACATATAAACTTGTTATATGTCATTCAGAGCTTTGTTTGTATTTTGTAAGTCCCTCCACATTAGACGTGAGCAGAATCAAACCACTATATCTTTTCCATTAACCCTTTCCCCATCAGCCATTTTTCCTAAATGTGAACATCTACTGCCAAGCAGTTAGTAGACCTTTTTGTGCTCTTTCACTTTACGGGCTCTTCCTGGGGGGGTCTTTTAGTTTACCCAGGAAAACAATATTGTTTTTTTTCAGGACAACATGAACCGAGAGTTGAATTTTGGTGTAATTCCACTTCTGTAAAAAGATATAGGCTTCTAAGTGTCTAATAAAATGACAAAAATCATGTTTCACATAGTACAATCACATATATCAGAAACATAATTTATGGGGATTTCTCACTTGTATAGATCAAAATCTGCAGGCAGCAAACTACCAAATTTCCAAAGCAGTGCTCCACAAAACAGACTACTTCTGATTTCAAGGCCAAACACTCCACTAACAGTAGGTCTACCCTAGAAAACAACACATTATTAGAAAGAGCAGATTCTGGCTAATCAAAATGGGTAAATAGATCTATGTAAGCCAAACTATCAAGTTTAAATTCTTTCCTAAAGTTATAATTTTTTTTATAGAAATTGGTGAATTTTTTGATAAATGACAACAAAGCTTCCAATCTACAGCATCAGATCTCCTACACATCATTAGGTACCAATGTAAAACACCCTAAATATGATTGCTAGGAGTCCACTGAACAGTTTGATGCCCAATATGGATTGGTTTACCCAAGTATGTGGCATATAGGGGCCCCAAAATGTAGACACCTCATTTGAGCTATCAGGTCTGTAATTCCAGATACTTTAAAATCAACACATCTGCATAGATTTTGGGAGGCAAATTTAGAAAAAAGTAAGATCACCCCAGAAAACCATCTATTTTCGGAAAGTACACATTCCCCCGAATCCAAATTGGGTATGCACGTCTTTCTACTCCAAAGCACCAAGCAACAAACCTTTCATAAATTCAGAAATTTTGGTGACACTTCCAAAAATCACCTCAAAACTTCCACCCTGCAGCATCGTATTTCCCATATTTTATTAGGTATAAAGATAAAATCACCCAAAATATGAAAGCCTGGGGGTCCTCTGAACATTTTTATGCCCAATATGTACAGATGTACCTTAGCACATGGCATAGAGGGGCCCCAAAATGATTTCAGGTACAACAAAATAACACAATTATATAGTTTATATAGTTATATAGTGAATAAAGTACCCCTATTGTAAAATATAAGGATATTATAGGTTACCGAGGAGTTTCATACAGGTCATGGAACTCCGAGGTAACTTCTAATATCCTCATATTTTGCAACTGGGGGTACTTTATTTATTATAATACACAAGTTTCACTGAGTCATGTGACAGAAATGACATCAGAACTCACCATATATAACTGATGACATCAGATCTCACCGTTTATAAGGATATAATTTACAAGATATTCACGGCTTTTGTGTATTATATAAATATATCCCCATTTTTTGCATGAGGTCATTCAGTTAAGGCGCATAAACACACATCTGAACTTCCAGAACTAAATATTAAAATAATTATTTTCTAGACAAACACACAGATACCGGATTCCACAGACATCAATGAAAACACTTTTACGCTGAGGAACTATTTCCAAACATCCCTTAGGCTACAGTATAATGCAGCTGGTCCCTCACCTTGAACTTGAAGCCCCTCTTTTGAGTGAAACACTAGTTTGTGTTTACAGTCAGTGAAAGTAACTACTTTTCATGACAGAACGGTTCGTAATGCAAAAAGGGAAAAAAGAAAAAGATCAAAACTGTATATTAAATACAAAACAGTGCTCAACTTTATTCCCAAGAAAATAGATGGAAACAACACAGATTCATATTCCCTTTGCTTTCCATATAGTGGGAAGAGCACATATTTACTGGAAAGCAGAGGGACTTCCAGAATTCCTCACTTTACAATGGAACAACATGAGGGTAGAGTTGGATCCTGCTGTGAATCTGAAGAAAGGGATAGGGAACTAGTCCATGCAGCACAGCCAGACAATCATAGTTTCCTTTCAAAATGTAAAATCAGATATGCCTAATCTATACTTTTAAATTCCAATAGTGTTTATGCATATAACTGAATGAGTGAATATTAAAATGAGGGATATAGTTCTCTCTCAATACAATATTAAAACTTAACTGACAGATGGTTTAAACCCATTAAGTGTTTCATTCTAACAATTTTTGTTCCTAGAATCAAACCAGCCGATTTTTCTGCCCATTTTCAGGCACCGTCTACCCTTTCCCGGTCCCCATAAGTCACAGCCCCCATCCTACATGAAGACTGGTATTAGAAAAGAAAAAAAAAGGTGGAAACCTTAGTCAAAACAGGAGTCAACCCCCAATAGGTGCAGAGCAGAGGCCTTGGTTGCACGCCTCAAGGTATGTGTAAAATCTAACATAATCCAATGATAAGTCAAAATACAATAATGCAACAATTTTGTGGCTTGCAGTAGACAATAACCAGAATCCCAGCACTGTTGTTGGCTGATAGAAATGGATCTTTTCCATCTATATTCTATTCATCATTATACAAAAACTCATACATCACTGTTGGATGATGCATTTAACACTTTGTGCCACCTCTATTTGCTCAGTGTTTGCAGAGTGTTTGTAAACCAAACATATGTAGAGTGGGAACTGTATATTCTATGGCACTGGGATGCTTTTACGGTCTTGTCAGTGATGTACGTTATACATTATGCAGCATGTAAATGGTTACATTGTGTATATTTAGAAATAACTATCACAATGTTATATCATACTCTTTCAGGAACAGCTTGCATTTTTATACAACTTGTAGCAAGAAAGATCACACAATCACACCGCATATAGGCATCAAATCATCATTAGATTACAGAGAGGAGGATAAAAAGGGGATAATATCGCACAGTACAGATGTTTCTGCAGCTGCATCTAAACAAAGAATAACAACTCTATAAAATTGTTTGGCCCATGTTTGAGCCCTGGGTGTCTTTTGCTGTTTTTAAACATATTGTCCCTTTCTTTGTGCTGAAGAGAATAGTAAATTAGTTGGGATTTCTAGTTTGATTCCAGTGAAAAGGTACATTCGTGGAATCGAGGATATCCTTTGTTAACATTTGCTAGCCAAGCAGAATAGTTTTGTTTATTTATTTTAATAGAAAATGTAGTCAATTGGTGATAATCATGACTGGAAGCCAAGACTACATCGTGGAATATTTTACAGTTATCCCAAAGGCAAAGCAAAATGAGAGACAAAGCATAAGCATATCTTGGAACTATAAATTATAGTGTTTGACCAAACCCCAGTTGCAAAGTTTTCATCCAAATATATTGTGCCGTTCTGCACTAATTAATGACTGACCTTAAGATGGTGCAACTCTTCTTAGAATGGTGAAGTAACAGGCTAGGTCATCTGTTTTTTAATGATAATTTTTATTTGCTTCCATTTCTGCAGGGAAGGTGATATGTAAACACACACATATACACATACACACACATATATATATACACACACAATGTTCTAGAGATTCAGATTCTCTACTGCCAAGAAAATAAATGGTGCCAGTCCCTTAGACTTAATAAAGTCATCTGCTAATCTGTGCAAATCAGCATAATGGACATGGGAAAACAGGGAAATGACAAAAGCACAGAAGTGTTTTGTATTGTTATGGCTTTTGGCTACAGCATCATCCAAATCCAAATTGTTGCAGGATATACCCAAATGTTGGATACGAAATGAGTTAAGTATGGATTAGTAGTGTACTGAGCAATCTTCCTCTTTCCCCCAGCTTCTACAGAAAGGAACTGCCTAGTGTTGGTTGGAGGGGTCAGTACCTCTCCCAAACTGCTGAATCAAAACTACCACAAAGGCAAGTTTATTGAGTCACTAGATGTAACGTTTCAGGGCCTTTTACATAGCTACATAGCAAACTGGCAAACTTAAGCTTGGAGCTGGCCTAAGCATTTCATGCAATATAAACATATGAAATAGGGTAGTTTCTCATAGTTTGTCCTCTCTTAATGAAGAATAGCACTTCTCCTTAACAGAGAATGCGGAGTTTAGGAGGATAGCACATCCACCATGTATTGAGAACAAAGAAAACTCCATCACAGGGGTAGAATGTTTAACAGGGATTTACCTTGTGTTCAACTGTGGCAAGCCAACAACAACAATAATTCAGAGGTGGGCCCCTTCATCAGATGATGTTGTTGACGTGTCACAATTGTTCACCAGGAAATAAGGGATTCATGGAACATTTTGTTTATTCAATACAATATAAGTAGCAATGTTATCCCCTGGCAACTAGTAAGGAGTAACTCCATCTGGACTACCTACACACCCAATTCATGCCCAGACTAAGTACAGAAGGGGTCTCACTTCCATTGAATCAATGTTTCGGCCCACATTAGGGCCTTTATCAAGGATGTAAATATATAAAAGATGTAAATATATATATATATA
>CM044436.1:39721343-39732763 GCA_024363595.1 Xenopus borealis
AACTGAACTGCAACTAACAAAAAAGACACTTAGTTACAAAGTTTGTACAAAATATGCATAGTGTCCATGCGTCAGTACTATCCTAAGTATATATGTTTCAATGGGTCACTTAGAATATATCATAATATTTATACAAAATATATGTTTAAAATAGTTTATCGTTAATATTTCCATACTTTCTAAACCAAAAAAAATAAAAAAATTAGGAGGCTAGCAATAGGCAGACAGATTCTATGACAGTTTCAAATTGCTCTAAAATAAGAGTTCTTTGTACTGTAGTATTAGAGCTCTTCTCCTCAGGGAACTTTGCAGAGTTCTAGTGTGTTTTTCATGTCCACGTGCCCATGAAGGGGTTATCCAACTAAGCCAGCCACTTAACAAGCTGCTTTGAAAATAATCCTGATGGTTCCTAGTTGGTGGTCCAAAGCATGGAATGGTTTAAGCCTTGGAAGCGACACCTCTACTGTCAGTGAAACAGGAATTCTTTACTTGTGTAGGAAAACCAATCTTTTGAAGGATGATTTTGGAAAATAAAATGATTGCGGTAGGTAAGAGAGTTAGCCACCAACAAAGTGAGAAATAAAAACATGAAATACTGTAAAACCTCATTTTAATTTTTCTCCATTAAAGTCTTGACGGCACAGCTGCAAAGAGAAGTCTCCATTTCTATTTGAGACACAACGTAGTAATTATAAAACCATTTTTCTCCTAAAAGTAGATTTAGTTTGGGTTACAGATTGTAAAGGAACAACAATCTCTCAGATAAACTTCACTTATTTTCCTCAGGTTTAACCACTCACTTGAAGAGTAACCTACTTTTGCAGGTAATATATTTTTTAGTTTGAGGAGACAGAGGTTGTCAGGGAAAAGCATCTTCATATTGTAACGGATATCGATTTAAAAACAATGTCCTAGTCTAAGCACTATGTAGTACTTCTTTTATGTACAGTTATGTGCCTTGCTACAACACATAGGTGAGGGATAAGCAATTCAATATATTATCTTGTGGCGCAACTTAGCAGACAAGTATTTATTCAATAATGTATATGAAACAATTTATTCTTAAAATGTGGTGGAACCCGGAGAAGTGCCATGTTGAGAGTTCCTCTCTTTGTCTAACAAGCAGTACCCATTTGTTAACAACACATTGACAGATTATAAAGTTCCTTTATGAACAAAATGTGAAGGACGTAGCAAGGATATAATGGCAGGGTCATGTGTCACTGGATTGTTTGTAGATGTTCTTTCTAATAAAAACCTTGGGCTGGTGCATAGGTAGCATACCATATATATCCACCACACAACCTTAAGTACAATTTATTCCATCGGTGAGTAACATTTGTTCTGAACTGACAAGTAAGATTCTGGTTGGAAGAAATGATGCTGCGATGGAGAGGAAAGTCTAAAAACTGCTGCCTAACCAGCTTGAGAGACAACAAATAACACCTGTGTGTGTTAAGTATGGTTTCCTATTGTTTATTTGATTGATGTTGTACTTTTCCAGCTTGATTAGAAACAATCCGTACTAGGGATGCACCGAATCCACTATTTTGGATTCTGCCGAACCACTGAATCTGTCGTCAGGGGTGTTTCTGGGGCTGCTGCCGCCTGAGGATGCAGCCCCGATGCCGCCGCCCCCCCTCCCGCTTTTTGCCACCCCTGGTAACTGGCCGCTCCGTGCCGCCTGAGGAAAGGTTCTCACCTTGCCTCATGGCTGGATCGGCCCTGTCTGTCGTGAAAGATTTGGCCGAATACCAAATCCACATTTGCATATGCAAATAAGGGGTGGGAAGGGGAAAACATTTTTTACTTTTACTTGTTTTGTGACAAGAAGTCATGCAATTTCATGCCTGCCCCTAATTTGCATATGCAAATTCGGATTTGCTTCGGCCAGGCAGAAGGATTCGGATTTGGCCGAATCCTTGTGAAAAAGGGCAAATCATGTACCGAATCCTGGATTCAGTGCATCCCTAATACGTACACACTGGGGGAAATTCACTAAAGCTCGAAGCGTATAACGCTAGCACTAATTCGCCAGCGTGACGTCAATTCGTAACGCAAATTCACTAACACAGTCTGGCGAATTTTCGCTAGCGAAGTAGATAGACTAGCGCAATTTTGCATCCTTAAACCAGACAAACCTGCGCACTGTTTAAGTATCGTATTTACGCAAATTCACTAGACGCTAGACATTACTTTGCCAGGTCAGACCTGGCAAAGTTCAATACAATAGATAGGAGTTTGAAAAAAAAAATGTTGTTTTAACTTTTCAGGGTGATAGTCTGAAAAAGAGTGACATTTTTTTGGGGGGTTACCGCACCTTCCCCCCTGCATTTCCTAACATAGCAACTCAGCTATAGGGGGCACATGTAGGGCAATAGGACAACTTTATTTTATTTATTAAAGATTTCCTGGGCTTGTGCAGAGTAATGTAGTGACTGTAAAATACACTTCTATTATACATTGAAATTCGTGCCATATGCAAATTAGGCATCGCTAGTGTAAATGCGCTTTGCCTGGCCCCACTGTGCTTTGTCCCCCTCCCCCCCCCCCGTGGCATGGCCAGTCCATAACAAGGAATGAAAAATCAATAACGAGGAGTGGGGGGATAGTTTGAAGGAGTTAACAAAATTATTCCTAAAATGTTTTGCATCAGACTTGAATGTATGAATATGTTTCTGCATAAATTACACAAAAGATGCCAAAATTAATTTTGTGTCCGTTTTACTTTTTAACTTTAACAAATGCTTTTACACTCCCACAGGATTTTTCCCATTAAAAAAATGATAAAACAACTTATGTCATTGCTGTTATCAAATGTATTAGGGGCTGTGTGATAAAATGTTCCTTTAAACATTACTGAAAAATCACTAAATTGAATGGGTTGAACAGTCCATATCACACAGTCTACAGTCTAGTTTTTCTCATACGTAACACTTACTTGGTCATCATAACGGTAAGTCAGAAATTGTTCCCCAGTTGTATCTTCAAGGAAACTCCCTTGTGGAGACAGAGCAAATTCAGGGAGAAAGTATGCACCTTGAGTCTGGTCCACTGATGCCTACAATTAAAAATAATTATTTAATATTTGTGGATGGAAAACAACACAAACCATTCAACTGTACTTCTTTCATATAAAGGTGTGTCTTTAATATATATATTGTAAATCAAATGCATATTTGGGGGCAAATTTATGAGTCGGTTCAGCAGAATGTCTGACCTGATAGTCAAACACCATTCTACTCCAAGGCCTGTTAGAGGTCAGCCGCAATTCTGATATCCAACACACTTCTGAATTAATTCCTTTCCTGCTATAGGTTACAAGTAATTATAAAGGATACAGGTGGTTTGCTTGTTGCTGGATCAATTTGAAAGCAAATTATGAAATGTTTTATATTTTTCAACAATAGCTTACAATCCTCACTGCTCAGAAAAGAAACAATCGAGTCCTTATTATTTAGTACTATATATTTGCTTCTGTAAAGTGTTAAAAGTACAAAACTTCCAATGCTCTCCACAGTCAAGGTCCAATCTTCTATTATATTGGAAGTTGTAGTTCAGTAGCACAGTTTGAAGATCAGTCATGCAGGCTTGGTTGGAATTTAGGTGTTCCACTCCACTTCAATGTAAATGTGGTGTATAAATAAAGATGTTCAAATGTCTAGTGATACAATGCCACTCTCAGGGAGCACATCTTACCCATCTCAAACTCTTACACAATTACTGTGCCAGTGAATGGGAAGCTATCATGCATGGAAAATGAACTACAACATGAACTGAAGAATAAACAGAATAATTACTTGCATTCAAAGTAATTCATGTGTTATCTTACAAATAGCATAATTCTGCAGCTACACAGTAAGATAATTGTTCCTTTAGCCTATCACTTCACTGGAAATGGTCGATCCCAACACAGCAGATACAAAACTTCCATCCCAAAGGTTTCTGTAGAAATGCCACAAACAGGATTTGCTAAATTCCTTGGAAAAAATGGCCTTATAAAGAAAATACAACTTATTATTATTCAATTAATTATGAACCAACACACATCTCTTTAAATCATAAAATCTACATACACTTTGCCATATACAAAAAGACCCCTGGCTTTCCTTCCTCACACCAGGTTTTATTATATAATAAACATCTAGCCAATTCAAAAAAAAAAAAAAACCACACAGGAAGCCCAGTTACTTTTCAACAGGGATGGTAAGAAGGGAGGTTGCGGTTGTTCCTCTTGTTTCAAGAAACCTTGTGATTTGGGTTTTCAAATGTTTGATACATTACAGTATTTTTTGAACATACAATAAAAATTTAAGAAGCCAGTGATTTAAAAATCAAGTTTTCAAGAAGATTGAGAGCTCCATTTGTGCCTTACATGCTTGCAAAAGAGCTGCACTTAACCCCAAACCTGATCTAGCCCCATCTCTTTTAAGGGTATTGGAGGCATTAGGTAGAACAGACAGCTGAAGTATTACTTTTACCTTCTGCTGATTAACTTGCAGGGTGGTGAAATGTGTTTTATGCCATTATTTATTTAATTTATTTTTTTTCTTATCAGCCTCACCACGTTCACTCCCTTCTACAGGTCCCAAATGAACTACTCAACTGACTATACCATGTTCATCTCAAAACCAGCCCGAGTTTTCCCACATTTCATAGTCTCAATCTCTAGTTCTTGGAAAACTGTTTCTACATTAGTTTTCATGTTCACTTAGTATTATTGGGAAAGACAGCTAGATTCTGAAGCATTTCACGGAGTATTTGCTTTTAAAAAAATAGGAAATTCAAGTGGCCTCTAGTAATCGTCAATTGCACCATATTTCATGGCAACCCAGGAATTTCCTACATATACATAATGCAAAAGCTATTCATGAAGCAGTATTTTGCATAAGACGTAACTTTGGTAAGATCAGTTAGGAGTCTGTTATCTAAGATGACATTGTTCTGCTGTCTGCAAATTTTGTTAAATTAAGTGGTATATTAAACAATTAGTGATGGGCGAATTTATTCGCCAGGGGCGAATTCGCGGCGAATTCCCGCGATTTGCCGCTGGCGAATAAATTCGCGAATCGCCAGCAAAATTTCGCTTGGCGAAAATTCACCAGAAAAAACGAGTCGCTCGTCATTTTTGACGCGCTGCAAACGACGCAAAGCGCGCTGCAAACGACGCGACGCGCATCAAAAGCGCCCCGTGACTCGTTTCGCAAATTTTTCGCCAATCTCGGGAGATTTGAGATTCGCCCATCACTATAAACAATCTTACAATATTGTTATAGATATTTAAGCAAATATTACCTTTTTGCAACTCTTGCCTTGTACCACCATTTCATGATGGTCTGTGTGCTGCCTCAGAGATCACCTGAACAGAAATATTTCAACTCTAACCGTAACAGGAAGAAGTGTGGAAGCAGAAGACACAACTCTGTCTGTTAATTGGCTCATGTGACCTAACTTTATAGTTTGCTTGGTATGTTTGTGTGCACCGTTGGATCCTAGGATCCCAGGAGGCTGTCCTTATTTTTTAAAATGGCAATTTTCTATTTATGATTACCCAATGGCACATACTACTAAAAAAGTATATTATTATGAAAATGGTTTATTTACATGAAGCAGGGTTTTACATATGAGTTGTTTTCTGCAATATCTTTTTATAGAGGGGGTATAGTTTTCCTTTAACCTTTCTAGAACATCCATACATTTTCAAAACTCTCCAACATGTTTTGATAGGTGTATTTGAGGCATATCAGAGCCAGGCCAAATGAAGGGTATCTATCCCCCCCCCCCCCCCACAACATGATTTCATCTATCTGGAATAATTAGTGAGGAATGCAGACCATGTGATACAGGAAGGGTAAGAAATAGTTATAATGACCCGCCTCTCAATTAATGTGCATACCACAATAAACATTTTTCCAGAGTAGCACCACCACTTTACCAAAAATAATTGTACCCTAGACAGGTGCTTCTGCTGGCTGCTCCAAGGTCTATTCTTGAGATATGCAATAATGTGCAGAAAATATTCTGTTGTCTAATTAGAGCACTGTCCCCCAAGAGACATATAACATTCTATACAGATATAGCAGAATCACTTCCACAAATTAAAATTATGGTTCAAGTAAAACATTTTTTTGAGAATTTTCCAGTTGCGGCCAGTGGCTTTACCTAGTAAATAACAGATGCACTTGATATTCATGTCCTAGAATATCTGTGCAAATATTATCTACAACATAAGTGAGAAAACAGAAATGTGAATTCCACAAACAGGTGTTTGCCAAAGATAGATTTAATTTGGATTTGGAAGTTGAGTGTTTATATGTTATCAACGAAGTGGATTATCCTATAACTGTTGTTGACATAATGAAAACATACTCTAAGATTTCTGTTTACAGGCTATAGCATTTTTTTTTTTTTTTTTTTTTTTTTTTTTTTTTATTCTGTGTGCTTCATACACATTGCAATTACCTCACTTCAAATTATCTTGCACTTCACAAAACGGTTCCTACAAGTCTCCATTGCAGACCACACTGTGGTCAATAACTCAACTGATTCAACATTGCCCAAAACAAGGGAACTATACGTAAATCCAGGACCCACGAGTTCTTTATAGCAGTATATACTGCATGAGTTCATTGGACTCTTCTTGGCACTCTTATAGGTTAACAGCAATGCTTAAAAACCCCACATGTGTAACAATAAAAATAATATCCTATGACCACCCAACCACCCAGATGGATTCATATGAATAACTATACAGTGCAGAATGATTTACTTGTAGCATGGTTTTTGTATGCCTTCAATAAATTTTCCACAGTTTGTTGATTATGGCTCAGATGCCAGAATAGTTTTAGCCTGTTTTAAAGATTTGTTGGAACCATTCAGGATGTTCTTTCAGGTGGAGGGGACTAGGATTAAAAATACCCCTTGTGGGTCTCCATTATTTATATTCCAACCAGGAGCTCTCCTGCTGTTTTTGAGCTAGTAACATCTTCACCTGCCAACCAAAGGAACTGAAGTCCAATCAAAACTGCACATTTGAAAGGCCTGATTCACAATTACACTGAATCCATATGTCTTTACCACAGTAACCAAGGCACATGTGGTGTATTCTAAACCAGATAAATTGGGGCAGATACAAATGCAATAAGTGCCATGAGTCTAACACCTAGCTGAAGTCCCTTTCCAAACAGAGGTGTGGAACAGTGGGGCTTCCCTCTTTCCACCACTGCCCTCTGTGGGGCCCTACAACTAGCAGATAGACAGATGGATAGCTAGACAGACACCCACCTAGAACACTCAATTGAGCTGCTTTCAGAGAAAACATCGATCTATTATATTACATCATATAAGATTTTATTTTTGAACATGAGGGCCCTGCATCAGATTTTACTCCTGTTTGTTTGGAATTCCAGTTCTGTTATCTTTCCTAAATTCTAATCCTAGAAACCCCTGCATTACAGAGTTGAATCCAGGACGCACGTCTTCACGCACTTCTGAAATTTGAAGGCCTCTGAATATCCCTTTTGGATAAAGCTGTAAAGAATCACCTTTTCACTTCACACATTCAGCACAAACTGGTTTTAGTATATAGCTAATGCATTTTCCTTGCACTTAAAGCTGATGGTCATGTACTCTTGAATGCATAGTGGAGTGTTGGGAAATTTAGTAAGAGGATAATTAAAACCAGAAAAAGGTTCTGAAGCTCCTCATCACCACAAACAAGTAGATTAGCAAGTCTAAAACACCAGGCTTCATTGAACGGAACAATACTGTGCCAAACAACACAGAAGCCCACGACATTTTGGAAAGCCTATATTGTTGAATACAAGATATATTTGCTGCTCAAATATTTTTGCTTCTTTGTGCTGCCATTTTGAAATATGTTATGTAATATTGTAAAAACACCACAGAGTTAAAGAGAAGGATTGTTAGGTTGCAGCTTAAATGTAAGTATGAAATTACAGTGGAACTAAAATGCAACTCAAATTACCTTAAAATCATACCCTGGGAGATTCACTCATTTAGTGAACATGTCAAATGAGCAGAACTTTTTTTTTCAATTTTTCTAAACTGGTAGAAGGTCAAAATGTGCAGATTTAGTTCTCTATGCCCCAGGGATAACCACTGGATCAAATGGGTTGCCTGTGACAATACTCTAAGAAAAGATTGACTCCACAAAGGTCCTCGTCTTTAGTATTTTTGATATTACAGCTTTAAGCAACAATGAAAGTAAAGATCCAAGTCTACTATAGTTTCTCCCTATAGAGCCCGAGATACTTCATATGCACAGTGTGCTGTTTATTAAAGGAAATCTATACCCCCCAAACAATGCAGGTCTCTATAAAAATATATTGCATGAAACCCTGCTTCATGTAAATAAACCATTTTCATAATATAATTTAGTAGTTTGTGCCATTCGGTATTCCATTTTAATGAACAAGGGCCGCCCCCTGGAATCCTACACAGAGCACACAAACAAACCAAACATGTTGGGTCACAGGAGCCAAATACTGGATAAAGTTCTGGTCTTCCACTTCTTCCCATTACAGTTACAGCTGCAGTATTTCTGGTCAGGTGATCTCTGAAGTAGCACACAGACCATGACAAAATGGAGGCTCAATTTATTATATTTAACTTTTACTATGTTATAGGATGACCAGTTCTAAGCACCATTTCAATTGGTCTTTTTTTATAGTTTTGAATGATTTGTCTTCTTCTTCTGAGTCTTTCCAGCTTTCAACTATAAACAAATGCTCTGTAAGGCTACAAATGTATTGTTATTGCTCCCGTTTATTACTAATTTTTCTATCCAGTCCTCTCCTATTCAAATCAATTATTCAAATAATTAAAATGAAAATCAATTGCAAATTGTCTCAGAATATCATTCTCTATATCATTCTAAAAGTTTATTTAACGGTGGACAACCCCTTTAATATGTAATTTAATATGATAAACTATCTGTTGCTTAAGTATTAATTTTGGGGGTCTAGTTTTCCTTTAAGTGCTGTGGTTAAAATATAAAAGCAAAGTGTGAACTTTTCTCTACATTTACCATTTTCACCTAAGTCTATTTCACCAGGTTCTGGCTGAAGAATTGATAAGATGAAGCTACATCCTCCACATTATTATGTCAGTGACATATTCTGTCCTCCAAAAATGTCATAAAAAAAGAAAATGCTGGAGTTTTTTCAGATATTAATGTGGGATTATGTTTACAAATTAAATTTTACCAACATCACTAATAAATCACTAATAAATACATATTGTATGATCTTTATGTAACTGCCATATTTAAATTCATGTAAATGTAAGTATGGTAACAAAGTTTTGCTAGGAAGAAAGCAGCGCTAGAGAAAATTCACTAAAAAAACTTTGGCGCTGGCAAAAGTATGCTGGCGTTCATTTACGGAGATGTAGTTTCGCATTTCGATGAATGCATGTAGTAGTCATGAAAGAACATCTGATGTATTTGAGAAAAGTATGGCAAAGACTTCCAAAGCTAAAATTTAGATGTAAGTAAATCTGACCCAAAGATGCATCCGGGTGGGGAGAAATTAGTGGCAACTGTCCGAGTCCCTGTCCTTTTGCTCCCCATCGGTGGAACGTGGGAGCTGTAGTCCAAAAATTTCTATATGGCTGCAGAGTGGTCAGCTAAAAGCATAAACTGATATGCGGTCATGGGAAAACATGATGAATCAGTTGATAGTGCTGCTCCAGCAGAATTCTGCACTGAAATCCATTTTTCAAAAGAGCAAAAAGATTTTTTTATATTTAATTTTGAAATCCGAGATGTGGCTAGATTAGGGTTGCCACCTTTTCTTGGTGGCAGCAAGGTGGCAGCTCTAGGCTAGTCATATTGTCAGTTTCCCAGCTGCCCCCCAGTCATGTGACTTGTGCTCTGATAAACTTCAGTCATTCTGCACTGCAAGTTGGAGTGATATAACCCCTCCCCACCAGCAGCCTAACAAAAGAACAATGGGAAGGTAACCAGATAAGAGCTTCCTAAACACAAGATAACAACCACATCAGATAACCACAACCACGGCACGCCTGCACCGGAGAAGGTATGTGGGCGGGTGATAGGACCGTGCGGCGCCTAGTAGCGCCCACCCACAGAATCTGGGGTTGATAACAGCCCCCAGGTAGAACAACACTCAATAGTAAAAGCCAAGTCCCACTAAGACGGATTCAGTTACATTAAATAGGAGAAATAATAGCCTGTCAGAAAATAGTTCCATCCTAAAGTGCAGGCACAAGTTACATGACTGGGGGCAGCTGTGAAACGGGCAATGTGTCTAGCCCCATGTCAGATTTCAAAATTGAATGTATTCAAAAAATCTGTTTGCAGAAGTCTGCTAGAGCAGCACTATTAAATTATGTATTTTGAAAAAAAAAAAAATTCCCATGACAGTATCCCTTTAACTTTATATGAATAACAAACTCCTGTTTTTAATATAGTATTTTACTAAACTGCATGAGTACTGTATGAGTTTGCATCCTAGTAATGGCATTTAATACTAGGCCCCTTTTCCCCAGTAAAGAATGCATGCAAATGTTAGTAAGAATAATAAGTCTAACAGTTTGTTCCTCATATAAACAGAAAGAGAATGATCTGATGTGAATTACTGCCATTAGGAAAAAGTGACTCACAGTGTTGTGATGTCCAGCATACTTGATAAGTGAATTCAGACAGAGAATAAAGGTAAAGTGTGCCCAAAAATAAAAATAGACTTTAACTGAAATCATTTCAGTCATCATTTGTTTATGGGTGAATAAACCATGAACACACATTGTTTTGAGGTTTTTATTCATCATTCATTGGAAACCATTATTGGAATAGCTACTTCCCACCAGATATATCAGAACTAGAACTCCTTGCATGCCCTATCATAAAAGATTGAGCTGGGTAAGTAATAGTACATCATTGCCTTGGGAAAATTATTTTTGTATTTGTGGTTAAAGGAGAATTCAAACTGTATGTGAAAAAACCATCCCCCCCCCACAAAGTGACTATCGACAATAGAAGAGTTCTGTAACTTAAAATATCAAAGGTATTGAATAAGCATATACAGGTATGGGACCTGTTATCCAGCATACTTGGGAGTTCAGTTTGCTTTAAAAAGATTCTGTAAACATTTAATAAGCCAAATAAAATTGTTTTGGCTCCAATAGGGATTAATTACATCTTAGCTGTGATCAAGAACAAGGAACTGATTATTACAGAGAAAAGGGAATCGTTTTTAAAAATTTGAAGCATGACTTTAAAATGTACAATTCGAATTTGCACTGCAATAACTGTGTAATGAACAATGTACATTACGAAATGCATATTTTTATTCTCATTTTCTCTGACTTTTACCAAGTTTCCGCCTAAGGTTACTCCTCTAATTTAAGCTTCTGTAAAGGAAGGACACATATCAAAA